>OX411758.1:13580281-14108281 GCA_948252205.1 Orthosia incerta
ATGTTGGCGTTGCATGGCTACAATACCTCAATTTTAACTTTATCTTTCGTTTAAAAATGAAAAAAAAACTGTAACTAAACGTAATTCGTATTGTTTTCTAAATTTCCCACAAATGAAAATTCCCTCTCCTAAACATCAAGACATTTTTATGCCACCGAAACAAAAGAATTTTCAAAAATTTGAATTTGGAATTAGTCTGAGATAAATTACAAACAAATCGGTGTATAAAAGATTCCAATGCGGCCAGTACTTTTCGAGTTATTTAATTGAGTATGAAATATCCCTAGACCGTGTTGATGTGTTTATATATGCAGAAAATGGAAGGAATGGAATGAAAGATCAATGACAGAATACGACATACAGATTGCAAATACTGATGTTATGACAAAAATAACCACATACATAACATTAGAAACGTTTGATAATGAGAAAGGACACAAACAAGCTAGGGAAGTTCCTACAAATCGTCGGCTAGTTATCTATAGTAACCGATAACCTATGACGCAAATACATTGAAGCACAAAGACTAATAGAACACTTAGTAAATAACTAGTTATATATGATAGCAGTAAAGAATGAAGGAACGATGGATGGACCATGTGAAAGGTGACAAATGACAATGCTAGAACGTGAATTTCTGTGTGTGACCATTGACATGACGCATGGATTAATAAGACATGTTCCACAGGCCCTAAATTTATGTTTATATTAGAAAAAGGCAAGAGAATGAATCGTTTCAAACAAGCAAAGATTGGTTCATAAAATAACGAAACGCGAAAAAAAACAAAAAATTGTTGGTGTCATAAAACTTACGTTTGCCTTAACTTACTATTTAGGCAAGTAACCCGGTTCGTTTTTCTGTGTTATATTGATGGCAGATGCCGCCTGTGTAGCTTATTTTGAAAGACTTAGGTAATCAATATGAATATAATTGGGCAGAAACGCGTAATGGGACTGACTATAAATTTTGGATGGACGGAAAAGGAGAGCAAAGAAAAAGTAGATTAATTGTGTGAGGAATTATATGAAAGTTTTAGTTGGGGAGGATATGGATGATAGCGTGACGTTTATCGGGGAGAACGGAAGAAGAACAACGTATTCCGCCGACCCCAAGTAACACAAGGCACTAATTTCAATTTTCCTGAACAAAAGTAAATTATTCAGCAAGATCTGCTTTGTTCGCTAGCAATGAGCGTAAATATAATGTTATCAAGAATTCAGCTGTGTTGGTATTTATGAAGCACCGTGGAGCATTGTGTGCGATTGTAACGTAGGTGGCTATATACTTACCTACAATCTATCGCTGTAGTGCACTATAGTTGCATAACACTTTGGGTTGAGATTTTTATGATTCATTTTGTAGTGAGTTTAAGAGACCTATGTTTAGTAAGGCTGGAATTTCATAAACCATTAGGTATATGCCATTATCGAGCAACTTGTGTTCTGAATTAAAGGGCACCGGTAAAATTACAGAACGTTAACTACTAACGTTACTCTGAAAGAAAATTAAGTCATCCTAGAATGCGAAGCCGTGGCATCTCAGCGTGAAGAAATCCTCGGCACAGTGAGATAACTTCGCGAAGCCTGTGAAGCCCCCGGGATGCTTTTATGTTTTTAGGCGGAGCAAGGCTGGCTATGTTAGCCAGAACTCCCACGCATTACGCACCACAAATGGAGTCTAAGTGCAGAAAACGGAGTCCCATCATCATCATTATCAGGAGAAAGACTCTGAGTTTCTGTTGCAATTTTATTTGTAAAGTTAATAAATTGTAAATCCGTAATTGGCTGTAATAGTAGTACAGTAAGTGTGTTAAGGTATTATTAAGAGCTGTAGATTTTGCGATTAATAAATAAATAAAAGACAGAGACACCATAAATGTGGATGGATGGAGAGAGTAAGGGAAGCCAAAGAAAAGATGGTTGGTTTCGGTGGGGAATGATGTGAAAGAAAAGCGAGTCAGTGATAGCGTGAACGTTGACAGGACGCAAAGCGAAATCATGGTGCACACCGACCTCCAAGTAACATGGGAACAGTGCAGGAAGATGATTATGAAATAGAAGATATAATATGAGCTTTCACTAGGGCAGTTTTGCAAATAATAATGAGCTTAAGGACCAAGTGGCAATATCTGATATGACTCTTCTGGCTCTCTTTTACTTGAACAAAAGTCAAGATTCTGAGACACACACACATTCAACTACATTATATTGTGTAGGTCCACAGATTAGGATACAGGTTGACTTTTTTGCTTGTCATAATTTAAATAACGCACCTGCCATGTTATCTCTTCACCACCATTGGTTGACTGGTAGAGAATGCCTAAGGCAATAAGTCCGCCAAAGGACAAAAAAAAAATGACGTATTTTTATACCTTTGTGCATGAGGTTTTAAATAAATAAATAATATACTTTAGTACAAACCAAACAAATTCCTACCTGCCTACTTAGAAAGATAGGAGATAGCTAACTTAATTGTTAATAAGGATAATATTAAGTGCTATTTATTCCTCTCGCCTAGATAGACACTGACTGTATTTAGAAAGTTGCTGTACCCGACAGGCTCCATAATTGTTTATTTGTATGCATATAATGGATGCAAAAAATTCAATTTGAATTTAGAATGTACTCTAAGTGCTCACTACAAAAATATTGTCGACAAGTCTGACCAATCTGTTATTTTATCTACAAACATAACAATATAATCGCTGAGAACAGTCGTAGCCGCAAACAATCGTCCGTAAATTGTGGTTTTATGTTAAACGCGACGATTTCAGACATTACTGATGATGCTTCCAAGGTTTTCTCGCTGTTTAAGCTTCAGAATTAGACCTTGCCTTCTTTGATGTCCGTAATATGAAGGCAAGGTTGTGGTGGTTGCACCTAAACTCGGTTTCTGAAAGCCTGGTTATCTCATGTTTTTTGCTGTTTTATACTAACTGATTGATTGTAAAAATGTACTTCAGACTTTTAAATAATAATAATTATTAGTATATTAAATCAAATGGGATATGACATTGGGCTTATACTAAATTAGTATTGTTTTCAGAAGGCGTAGATAAGGTATGAACCTTATTCCACAAGCCATGTGCCTGATGGCGATCCGTAAAAACTTTCAAGCTCTATTTAACTCCTTTGGGATTAATGTTCTAAAGTCACTTAGTGCTCACTTGTGTTATTTATTATATAGGAAAGAGAAACGGAAAAGGAACTCATGTAGCTGGTGCCAATTTATTTATTGCAAATACACCAGCATATGAATAATGCTTTATATATTGAGCAGTATCTGTTTCGGAAACGTGTAGCTTTGATAAATTAATTTCATAGATGTTTTTCGTGTTTTTAGAATAAAGATTAAATTTATTTTGAAAAGATTACATTCAAGTGGATTGAATTCCTAGATCTCACTAGGATTCCCTGTGTCGTGAGATCCAGGCTCTTTCGTTCCGTTAACAATTTTTATAAAAGGCACAATTTTAAATCTTAAAAATAGGTAAAGAATACTGTATGCATGGTGTGGTAATTTGTGTCAGTTGTGTTGGTGTTATAAGAGAGTGTCTGTATGTTATACCTATGTGCATGTGTGTGAGTGCAGGTGTATATTTGTGAATTGTCAATGTGTGTACTGTGAGTTTTTACCAAGCCAAGAGACCTTTCGTCATATCGTAGTCCAATGTAAGAAGCCAGTTTGTTACCGTCACTCTGCATTTTTTTTGTGTTAGTTTTAGTAGTTTGTAAAGATTATTGACTTTCACGTATATGTGTGGACCCATAAAACCGTAAGACCTTCTGCCAATATTTTTGCAAAACATTATTTTGATTCACATTTTCTGTCTATAGCCTGCCTTTGAGTTTGCTGGTAAGTACAAAGTTTAAGTGCCCGTCAATAGGCTTGTGCACATAAACGATTCGCTACCGTTGCACAAGGCCATACACAACACGTGTATTTTTAGTTTTATAGCGCTTTTATTTTTATATACAATTGAATTTATAATCTTAGACATATCATTTTTATCAATGCCCACTTATTCGATTATATAATTGAGCCTAATAGGTTCGTTTTGACTTTTCTATTTTTCATGAAGATCCATGAACAACAAGCTCCAAAGCACTCGACTTACAAAACAATTATAATTGCAATATATAATTCGTCGTATAATTAAAATTGATCCCTTGCTTAGTCATCATAACTTAGTATTTTTGCAATACTAACATAGATCGCAATAATTGATATGTGATATTATTTTCCTTGTAAATGCGCTATCTGAAATATTACAAAAAAAAAGTAATATAATGTAGCATTTATTATTTTCATATCGGTTTCCGCAGACGCTGTAATAAAACGGAAGTTATAAACGTAAGAAAACGTGTACAAACACGTTTTCAGCAAATTGAAACGGTATTTTAGGTACGTCATTCTTTGAACCCTAAAATATTGATTAAAGTTTACCTTAACAAAATACCAGATAACACTCAAAATAAAGACAAATCAAATAACTGTGGTACCTTTATATAATTTATGTGTCTGAGAAATTAATCTATCAGGATTAAAAGGAGAGTTGTTTTTAGAAGAAAATCTAGACAGGAAGACAGTATCTTTAGAATTTTTTATGTCTAAACATAGATGAGGTAAGCAAAAGAGATGTAACGTAGATATCAAAAACCCGGCTAAGTGCGAGTCGGACTCGCGCACGAAGTGTTCCGTACCATTATCGCAAAAAACGGCAAAAAAATCACGTTTGTTGTATGCGAGCCCCACTTATTTTTTTTTCTGTTTTTAGTATTTGTTGTAATAGCGGCAACAGAAATACATCATCTGTGTTTCAACTGTCTAGCTATCACGGTTCATGAGATACAGCCTGGTGACAGACTGACAGACAGACAGACGTATCGCGAAGTCTTAGTAATAGGGTCCCGTTTTTACCCTTTGGGTACGGAATACTGAAAATCCTGTACTGTCTGCAATCTACATTTACCGACATACAAGGGCTATAACATTTTTGCATTGAATGTAACCATGTTTCTTCTCCCCCAGGTCCTTAACCGCTCCCTAGAGACGCGTACCAGCCAATCCAGCACACCCTCCACAGCCCCTACATCTGCCGAGGGTCTGCTTCCCACTGTCGCCCTGGTACCCCAGCATGTCATCACCTCAGGAACAGCCAAGGACTGTGTCCGGCTTCGGGGCTTGCCTTATGAGGCGCAAGTAAGTGAACGTTTGATCGTCATCATCAGCATTTCATCCATAGCTGGACAATGGCGCCACCAAGCGTCGCCACGTTGATGGGTCTTGAGGGTCTGGCATAAAGCGGATGCCCGCAGCCTGAACCCGGGCATCGGTCCACATTGTGGGAGGCTCTCTAAAGCAGCGTCTTCTGGTACGCGGCCACCACTCCAGAATCTTACGGGTCCATCGACCATCTGTGGTGCGAGCAAGGTTGACCGTTTTTGGTGAACGCTATCGGGCGTTGGCGGCCACTAGAGCTTGGATCAAGTCCACCCATAACAAACCAGGAACCGACCCCACTGCGGCCGAGGATCTGCTCTCTATCTTGTAGTTATCAATTCTTCATATATTTTTCGTATATTGCCTCCAGTTTTGAATGAATAGAAACACCATGACCAATCGGGCACTGCCACAATACGATTTTTAATCAGCTCGATCCATTATTATAGGTTTTTTTTATTTTTATTTATTATTGTAATTAATTTATTTGCAGGTGGAGCACATATTGACATTCTTAGATGAGTTTGCCAAGAACATAGTGGTCCAAGGAGTCCATATGGTTTACAATGCTCAGGTTGGTACTGTTATAAATATTAGTACATTATGATTCAAATTTAATGTTGGCTCGGGTCACCAAGTGAATTGCTGCGCAAAAACAAATTCATGTGACTGTAGGTTCTATTGCGACTTCACAGCCGCCATAGGGCAGACCCTATGGCGGCAATCTTCGGCCTTAGAAACAGTAAGCATCAGAAAGCTTATCGACTATTTCTAAGGCCTATCTCCATTTTCCAATCCCTTTGTCAACTTCCCAAAGATCTTTCTTTAACCTCTTGACTGCCGGAAACGCGGATCCACGCGAGACAAAATGGGTTTTGAATTGTTTCGGTAATTATGGCATTCGACCGGTTAAGGACTATTGAACTTTTCTCAGGTTTAGTGCGAGCATTTCGATTGCAAAAACGTATCTTGCGAACTGCAAAAACATAACTTTTTGAGTGCAGAGTAATTTCATTAACATTTGTGTACGTGTGAACCCCAGGGCCACCCCAGCGGTGAAGCTTTTATCCAGATGGACAGCGAGGCGAGCGCTTTCCTCTGCGCACAGCAGAAACACCATCGTTACATGACCTTCGGCAAGAAGCAGCGGTATATTGAGGTAACACAAGACATTTAATAGTAAAATTATAAAGGGTGTTAGGGACATCGGAAATAAATAATTAACTTTTTTAACTAAAATGGCAATGTATACAGAAAGAGTTTCCTGCTCAGCTGTTTGCAAAAGTAAATACATACCTACATACTGGTGCTTCTAATGATTTTATACAGGTTTTGCAAATTTCTATGCAGTTAAAAAAGTCAGCTCTAATGCTTGATGGTCCAGAGTCATAATCTGAGTTCAAGCAATAAGTTGTGCGTCGATGTCCCTTACATCCCAATTGCTGCTTCCTTAGCATCAGTTTAGGTATGCTCAAAGTCTACTTCGTTCAGTTTCGCCCAATTTATAGTTACAGCCTTTATCAGCTTTCTTCAAAAGATGTTTCAGACATTGACGTGCTTTTAAACAGGTTTTATCGTTAATATTGCACAACCGGTTCATTATCTACAGTTTGCAGTTTCTTAACGGTATTTAAAAACTAAATGCAATAAGGAAATTAATTTAGATAGGACTGTAAAACAGGTCTTTGAAGACGTTTTTCCACTGGAAGTGCAACACAATCAAATTAACTGTGTATCTCGCTTGAATGCGATTCCACTCATGCCTACCGCTTCGCCTCATGCGCCAATAGCAAGAGTCGAACGTCAAAGTGACGTCACAGAGTCAGGTGCACAGTTGAGTTGACCGTGTTATAAGTATTTGAAACGTAATACAAGAACTATGGTCCAGGTGTTCCAGTGCTCGGGCGATGACATGAACCTGGTGCTGACAGGCGGCGTGACGCCCGCGACGTCGCCCAAGGTGCTCTCCCCCGGTACGTTGGTGTCCCCCCCGCCGCCGGCGCCCGCGCCCCGCCTGCTGGCGCAGCACATCGCGCACCAGAGCCTCCTCGCGCGACAACACGAGAACCTCCTCCTCGCCTCGCTCCGACCCCCACTCCTCCCCATGCTACCAACCTACGCGGCCGTCCGCTCACAACAGCAAACCCAAGCCTACCAACTGCCGCAAATGTCGCAAATGTCACAAATGTCACAAATGTCGCAAATGACACAGATGACGCAAATGTTGCAACAGCAAGCAATGCTGCCAACCAAACGGTCTTACGAACGCGCGTTTCAACAGACGGAGGCGACGCCGGCAAAGAGGCCGTATACTATGCCTCCGCAGATGAATCCAGCTTTATCTTTACCTGTGTTTTCTTATGGGGCGTCGGCTCCTATTTTTTCTTATGCGAATACAAGTCCAATGCTGTCGACATATAATACATTGCCTACTGCTTTGCCGACGGCCTTGCCGGCAGGGTACGGGTCAGCCCTATCAGCTGCCTTGCCAGGGTCTATGACGTCACCTTTCCCTACGCTGTCTATGTTCCCTACTTACCCGTATTATCCGGGCGTTTAAGTTGAACAGTTAAAATGTTGAATGAAGTAAGTCGTGAATTTAAAATCAATGAATGCGCTTTGAACGCAGTTTTACGTAAATCAGAAAATGTTAAGACATGTTGTTTTATAGATCTTGCAGTTGTGGGATTAATATTTTAGAAACTAATAAAAAAATGAATTAAAGGAATTATTTTTCAAACGTAACGGTTAATAGTACCCACAATACAAAATAATTATGAAAGTTTAAAAATTAAAATGGCTTGCTACTTTGCGTAACTAAGAATGTATGTAGCAGTAAATTAATAAGTAGATTTAAAGCGGTAAACTAATATAATTAACAATAAACTCATTACGTTATTGAGTACAAGAATACTAACTTGCTAAAACAACAGTACCTGAGGGGAAATAACGGTTAAATATTTAAAATAAGAACTTCTTTCAATTTTAAAATAATGAGCAGCTATCGCTTTTTCGTGCGTTTTTTTTTTGCTTAATCGCGTGAATGTGTGCGTTATGATGGCAAGACCTTGTCACAAATGTCAGGAATATGCAGGCAAGAAAAGTTCTCGATACGTAAAATTTCAATTTGCCGTTTTTTTTATTAGGAATATTATGCAAAGGTCTGTCTGTTACATAATAAAGTGACTGAGCTTGTTGGCCGGCCAAAGCTAGAAATTAAAGTCCAATTTAGCTTTACTGATATGGACTTCTTGGCTAGCATTTGGCCCAATATTGGCCTTAAAGTTCTCGTTACATTTGGCGTACACGGCTAGAAACAGGGTAGACAAAATGACATTTTGACGTTAAGCTCAAGAGTGTGAAGTGCCTTCGCTATTTTTACGATATTTTAGTTAATAAACATGAATTTACTACAGAAATAAGTGTAAAATCTATAAAGGCAGTTATTTAGCAGCTGGATATTGATAGGTTAAGTACTTACTTAAAATACTTGTTGAATTTATTACTTGACTTTAAATATTGTTGAACTCTCATTTTCATATTTTTAATTATCATTAAGTGAACCAGAGGTTGTTAATTAATGACAAGTAGTTGTATGATTTATTTTACGTTTTAAGATGGGGGTTGCCATAGTTAAAAAACAGGTCAGAGTTATAAACTTAGTTGTTTACTTAAACCGACTTTTATCGTGCTTTTTTGGTTAGGAAACTTATAAGAAAACCGTTAAAATCATAGAGATACAATCACATCAAAATTGAAACAATTTTAACGATGTTCAACAGGCAGATAAGGGACCCGTACCTTTTAAAAATTACCTTCCACATGGCAACCCCAACTGTGTGATTAGATGTCGTTGTGATTTTAAATATTTAACATTCCATTATGAAAAGACAATGTTTTGCCAATTTTTTGAAGGCTGATCTTAAGTCTGAGAAAGTTTTAGGTACTTATTGTTAGATGAAGCTTATGTACCGCACTTAAGACAAAAAAAAATACATACTTACTTAAGTTAAACTGCTTCAATAATCAGCCTATAACGTTCCCAATGCTGGGCTATGTATTCTCTCATATCAATTAATTCAAATTTTGTCTCAACAACTACCTATTCAACTATTAATTTTTCTTTTCCGACCAGTAAGTAGGCCTTTGCCCAGTAGTGGGAAAATAAAGGCTAATAAAAAATAAATTGGCTCAAAATCGATTGAGGTAACTAAACTGTTATACCTTTCAAACCCAAAATAAACTGCGTTACTTAAACATTCCAAAAAATAATTCATAATATTCCACTATGCAGTACATTTGCTTCACGACATTTATCTATAGGTTCTATAAAAGTTAAGATAATTACTTAGTTTTTTTTTGTTTTGAGTACAATAATGTGTGTACACTTTTGTGCTTGTTTTACACTTTTAATTATTTAGTGTTTTTTGCTACCGTAATTCATATATTGGATCGCACTATATGCAAAATGAATTGATTTTTCCACGAGTTTTTTCGGCTTTATATTTATATTTTATTAACCGTTTATAAACAAAGTATTTTGACGTGATTTTAAATCAATTAAATGTATTTATTTAATTTTATGTTACTTGCTTTGAGGTTTTACTCTCGTAATCGTCAATCAAAATTTTAGAAAATAAATATTTCTCGTTAAGGAAAAAATCCTCCGTAAAACTTATCTAAAATTATGTTTTATAAAATTAGATCTATTTTTAAATAGGTATTTAAAAAAGATTTTTAAACCGTTCGATTCAAATTTTAACTTAATTTAGGCTACGTTTAAAAGTAACGAGACGGCCGCAAAATCCCATGAAATCCTAATTCCTCTCTCTCCCTTGAACAGTCCAAAATATTTTACAATATTATATCACCTATTAATAACCCATAGTTATACCACCTACCTTAACCCCATCGTCTGTACCTCACACCACATAGTATAGTTTACATTAAAAATTATAACTTACTGCTATATAATATTTGGTTTATACGCCCGAATTTTAGCTTTTAATCTCAAATCAAGTTCATCATAATAATGTTGGTCGTTAAATCTGTCTTCATTATTTAAAAACAAATCGAAATGTCAAAAATGGTGTGCGTTAATTTAGCGGGACCTAGTACAAAGTTTAATTTGGATGTATAAACCAAATCGGGTGACTTGTATAATGGAACAATTTATACTTAAAGTTAACGTCATTTTATATGGTGTCGCCATTGTCTCAATAATCACAAATATAGGTATGGGGCTTTAGTCACAAGTACACGGTGTAATGGCTAATCTTTGTTCTGTCATTTCTAAATTTATTTACTTGTAAATTTGGCAATACGGAAAAGCGAACGTCACATTTTTGGAACTGGAATCTTTGCGTTAAAATAAATCTAACAGAGGACATGTGTATTTCCTGTTGTCAAAATTACAATTCAGTTTATTTTACAATGCAATACTGTGTTTATTAATGGTTATATTCAAAACTGTTGTATTATGGTGTATCCGTCGGGTTGTGTTATGGAAAATGTGCATGAAACCCATCAGTCAAACGGTAAGTGTTGCACACGTATATTTGTATTAAAAACCAAAATATCTATGTCGTTTTTCGAATTAAAATTAAAGGGTGTAGCATGAACCGCTTATTTTTTTAAGGAAAAGGGTTGCATGGCCCGGGTTGACAACATATAATCCGATATTTGAGCTTCCGTAGTTTTCCAAAGCACATCGCGGCCGGATACAAAAGAGTTTCTTTTACGGAATTGTATGTTACTGTTTCATGAAAATTGTACACGGTTGTAACTTTATCTTGGTACTATGGTTCGAAATGGGTCACTTCAAATATATTAGCATTAAATGCATTTGTATCAAGTTACTAATATGGCGCTGAGTGACGATACGATTTTCACAAGCTACGTCTATGCATTGTGCTTCCATAACTTGTAGTGTAACTATAAATGAATTCTACATAGTATCATGAGTTAAAGTTCATATATTCAGTCTTGGTAAGGGTCCTGTTTCCTCCAGTCATTAACACGCAAATCTTTAATCACAGCTTCTTCTTCTCTTGCTATCTTAAAGATTCTACGCTTTTCTTTTATCTCGTTATGGAGTTAAAGATGAATTTGTTTTTTTTTTAAGGTAGGTACGTATTTTGATGATTTTTAGTGCATTTGCCGGTTTTTTCAAGTTTGGGATATCCAATTAAAAATGTTTCTTCTGATATATTATCACAATAGAAAATAAAAAAAACAGTAATATTTAAGAATTTCTCAAAACATTTTTTTTTATATTCTCGCACTAAATTTTATTAAAATATTTTCAGTGTAGTGACTGGGGGACGTGGTGTGAGGATTTCGGATATTTTCTATTCGTTTGAAAATAGACATACGGCACGGGTCACAACTTTACTGCCAAAGCGTTTCGATTACAGTTGAAACCCTTACATTTTTGCAAACAAACTTTTTCGATGCGCTTGCTCGAAATTTTCACTATGAAGCCGGAAATTCATATCAAAATGTAGTTTTATTAAATAGAACTAAGTTTTTCCGTTTTACAAAGTTTTTTTGTCTCATCTTGTTAGCATCATGATGGTTTTTTATTATAATTTAAGTTGGATAAATATAGTGTATTGCGATTAGAAATAAAAGGTTAATTTACATGTTAGCTGATAATTGCGAGTTTCTCTGGTTTTTGGTTGTGCTATTGTCTCTTATATGTACTATTTCTAAGGTCGGGTATGGAATGGGTCTGATTTTTCTTTAAGCTGATCAATTTACTTTGATTTCACAAGTTTTAATCTGGATATGAGTTTTATTGATTCATTGTATTATGTCCACATTTTAGGCACTGTCGTACCCAGAATAAAACTGTCTTATAAATAACAATATCAAAAATTATGTTATTTTGAGATAAAAAGGAAAAATCAACTTCATAGTCCAAAACTATTCAAGGCTTCATTGCGTAGATAGCAAGAGGTACTTGTGAAGGAAGGGTTACACTAACACTCGGCCGCTTGATCTGTCTCCGCTACAGTAAAGTATCGTCCTTTTATGTTTTACTAACATACTTCCGGGTGAGTGGGCAAAAGAAGTTAGGTAAGTATTATTTATATTTATTTGTTTTGAATCAAAGAATAATGTTACACACATTTTAGTTTATATTAGAAGTCGTCGCGCCATGACATCGCGCACGCTGTCAATCTCATGACAGTTAAATCATTTAAAAAAGAACATGGGTTCATTTAGATGTAAATTAGACCATCAACAACATGAACAGGCTGCACAATTTAACTTAAATGTTTTAAAAACAAGTTTAATCTCACGTGCGTCGACACGCACATACTTTTCTCCTTTAGTATAACTTTTCCTTCACAAGATAACAGATACATAGCACAATCATGCCCCTCCTAATGCTTCTAACGTTCCTTTATGTCTAGTAAGATGAATGGACATTGTAAAAACCCATGGGACACAAAAATGGTCGATTTTTAACGAACACTGTAAGCACAGGCTTCATGATATTAATATTGGGGCATAGACGGGTTAAAAAGTTGTACTATAGTACCTATACATATACTGAAGAATAAAGAATTTGAAATTATTACTTTTTAATATTAAATTTACAAAACATTCCTACTTAATAATGCGTATAATAGCCGTATCATTTATTTAATAACGTTTTTTAGAAAAGTTTTAACTTTTACTTTTATGGTAATAACAACTCATAGTGTCGACATTTTAAATAGCTTGAAAATTCCATTTCTTGTCTATACATAGAATGCTTATCAAATTTCTATTAGCTTCTCTGGCTCCTTGTAAATATATGTATATCTGACAGTAAAAAAATACATAGCCAATTAATTTCCATAATACTATATTAGCCGCTATGCCCCAAAGTGTAAGACAACATTATTCTAAAAAAATTGTTTCGCTTTAAAAATGCATGGACCGGTGATAGAATTAAAATATAATGTCCAAGGGACTTCAACGCTTAGTGTGTCGTAGATTTTTTTTGTGCTTGACTAGAGGTAGGTCCATGGGTATAAGGTGTACCACTAAAGGCTGGGTCAAATAGTGGGCACACAGTGTTGGCAGTGTACTTTAACACGAAGCGGCGTAAGTATCTATCTATCATTTGTTGTGGGATCACATGAAATAAGCTCTATCTTACTCTTGATTTATCGCATTTATATTGTGACCTCAATTGCGTAATATTTTCTTTTATTAGATCAGGACAGTTTCATATTATAAATTCACTTCATACTACTTATACTTCAATATATAAACGTGTATTTTAAATAAAAATAAAATATATTTAGTAAGGTCACTTAAACACGTAATTCTAAATTATATTTTGATAATAAAAATATAATATTGAAATATATTTCTAGAATATATCTCTAAAATATATCTCTGAAAAATAAAAATCAACATTTTTCTAAGTTAATAATAAATCCCTTCCAATTGAGGTCGCAAATTAGTGGTGCTAAAAGTACTAGGGTTACTAGGCGTGCATAAGTTTGGTAAAGTCCGCAGACTGGCTTGGTGGTTGGCGGCATCAACGACGTGTGTAACATTACAGAGTATTGGTGTAAGTGCGCACTGCTTTGGTGAAATGTTAATGCGTTCAGAGACCCGGTGAGTTGTTCATCTTGTTCTTAATAATTACATACTTAAGACTGCTGTGGGTATTCGGTGGCACTTATGGATATTCGGCCTCGCTTTGTCGAATATTCGGCTTTTTGTTGGTGTGTCTAATGTGGAACAGTCTTTAAAATAAACTAGTTTTATAACCAAATATCCACAGCAAATCTAACATACATAAACTGTGTACGTCCCTATCCGTATCGTATGACGTCACAAGGCACAAAATGCTTAGCTTTACCTCTCCGAATACATAATTCGTTCTATAATCGCTAAGCATTTTAGCATTAACTTAGTATCACAATAATATACATGTATGGGACTTTCATATTAGGTATAAGTGGGTAAAATTGAATGGGATGAATTATAATATTGGTACATATATATATTTATACGACGTGAAGAAATGAATTCATAATGTTTCACTACACATAACATTTATGTCTATTTACAGTATTTTTATAATGCACGTCCTTTGAACTGCACAAAGAATTGAAATAAACCTTGTATATCATTCAGGTACCAAAAAGTAGGCATATCATACAGTGTGACTAACAAATGCATGTCTTATTTTATGAACGAGCGGAAAAAATATTTCCGATTTATTTTACCATCTTGTTTCAAACGAGATTCTTCGCAATTTGTAGATGAATGTGATGTATTTGATATCATTCACAGATGGCTGGTGGAGTGTCGATTATTACGTCATGTTTCTAAGCTTTTTGTACACTGTGTTAATGAGACAACATTGACCCAATTTAGATTTATTATTATTTTTGCATACAAAGTAGAATGTGTGTCGTTCATAATGACTCAAGTTGTTTTGTAATCCGCAGTGAGCAAACTGCTTAATAATAAATTGAAATGTAATAGTTAGGGCATGTGTGGCTTGAGTATTTTAAAATCAATCTATTGATGATTAGGCTTGCGTGTCTCTTTTTCATCCGAACTCTTTCACCACTGAATCTACCTTGACTTCCAACTCTTTGCCAGACAAATTTGCTCAATAAAACGCAAAGCCGCTCGTGCCCGAACCTCCACCGTCACTAAACCTTCCACAAGTTACCCACCCATCCCTAACACCATCTTTATGTGTATGACAGGTCCCCTGACATACTACTATCCTGCAATGGGCCCGACGCTGCCACCACCGCCGCTGGTCTACTGGGGATATCCCACCCCACCCGTGTCTCCGGCTCATTACTACCACCCTCCACATCACCCCCAAACCATGGTGAGTTTCAACGTAAACCGAGGACCGATGCAGAAAATGGGACATTTTATGAATGGTATTAGGAACGGGTATGGGAAATAGAATAAGCTGTATTTTCCGCCTCCCCCCTCCCCCAAACTTGAAAGTAGAAGTAAAGCTATTATCAGCGTTTAAAAAAAATGTACGACCGCTGCCACACGGCTAAGAATTTCGCTTTGCTTCGCTTGTTGAGGTTATTCAAAAAAGAGAATCTAAGTCAAGCAGCATGTCGAGGGTATTGGAATAGTCAACTCATACGCATAGTTCGCTAAAAGTACACGCAGCGTAGAACTAAAAACATAGCGGTGTGGCTTCAATCTATGGCCTTTACAAATAATACCTAGTTAGTTAAACATGGCCAAATCTAAACAGCAACCGTAATAATTTCAGATACCTGAGGTGGTGTCCGTTGGGGGAGGGTCGCCGATTCCCATCCCGCCACCTGCTACGTGCCCCGAGTGGCCAATATTCATGGTCAACTAATGTGGACCCCAAACAACGAAAACCACTGCTCAAACGGCAAATATAAAAGTTAATATATTATTTTAAATATTTTATAAATATATTCTATAAAATTAGAGAAATATTTTCGGAATTTAGTGTCTATTTTTATTATGTGAATGAGTTTCGCTTGTATAGTATTAATTTGTCTTTTACTTATTCGTTTCGTGCTCGATTGATTTCTCTGAATTATCATTTTAATATAATTAAAATTCACTTTTTATTGACTTTACAGCAAATTATAATAAGCGAAACTCTTTCATATCATATTGTACAAACAAGTATTTCGAATATTAATACTTTTCTTTGAATTTCCTTACATCACTTGTCAAAAACGAATGAAATGGCTCAAAATTTGTCTAGAGTGATACTTCTATATTAATTTATATAAAAATGTATATTTAGATAGATTTATATAAATAAAACACATTTTATATTTACACGTGCACACATAATATAAAATTTGTTGCGATTACGTTATTACATTGTTTAAAAATGTAAATGATCTACTTTATTGTTGATCTTTCAGATATTTTAGTGAATCTTAAATAAACTACAAAAACAATGAGTTATAAATTTATGTTTTTAGTACCTATAATTAGTGAAAGATAAAAGATTTAAGTAAGTTATGTTATAGAATATGAAAAAGAAAATAATGCTTTACTTAATGGCATTCGTAAAAAAACACTATAAAATGGCCAAAATCACACTAGGAAAGTTCCTCTTCGTAGCTACAAGATCTAACTGATATTTATTGCTTAACTTAACTCATAAACACATTAGACAAATACAAGCAGAAAACATTTTAAAACAAATAAAGTGGTTGGAATACCTACTCAAGTATTGCCTACACTGGTGCATACCAAAACCTCGACTGTATAAATTATTTTAGATGTCTCGAAGCTACATTTCGAAGTATACTTCGACGATCACCAGTCATTGTGGTTCTCATATAATTTATAACGAAAAAAGAATCTTATGGTCTATATTCTTTACGGATCTTTTTCTTTTCTGCAAGTATCTGTTTACTGTGTCAACATCGACAAGGAATGCATGTACCACAGTGATATCAAGGTGCTGTTACGTTATGTTTGTAGAAATTAAACCAAATATATGTTATTGAGTTTATGTTTACTTAGAATAAGTCGACGCTCAATTAGTAGTACTTATATAGTAGTTATTCAAAACCAGAAATATGCCATAATTTTTAAGAATAACCTTTATTTCTATAGAGTTCTGAGCAGCTCCTGTTCTAACCCGACATCCAAATGAGGGTTATGTTTTTTAAATAAATGTTTTACTGTGATGGCAATGCTTAATAATTTGGAATTATTATAGAAAATTATTGTCTCGAAGTTATCTAAATAAGATCTTTTAAACTGAGCTGCTCACATTGCTCATTCACATAAATAATTATGTAGATTGTTTTGTGTCGAGAGTGATCACAAAAACATGAGTCAAGCCAAATTTGACTTAGCACTTCTAAAAGCTTTTATTTTTATCACCTATTTTATTAAGTTTCATAAAATAAAATTTTAACGTGTGAATGTCAAAGGCCAGTAGAATTTAATTTAATTTTAAATTTGGCTTGACGGAATTACTAACTATATTTGTCACGATTTTATTAATGTGCTCAATTTTTTAGTACACGCTCAATTTTGCTGAATTATAGTACTTATTGAGTTTTAACGTCTCGAACTTCTAAATGTAGCTAATTAAGAAAAATAATTTAATCGTTGGCTCACAGCAAAGAGAGTAATATTTTTATAAGTGAAGAATTACATGTCATGATGATGCTGATCTTTTTTGTAACGTGAATTTGTTTCAAAAATATACAAAGTTTATTTAAACAAAACACCACCAAACTGCAAATTATATGACTAAAAAAACCTAAGTGCAGTGTATACGAAATTTAAAATTAAATATACGAAATCGTTTAGAAGCAGTATAAATTTTATATTTGATTGACCTAAATATGTAGTTAGCCCCGGAGCTTCTACAGGAAGTTACTGAAATTAGAATAAGAGATCGAGCTTTAAGAAATTATATTTCAATAAGAATTACCAACGAAATTAAGCTTAAATATCCAGTTTATAATTGAGGGTGAATTAATACAATAAAATAAAATTATCTTGCGTACAGTAACATCAATTTTATATTTTTACTTAATAAGATTACCCTGTAATTTATAGCTAGTTTGAAATATGATTTCTTATTGATCATTCATAAAAATAAGTTAAAATATGTTAAGTTAAAATATTATTGGCATAATAAACTCTAGATAATAAATTATCGTACTTAAAGTGTACGAAAAGAAACAACAAAATCAAAATGTCTTCCAAGCTGTAAAATATTTATTTAAGTTGGTCACAAAATATTGTGATAAGTAATAGAGAATAATATATTAAGTTAAATACTATGTATGTTACAAAATATTACGTTTTAGTTTGTTAATAGATTTAATATATAAATATTACTAAAGTGTTTTATAAAATACAGGTGTTAGACTTAATACATTGTTTTTTAATAAATAAAACATAGATGATTCCTACAATAATGTTTAGATTCAAAATGTTCAATTTTAATTTTGTTCAGAAAAAATATCATATATATTATATAAGAGATAAAATTGAAAAATATAAAAAGATATTTATATTTAAGATTGTTATAAGATTCGTATATTTCGTCAAAACACCTGTATTATTCGATATTTTAACACAATCTCCATTAGTTTAAGTGTTAACAATCATGTCCATGACACCACAATTTATAATAATAATATACATTATTGTTAAATAAATTTAAAGATAATTAAAACTTCTTCCTATCCTTATTTGTATGATAGTACAAGCGCTCCTAAGTTTTTTTTTTTAAGGTACCTAACAATATACATATTTATTTTTCAAGAATATACAAGATGAAATCTAATTAAAAGGCGAAGCTAATCAGACTTGTATTTCCTGGCGTCTGAGAAGATTCGGCCGCCATTTTAAATTGACCTTATACACGATTGTTGAAATAAATAAATCTTTAGTAATTGTCTATATTCATTTCAAATGTCTATCAATAAAAAGGCAAAATATTAATTATGTATAATGGTGTCTCAACCTTATTTTTATCGCATGCGTTTTTGTAATCAGTACAAGAATAACCTCTAAGCCAGTCCTTAGTACAACATAGTATTCTTGCCGAATAACACAAATACAGGAGCTCTATTGATTTTATATTTTATTTACCTTCTAAACAATACTGTCTAACTTTAGTTAATTCCTTATTTTACTAAAACAACGAACATAGTTATTATTTTATATATATTAAAAAATCATAAATAAAAGTGTTATGAAAGTCGATAAATATTTATATTTTATTATATTCAGACAATGTATTAGTATACTAAAAGTTAAAAAATATTGTGACAATATACAAAAAAAAATATTTAGATATCGCCTTTGACATATTTTTTTTATAAATAATTCAAAATTTAAATACGTTATAATATTATTAGTATTAGTTATTATTATTATTTATTTTGTTACTTTTATATTTCATATTTATATTTGATATCTCCGGTAACCAAGTGATATTCTTGTTCGCGTGATCTTGATTTGTTTGTTACCTTCTGCGTTGTTCTTTATAGGTCTGTTATTAATAATTATTAAATAATAGTAATAGCATTACATTTAGTAGTAGTCATTATTAGATGTGCAATTTTAGTAAATAGACATTCTTTCGATATTTAATGCCAAAATAACTGTTTGGTTTCTTATCATACAAAGTAGTGAATTGTTCCGATAAATAAATAAATATACTTAGACAAATTACATATTTGCTGTTTTATTTTTACTTATATTTAGTGATCTCAGTTACCTATACCATAACATTACGCCTGCATTCTACAAAGGATTAGGCAGGGGTGCACCTATATCACACTCACATTTCACCAGTTATGTTCAAGCCATAGGCGTATATAGTAGGGGAGGGGCCGGGTGAGCCGGGCTCACCCCTGAATGGTCTATGGCCCACCCCAGGATGTTGGGTTACCGTTACCCATTCGAAATTGTAGGTTAAATAACCACTCAAACGCAATTTTCAATTAAATTAAATAACCGAGAAATCTACATGAGGTGAACGTAAAATGATATGTCCGCAAGGCCTGTCCTCTGGCTAATCAGGTAAATAAAATTTGTGTGTCATAAAACTGCGGTGATAATCAAGTTTCCGCTGCGCTGACTTTTGACTATTTGATGAAAATCATATAAAACGGTTAAGTGCAGAGTTGTAATTTTTTTCGCACGTTGCTTTGAATTTCTGTGTAATGTTTGTGAAAACAGAATTTGAAAAAAAAACATACCCTTCAGAAGATATACACGTAAGGTCCAAGTAATTAAAATAGGAAGTAGGAACTTTTTTTTTTTTTTTGGCTAAAGACATGCTCATGCATACTGCACTACCACGGGGAGATAGTGCAGTTATGTAGGACTCTAACCCAATAAAACTCCACGGTGTCCTCCAGTGCCGGGAGAGCGGCTAACGGTAACGCTATACCGACACTCCTTTACCCCTGCGGCCCCACCGCGTCCGCCATCAGACGGTGGCGACCCCGTCTAGAAGGTAGGGAGAGCGGCGCACCGCAATACCGGCACTCCTCTCCTGCCGCGTCCTCCAACCCTCAGCCGCGATATCGTATGGGACCTGGGAATCTCCATAAGACATCGCGGACGGCCTCAGTTGCGATGTCGCCTGTTACCAAGCGGCATCGCAACCTACTAGTTGGCCGCTAAGTCGTCGGCTTAATCGGCAAAAGCCCTGACGAGCGGCCCCCCCTCGGGTTCCTCTTCACTTCACCGTGGGTGACCAAGCCACGGTTACTGAGCCCCCCGCCTCGACAAAGCGGGAACCCACCGGGGGGAAGGAACTCTAGAGCCTAACTTGTAACGTTTATTTGTATCTTGTAAGGGTCTACAATGCCTTGCCAATAGTTGCCAAGTTTAATTTATGTGCTCTTAGTAATAAATGAATGGGCAACGGCAAAATTAACTATAACTGGACCACTATATGTATGACGTCCGATTGTAGGTAGGACTTTTTAATGGCAAAGCAAAATAAAAGGCCGGTATTTACACATGTGAAATTTCAGCTCATTACATTAAATAATTAAAGAATATAGGTAATAAAAGTACCAGAACAACCGCAATACGTGGATAATCCGACCAAGTTTGAATGACTACAAAAAAGCGGCCGTGCAGTATTATAGAGATAACGCCCCCTCTTGTATCCGCGCCTGTTCAAATGGAAGCTCACTAACTCGCTCATCTCTCATTTCCTACCTCGCATGCTCCGTAAAGTCCGCTGGCAGTGGACGGCAAATGCTGAAACTCTATCTTAGTGGATGTGCACAACTATTAACTGACTTCAATAAAAAAGGAGGTAATAAATTCGACACGTATGTATGTAATATTGTTGAAACTGCACAATATTCACATATTATTATGTTGCTCTATGTGGCTTCTAAACACGTGTGCCAAATTTCATAAGTGTAGGTATGTATGTTTGTTTGTTTGTATGTCCACGCATTTCGTCGAAACTACTTAACGGATCTTGATCATTATTTTTGTGTCGGACTGAGTATCTCTCTACTTAGAGAATAGTGCAAAATCGGTCCAGCAATTTTTCAAGGTATGCAGCGTGAAACCGAATTCCTTAGCGACAAACAGCACGAATGTGTAATTTGTTATTATGGGTATTTTGTCAATCCTATAAGTACCTTACTATGGAACTTGCTCATTTTTAGTGATGGTGTAGTAAAATTAAAAACTGGCCTAGTGCGATTCGGACTCGCGTGTCCGTTACCGAGGCCAGATGTTGTCGAAAATGGTCATTTGAATCTTATAGATAATTAGTTTTGCGGCTTCTGTAATTGTTGCGCACATTTTTAAATTTGTTGCGCTTATAGTTTTTTAATTATTTCACAAAAACATTTCCTGCTGGGGTAACGTTACCCCAGCCAAACCTTTTTCTTTCTAATGGGAATATTTAAATAATTACTAGCTATAAAATTAGTTGTCTAGATGAAGTAAATGTTGTGCCTTATTTTGTATTTGTTCTTTCATCGGTTGCGAAGTTATTCGAGATTTTGCTGGGGTAACGTTTTTGGTTTTGCTAGATCTTTGAAATGGTTAAGCGGATTCTTATCATATTTTGTACATGGCTTCATAAGAATTAGTTTAAATTTGTTCTGCAATAAAAAAACCAAAATAATAGCTTAAAGGTTATTTCATTAAATAGAAAAACACTTCAATTGGTCCCAGCACTCTCAATAAGAGCTCTAAAGACTTACTTTAAACGTTATTTTAAAGCTTGTAACTGCCTTCAAATGTATGTGAAGTTTCATTAGTATCCTGTAAGTATTTAACAAGTTATGATGATATTGAGTTCTTCACGAGCACGGTCTTGATGCGCGCGGTGTTATTTAGCCACTGGATTGGATATATGAACTGAATGTTATGTCAATTATTAGTTTTTTAGTTCAGTTGTATATCAGTAAAATTTCAGCTCAGTACATTGGATAATTAATGAGATAATACGATTAAAGTCATCAGGAAGTGAATGACCGTGGTAACCCGACCAAGTTTAGGTGGTTACGAAAAAGCGAAAACGCAGAACATTATACTATCTTTTGAAATGTTTAGTATAATACACCTTACAATTTCGGTACAGACGCGTACACTGTTAAATACATTAATAATATAATAATATCTGTACTATGAAAACATTATCACTATGCAATTTCGCCGGTCACACTCATATACGCTGCGCGTGAGTTACACATACAATCATAACTTACTACTCAATGACCCCGCCTCTAAGCGTTAATCACCTCACTGACTAACTGCAATTCATTAATGAACTCTGTGGTCATAAGTGTGTGTGCGTCTCAAAAGGAGAAGCGCGACAAGGACGGACATATCTGCGAGAAGCAAACAAACGGAGGTCAAGTTAAAATTGACGGAAAGCTGTTTTGTATCATACTGTCGATAGCGGCCACTTTGTCTTGACCCGCGTGCCACTCAGCACAAGCGACGAGTCTTAACCTCCTAACAAACGTTGCGCGCCTGGTATTTTCTAATTAGAGGTCATTTAAACAACAAAAAATGCCTCACGGATGCTCGCCGCCGCCGCCGCCACCTACGCCAACAGCGCAGCCTACGACGCCACTTTTTGGCACTCCGCTGCCTCCGCTCTTCACACCCCTTAGTTCTTCAGAACCAAACCTAAATTCAAATAACACGAATTCGCCTACCGATAACCTCTCCCCTGCTATAACCTTCCGCAACGTGAAGCGCAAACGCCGAAATGATGACGAGGAAAATAGACTGTCCACCTGTATGTCTTATATTAAGGAATTATTTCGTGAATTCAAACAACAGCAAGACGAGAGGTATGATAAGCTCTGTTCCTTGATAAACCAAGTTCGCGACACGGTCGAAAATATGGCTGCCAACTTCAACGAACTAACATCGCGAGTTGAGTTTTTGGAAACCGAACGTAAAGAAAATTTGTCCCACATCCACAACCTAGAGGCAAAACTAGAACATTTTGAACAGAGAACCAGGTCAACTTGCCTAGAGATACGAAACGTTCCGGTTTCCAAATCTGAAACAAAGACTTCTCTCCTAAAAACTGTAACTGAAACGGGCAATTTGATCAACTTACCAATCCAGCCTTATGAAATTAAAGATATTTATCGAATTCAAACGAAAGATCCGGCGAACAAAACTATCATAGTTGACTTTACCACAGTCCTGCGCAAAGAAGATTTTTTAGAAAAGTTTCGTATACACAGCAGGGATAGTTATAAATTAACAACGGAGCACCTGAAAATAAGCGGCCCTGCCAAGCCTATCTTTGTCTCTGAAAACCTAATTTCAAGAAAAAAGAGACTATTTTTCCTGGCCCGCGACGCAGCAAAGTCGAACAACTTTAAATTCTGCTGGGTAAAACACGGCAAGATCTTCGTGCGAGAGAAAGAGGGATGCAAACATTTTG
The DNA here is from genome assembly GCA_948252205.1 of Orthosia incerta. Lineage (NCBI taxonomy): Eukaryota > Metazoa > Arthropoda > Insecta > Lepidoptera > Noctuidae > Orthosia > Orthosia incerta. The sequence continues at coordinate 13,603,933 of OX411758.1, forward strand.
AAGTTAAGAATGAGAATGACCTCTCAAACATTGTAAGTCCTAAAGCGTGACTGAACCTCCAAATGTCAATAACCAAACTATCAATTGTTGTTTTTTTCTGGTTTTTGCCCCTCATGTACTATCTTTGTTTGCATTATTTTATGTTATGTTTTCCATTTTTAATTGTAATTAGTACTACTAACTATAATTCCTCTCAGACTATTACACTACTTAACACACATAAACACACCCCCACACACTCCATTACACTATATTACACAAACCACAAGCTTCACAAATCAAATTTTTATTTTTATTTTAGTAAGCAATTACTCAATATTATGGCATATTATACTAATATTTTTCGTGCGCAAGGTATAATTATTTCTACTCAGCGCAAGAAATCTGTATTACATTTTGTTAAATCAACCAAAAATGGATGACCTAAACATAATTAACTCAGAAGTTGAGAAAATTTCTGTATCGGACTGTTTTATCTGCACCCCGGAGACCAGCTGCAATTATCTGTGCAAACCGGAGTGCACCCTTAAAATCCTACATGTCAATATCCGCAGTATAAATTGTAATTTTGACAAGTTATTGTTATTATTAGGTAGACTAAATTACACATTAGACGTTATTCTACTATCCGAATGTTGGCTTAGTAAATGCCCAAACTGTCCTTCTCTAACTGGTTACAATATTCATTCATCTTCATTTACAAACCAGAATGATGGAGTTGTTGCTTACGTCAGAAATGATCTTCAGTGCTCTTTTGAAACTCCCTCTTTCAAGGACGCTAATTGCTTGGTATTGAAATTTTCGGACAAAGCTGCAGTTATCGCTCTATACCGTTCTCCTTCGTTTAAAGACCTCACTCCGTTTTTCAGTAGTCTAGATATGTTGTTACAACAGTTAGGAAAATTTAATACTATTGCTCTGGTGGGAGATATTAACTTAAACATTGCCCCAGCTAGCTTGGATCCAAATACAGACGAATACCTTAATATAGCAGCATCACACGCTATGCTTCCCGCACATGCACTACCCACTAGACTAGCAAATTGCCTTGACCACGTCATACTGAAAACCAGACGTGCTGCCACTACCTTAGTCCTTGACTGTGATCTAACAGACCATGCTCCGGTTCTCCTTTTTTGCAATCCAGACATGTTAATGACTGCTCCAAAGCGTTTATTCACAAAAATTGACATAATAAAAGTTAAGAATGACATTGAAAAAACAGACCTTTCGCAAATACTCGAAATAAATAATCCTAACCTTGCTGCTGAAACCCTTGTGTCTATCCTATCCTCGTCCATTACTCGGAATACTACCTCCTCATTTATATCAAGTAGAAAACGCATCATTAAGCCTTGGATTACTCCTGGCCTTCTCAGATGCATCCGTCATAGAGACAAGCTTAATAAAAAATTCAAAAAACACCCTGAAAATGATACCCATAAAATTGTATTTCTTCGTTATCGTAATTATTGCAATAATTTACTAAAAAAATTAAAATGTGACTATGAGAGATCAGAATTCCAGAAGGCCAAAACCAATCCGAAGGCAACCTGGAAACTTATCAAACAAATATCCCATTTGGACACGGGTAAATCCTCTCCCACTGAATTGTTAGAGTGTGGCGACGATCCTCTTCATTCCGTCAGTATTATTAACCACTATTTTGCTAATGTAGGCAGCAATTTTGCTTCTAAATTCCCTTTATCTTCTCCTTCTGTCTCAGTTGACTCTTTCCCTTCACCATTACAGTCTATGGCTTTGTATGATGTGGACGATGTTGAAATTGAAAGCATCATACTAAACCTTAAAGACAAATGTGCTGTTGGATATGATGGAATCTCATCCACAATAATTAAAACTACTAAAGACGTTATTATTCCAATACTTGTCCACATATTTAACTTGTGCATATGCCTGGGAACCTTTCCTGATGTCTTTAAAACTGCCATAGTTCATCCCATATACAAAGGAGGAGATAAGCACGTCGTCTCCAATTACAGGCCTATATCCGTACTTACGACCCTCTCAAAAATATTTGAAAAAGTTCTCAATGCGAGACTGGTAAAGTTTCTAAATAAATTTAATATCTTGGCCGACAATCAGTTTGGATTCAGAGCAGGAAAATCTACCGAAGATGCTACCTTAGAACTTACAAATTCAATAGTCAAACAACTTAATAATAAACAAAAAACAATCGGTATCTTCCTAGATTTATCGAAAGCATTCGATACCGTATCTGTCCCTAAGCTGATAGACAAGCTGGAACGAATTGGCATACGAGGAAATACCCTCGAAATCTTTCGCAGCTACTTGACGGGAAGGAAACAGGTCGTCAAGGTCGAATCTTTTATAAGCCCACCGGCAGACATGTCATTTGGTGTGCCTCAGGGTAGCGTTTTGGGGCCTACTCTTTTCCTTATTTATGTCAACGAGCTGTGCCAACTAGCACTTCCAAACACAAGAATCGTTGCTTACGCGGATGACACAGCTCTTATAACGCATGGTAAGGACTGGATTGACACTCGTGAAAGGGCGGAGCTCGCTCTGAGTTTGGTCTTGAATTGGTTAACCTCAAATCTACTCACACTTAACATTGCAAAGACAAAGTTTATCGCCTTCACACCAAGCATTCTTACACAACCACCAACATCATTCCAGATCAAAACACATGTTTGCTCTCATACTGTGGCCACCATATCTTGTAACTGTGCCCAGATAGAACGCACCGACAACATTAAATATCTTGGAGTCACAGTGGACAATTGTCTAACGTGGAAAAAACAGGTTGACTCAGTGGTAATCCGTGTAAGAAGACTTATATATGTATTCAAGAGACTCAGAGCGGTTGCCGACTTCCCATGCCTTATATTAATATACCTGGCACTCGTCCAGTCGGTCCTTGGTTACTGCATCACAATATGGGGAGGTACCCACAAGACTGCTATTCTGCGTTTGGAGAGAGCTCAAAGAGCAGTGTTAAAAGTATTGGCCAAGAAACCTGCAAGATTCCCAACGTCGGAACTTTTTTCGCTCTGTAACGTCCTCAGTGTTAGACAGCTATTTATACTTCAAACTGTCATTAAAAAGCACAACTTAACTATGTACGACCCACAATTCCTCGCTAAGAAGCGACGTTCCGACATAATTTACAAGACAGCTTTTTCCAGATTGGCATTAGTAAGACGCCACTTTGACTACTTTAGCCCTAAACTCTACAATAACGTAAATAGAATCATTCAAATTTATCCCTTAACAAGAACTTTAGTTAGGAAAAAACTGTCAGAATTTCTTAAACCCCTTTCCTACGAAGAAACAGAAAAACTTGTGGTAACATAACACACACATACACACACACATACATACATACACACACATACACACACACATACATACATACACACACATACACTCTCACACATAGTACCTTTAACCTTTCATTTTAATTATTTTCTTATTATTATATTTTTTTTATTTTTACCTACCGGTCTGGAACACATGTATCCTATTCTTGACCTGGGCGTTGATAGCTGCGCCACAGTTCTAACTATTGTAGCTATCATCGTTTTCTTTTGTAAATTTGTGTCCTAAAACTTGTTCCAAATAAACGTTTATTATTATTATTATTATTATTATTATTATTATTGTATTTGGCTTATTGATAATAAAACTTTATTATTATTATTATTATCTTCCAGTTGTACAAACTTATCAAAAATCACTGATTGTTATATCAGTGATTTTTGATAAGTTTGTGCAACTGGAAGATAATAATAATACGTCGTTCGGTGGGACGCGGAAGGGGTGGGGTGAAGGGGCGCATTGTTTGCATATCGCACTAAACAAAAAAATCATATAATTCATCTTGTAGAGTGCGCATGCGTTTCGGCAGTTCCGTTTCCTGTTTTTGCAAATATTTATAGAGTGCGTGAGAGCTAATGTAAAATAATAAGTGTGGCGAATTACTGCTAATGTGGAGTGTTTCTATTGATGATCATAGTTATGGTGCAGGCTGCTTGATGAATTCACGAACAAGGTAAGCTTGTATAATGTAACTACAGAAATAGTAGCAAAATTATTATTAATATGTACATGTTGTTAGGTACTTATCTAAAACTGTATTTTTTTAAGGCTTAAATATTTAAATTTAGGAACTTATTATTTTCTTTTCTTTCGTACTTAATTATTACCTAGACAGGAATTCTCAACAATGATAACGACATATTATGTATCCTTCGCTACATAGTACCTATAAAACAAAGTCGCTTCCCGTTTGTCTGTCCCTGTTTGCTTAGATCTTTAAAACTACGCAACGGATTCTGAAGCAGTTTTTTTTAATAGATAGATTGATTCAAGTGGAAGGTTTTTGTGTATATATTGTCAAAATATGACTTGAAACTTGATTAATGAAATTCATGAGTTAGCGACCGATTTTTATCGTTATCAATGTCGGGAGTCGGGACTACCGCAACAGGTAGGTATTTATTTATTTCCACAAACTCCTTGGACACGTAGACTTTAAGAAATCAATAATTACCTTGTTGCGACACTCGCGTTGATATAAACTCGCAAATAGATGACGATTCGAGTTTCAAAATTACCTGTCAATAAAAATTATTTAATAATCACGTAGTTTTTTTTTTAAACTTGTGTACATGTCTGTACTAAATTTGTAACACTATCCTACATATTTTAGAAGGTACCATAATGTTTTGCGTTTTCGCTTTTTCGTAACCACCTAAACTTGGTCGGGTTACCACGGTCATTCACTTCCTGATAACTTTAATCGTATTATCTCTTTAATTATCCAATGTACTGAGCTGAATTTTTACTGATATACAACTGAACTAAAAAACTAATAATTGACATAACATTCAGTTCATATATCCAATCCAGTGGCTAAATAACACCGCGCGCATCAAGACCGTGCTCGTGAAGAACTCATTATCATCATAACTTGTTAAATACTTACAGGATACTAATGAAACTTCACATACATTTGAAGGCAGTTACAAGCTTTAAAATAACGTTTAAAGTAAGTCTTTAGAGCTCTTATTGAGAGTGCTGGGACCAATTGAAGTGTTTTTCTATTTAATGAAATAACCTTTAAGCTATGTATTATTTTGGTTTTTTTATTGCAGAACAAATTTAAACTAATTCCTAAGAAGCCATGTACAAAATATGATAAGAATCCGCTTAACCATTTTAAAGATCTAGCAAAACCAAAAACGTTACCCCAGCAAAATCTCGAATAACTTCGCAACCGATGAAAGAACAAATATAAAATAAGGCACAACATTTACTTCATCTAGACAACTAATTTTATAGCTAGTAATTATTTAAATATTCCCATTAGAAAGAAAAAGGTTTGGCTGGGGTAACGTTACCCCAGCAGGAAATGTTTTTGTGAAATAATTAAAAAACTATAAGCGCAACAAATTTAAAAATGTGCGCAACAATTACAGAAGCCGCAAAACTAATTATCTATAAGATTCAAATGACCATTTTCGACAACATCTGGCCTCGGTAACGGACACGCAAAAAACGGCAAAAAAATCACGTTTGTTGTATGGGAGCCCTCCTTAAATATTAATTATATTCTGTTTTTAGCATTTGTTGTTATAGCGGCAATAGAAATACATCATCTGTGAAATTTTCAAGTGTCTAGCTATCACGGTTCATGAGATACAGCCTGGTGACAGACGGACAGACAGACAGACAGACGGATCGTGAAGTCTTAGTAATAGGGTCCCGTTTTTACCCTTTGGGTACGGAACCCTAAAAATAGAGAAAAATTACAACAAAATATACCGACTGCATAAACAAAACACTAAAAAGTGCAAAATGTCTTTCGTGTTGGCAGTTGGTGTCGAAAAATAATATAAACCAAACACACCGACATCCAAAACGAAAGTTATTATGCACATTTTAGTGTTTTGCCTTTGAAGTCGGTTTCCTTTTTTGTGAAAAATATGTTTTATTCCGGTTCGCTCAGGGTTCTTTAACTTCGTTTCCGCTAATTACCCTTTTTTAGTAGAAGGCGGGCCGTAAAATATTGGCACTTTCCTGACTTGTCCATGTTGTCACCGATGTTTGATAGGATATTTATCGTCATAATATTTTCATTAATTTTGCAAAAATCGGTTACGATACTTACGATACAATTCTGTAGGTAATCCAGAAGCATCAACCTTTTTGGCACATCTCATATAGGCGAGCTCCTTTCGAAATCAGGGGAGTGACCATAAGCTCTTAGACCGGTATCAATATGAGATCGATTAAGGGACAGATGTATATGACTTGTATACATCTGTCACTTACTCGATATCAAATTGATACCGCTCTAAGAGTTATGGTCACCCCTCAGAGGGCCTTATTTTCCTCTTTTTCTTAGTCTGTTGTGGCAATGCTCAGGAATGTCGGAACCACCCTGGGGTGGTTGGAGGGGACTGTCAAATTCTTACTGACTAAAACCACCCCGCTTTTCTCTTGCACACTTGCGTCTGTTGCGTTCGAGGCTGCGAGCTGCGGTTGCGTTAATGATGTCCGCTGTTACAGACTAGTACCGCAGGTTTCGTCCCGTAGTGCCGTATTATACCCTTTTTAACCGACATCAAAAAAGGAGGAAGTTCTCAATTCGTCGGTATCTTATTTTTTTTAACCGACTTCCCAAAAATGAGGTTTCTCAATTCGACCGTACTTAAATATATTTTTTTATATATGTTCCCCGATTACTCAAAATCGCCTGAACCGATTTTGATAATTCTTCTTTTGTTTGAAGGGTATACTTCCCAGGTGGTCCCATGTTCATCAGGTCAGGATCTGATGATGGGATCCTGGAGAAATCGAGGGAACTCCTTAAATATTATTGGCATACATATAGCGATTTTGATATTTTCATCAACAATGCAATTACACTCAAAAAGTATTATTTGGTGAAGTGGAACTGATGAAGAAGACCACAGATGGCCACTGGAACTCCTTAATGCTAATTAAGTCACGGATATAAGATATATCGAATAGTTAACCGACGATGATGAAGCAAATTCTTATAAATAAATGGTATTGATGAAAATGGTACCATCAATCTGATCTGATGATGAAGCCGGCAGGTAGGCACTGAAACTCCGAAATAAAACAATGGATCCTAGTCATGTTTGGGTTTATTGAAATCGTCATGAGATTTACTTTGGCTATGAATGATTTTCATGGTATTTGGAGGTACCTACCAAAAATAAAAAAAGATAAATAAAAAACTTTTAACAAAAAAAACAAACAGACTTCCAAACTAAACACTACAAAGCGAAAAATATCTTTCTTTTCCGAAGTCGGTGTCGAAAAACTGAAGATTTGTCAGACTCCTACTGACTAAAAACCACCCCGGTGTTCCATCTCCCCAGTGTGTTTGACTCCCCCCGCGACGTCTAAGAGTGGAACACTACGCGCGTGGAACACTACACGCCAACACCTTGGGTCCTGATGTTTTAGGGGCGACGGACGTCCTCGAGTCCGTCGCCCCTGGACCCATTTATGAGGCTGGGGCTGGAAGAGGGCGATGTCTGCCCACCGCCGACTGCTGTGGGACGGGGTAAGTGGATAAAATCTCCCTCCCAGCGCTAAGAAAGAAAAGATGGTTCAAATAAATCTCACTAGATGGCACGACATGCACCGAGTTGATATTGAATTGTGTGTAAAATTAACATTTTCTGGAATTGAACATAAAAATTGTATGTTCTTGTTTAATCAATCTCCTAAGCACAAAAGTATGGAATATTGGGCTCTTAATTCACATTTCTAAGATTATTTTAATGGATCATTTAAAATTGATGCCAATAGATGGGGCGGTTTTAATTGTCTGAGCATTCCACTCGATTGTTTAAATTTGCATTGTTTTGGTGCAATGAAACTGTAAAAATACTATAAAACAAATATTCACTGAACCTATTTAAAGAAAACATATTCATGCACCGAGTAAACTCTTTTACTTGCAAGTCGCTGCTAACACAATCTACCACCATGGAACGGACCCGAACGCGAACGATGTACAAAAAATAATCGGTTTAATCAGCCGAAAAACGATAGTTACGTCGCCGCGGTTTCTTTGTATGGGATGACGCATCTTTATGCTAGTATTCCTTCCCTGGTCTAACATTTTGAATATTAGAGACTAATCTAACTTCCCCTCGGTGAAAGGGATATCGATAAGTTTTAGTGTATACAGGGACTTCATCTGCAGTTCTAATACAACAAATCCGAAGCTGCGGCAGACGAAGCATCTTAGTGCTCTATGGTACGGTCGTATATAATAACAGTCAATGATGTGGTAACTAAGATATCGCTTCTCATAATGTGTTCCATTTTCGTGTTTTGTATTGAGTTATGGGATCCAGGAATGTCAAAATAAAACAAACAAAATACATTTCGTTTCAATTTATATCAGTTACGTCACCACAAATAGTATGACACAATATTACAGGATGGAAACCTTATTTTACAATACAATCTAACAAATTCAATATTGTTAATTGGAAAGCAACATGTTGCATCGAAATTGGATGTAGCAAAATCACCATAATTACAAAAAATATGTAAATTAAAGTACCGTAGGTATGTAAACACTCAGTCGCTACGAGATACCGTAAGCTCCAATGTTTTTGGCCTGTCTGAAGTTAGCTACAAATCGCTGCGCAGTTGTAAATCTCACAGTAAAACAACAGCGAGCCATGCTATGCGCATCAGATAGCCTATTTTCAGCCCACCCAAAAACATTTCGAGAGAACTGTAAATTGGTTAAACCTATTAAAATAAAGATTATATATGCTATTTCACATTTCGAGCCTATAAGGTCATGATTGCAGTTGGCTTCAGTATAAAATTTAACAAAAAAATCTAGACAATAATACAAAAATAATCAAATTCTAATCCAATTTCGACATCCTGAGTGTGTAGTGCGAGTTTTTATACCTCTTCGAATTTTTATACTGAAAATTAATAATAGCGTCACAGTATAAATATGGACGAACAGTACGGAAACTACCTACAAACTCTCGAAACGGCACACTCATCACCACTCTCGAAACATGCGCATCGACGAGACCCCTAAGCAGTTGTCGCGATACTGTCAGTAGTGCGAGCCGTTTAGAGATCTCGTCGATGCGCATGTTTGTGTGAGTGTGCCATTTCGAGCGTTTATAGGTAGTTGCCGTACTGTTTGTCCATATTTATATTGTGATAGCGTCGTCTAGTGACGATCATGGGAAACACAATTATGCCATACAAATCGACGGAATGTACTATATTTCCACCGACCGCTGAAGCGCATCGGAGCGCAGTTTTGCAATGCTTAGAGAATTTCAAGCGATTATGTAGTAGTTATATTTGTATGGAACTTAAATAACAAATGACGCACGTGCTTCAGCCGATACCGATAAAGGTATGATAACGAACTCGGCAACAAGCAGCAGTGCTGTTGCCGCAGTGCTGCCACCAAGACATTACCTATACACTACATTGCTGCCGCAACATTGCTGCCTAGATCGGAATGTAATCTCATATAAGTTTATAGAAATTGTATGGGGACCCGTAGTGTCGCGGCAGCACTGCTGCTTGTTGCCGAGTTCGGAATCATACCTTTACTGTGGCCACCATGCAAATATGACATTTAACTTTTTCATGGTAGTTTCAATTTCCTTTGACACTGTAGAGTGCGCTCCGATGCGAACCGACCCGTGTAATACTGCTTAGGTGAGTGGGTTTGTACAAAAACTCGCACCAGGCTTACTGGAGCGATCCTATGTTATTGGAAAGAACAGGCAATGAGGCATCTGTCACGATCAACGGTCCGGCTGTTACACAGTAAGTATTATAAATACAAAGTGAGCTCTTATTTGACTACCCACATCAAAATGTACATTTAAAGGTAAGCATATACTATCCACATCTGGTGGATCATGTCAAACATGATTTGTGCAAAGAAAACTACTGCACGCTTTCGAGTCTAAAATACATTGAGACATGATCGAAGCGTAACGACGCGTTGGTCTAAAAATGTACATTGCATATTGACCCCTATCTTCATCTTGTAATGCACACATTTCTATCAAAATAAACAAAAGACGTGCATTTTTTATAGAATTTGACGTGTCCCTTCGACTCGATTTTACATTGTGGAGGTAGGGGTCAATATGCTATGTACATGTTTACACCAACGCGTCGTTGCGCTTCGATCGTGTCTCAATGTATTTTAGACTCTAATGTGTGCTGCGATCCGTGCGATACGGATATTTTTTTATGTATGATTTTCTATACTAACAATACTAAAATCCATTTGATACGATCCGCCCGATGTGGTCATGAATGCTCATCACAAAAGCCGGTGTGAACATCGGTTCCACGATCGACAATTCATACAAGCTGGCAGGAGTAAAAAATCTTGTTCGTTTATATTAAAGCAATAATTCGGTAAGTAGGTAGGTACTTGCGCTAAGTTACTAACCTTAAAAAATAAAAAGCATATATTTTTTATTAATAAATCCTTGTAAACCCACACTTACCCCATCACAACCTCCTAATCTGATCACAGCTTTACTTACGACAATTTTACTTTACTTCTAACTTTGAATTTTACCAGACATACGCGGTTCTTAGAATTAAATGTTTGCAAGAGACTTTAAATAATAATTATACAACTAAGGCTTAGCAGCACGTAATGCGGTTTTTATTCGCAAGATTTTTCTTCTGCACATTCTGCGACACATGGTATGAATCTGCACGCATTGCGGTAAGAAAAATCGCGCGGAAATAATACTGCAAGAAATCCGTGTTTTGCCAAAGAATCCACCGCACCGCGGCGCGTATGTTTTGTGCTTGAACAGGTAGAAAAAGAAAAAAATCGCACGGTATTTTATCCGCAGTGAGTGTTAGTTACGATTCAGAACGCGGATAAAAATTCGCTTTATTAAATTTCGCGCGGCTAAAAATCGCAATGCGTGCTAAGCCTTAAGCAGTAACACACGCTCGGGTATGGTACGGACGGACAAAACCCGCCCACAAATCGGAGCAGACCATAATTATCCGATTTGCAAACAAGCGACCGAGGCGGACACAATTAATAATAATAATGCCCGGCGGGCCACTCTACACACGGTCGGATATGGTACGGCAGCGTACCAAATCCGAGCGTGTGTTATGGCTATAAAAGTCGTTCGACCAAAATACACAAGTTTTTCGGAATTGTATGAGTACAGAACAATAAAATGGTCTCGAAAATATTGTAGGTATGTATATCGGGCAGGTTTCCGCATATCCACACGTACAAGGACATAAATTTCGTAAGATGCCAAAGATATAGCCATTTTTTTTACAGTGCTCAATAAAAATGTAATGCCGTCAACAGTATAATTTACAAAAAGAAATTTACAGAATAAATCATTTCACCACAATTTTGAGCTAAATACACCTGACTTAAAAATATGTGTTAACTTTTGGCGTATGTCTGGTAAAACTCCTCACACTTTTTAAAATAAATCCATTAGTTAGTACGTAGTAAGGGTTGGGCACTCGGTTTAGGTGTAATCTATCAAAATAGAATTAGTTCTGAAACATTATTTTAGCCTTTGAATGAAGGCACAGGGGTACCTGGAAGTCTTAAATAAATTGAAAAGAAATTAATTAAATTTGAAAGAGAGTTACCGCGGCCCTGGCACAAGCAACTAAACGAACAGGGATGGGTTTTAGTCAGTAAAAGTCCACTTACACGCCCTGCCACTTCACTCAGAGCGACGAAGTCATTAGATGACTTTTCAGCATAAAAAGAAAAGCATGGAAAAGCTGACTTTGTATATTTATAATTCCATTTGCTTCTTTTACAGACATTAAACAAAAACACAATTTAGAGTAACTACTCTAAATTGTGTTTTTGTATGTCTAACGCGTATATAACACTCCTTGGTAACCCTAAGGCGATTATCACACTTCCACGCATCATGCTGCATGTTGCGTGAAAACGCACCTACACGCGTACTTGCGTGCGTTTTTTCTATACAAACGGAGACTTACAAGCAACGTTAAAACACGTATTCACGCGCTACGCTGCGTGGTGCGTGGCAGTGTGTTAACCGCTTTAAATAAATATCTATTTTTTAAGTGAAATATCTAACATAAGATATCTAGATGTCGTTGCATACGTAGGTAACGTGTTTTATTCCGGACGGAACGGAACGATAAGTTTTGAAAATATTGTTTCATACAAAATGTACACGAAAGAGCATGCGTTGCGGGTGCACACGGACGGGACTGCGACGTGGCGTCCTTTAGCATTTTGTATGAAACGAATTTCTAGTCCCGTTCCGTCCGTCAAAAACAAGTTACGTATGCAACAACAAGTCATAAGCAAGTCTGTTTTTTTTCCAGTTTTCTACACAAACTGAGTGCCCACTAACATTATAAAAATGACAAATGAATTCCACGACTATCAAAACTGGAATGCATGTGGATATCGCCAATAATGTATTATAACGTCAAGTTCAGGATTAGTACAAAAATAAAAATGATCCGTTACGAATTGCGATTGAGTGATAATGTCATTATAATGGCGAACACTAATTTTAGCCAACTTTCAAACAAGGAGGAGGTTAAATGTTAGACTGTATGTATGTTTTGTTTCTGCTTTTATTGATAAAATAATGGCACTTTTTGTTTCGTAAGAATCGAAGCCGGCACAGAAACAGGTGGCAAGATGACTTGCATGTGTACCAAGATTGCTAATACGAGACGGCGCGAGAAAAGAATACGGACCTACCTGGCAGGACCTAGTCTATACCCATTGCTTCTTCCTTCCTAAACAAATTCAATAAACTCAAAGTAGCATACGTGTAATACGAAACTAACGAGCAATTTTAATATAAATCGCTGTCGTCTAATCCTTTGTGGTAATGGAACGTTCTAAGAGTCAGACGCGTTCCAGTACCACAAAAAAATTGACGACAGGGCGCTATATCGCTTAAACATTACACGACCAAATGATATTGCTCGTTACTTTCGTATTACACGTATGTTTCTTTGAGTTGATGCAATTTGGGATTATTTGTTGTTGATTGAATTGTAGCTACGTAACTTAGTAGAAGTACTGTATTTACAAAATTTATATCTTCTCGTGACGGGGACTTTAAACAAGACAAAGGTGTCTTTTGTTAACGGTCTAAAGACGCATTCTTTTGATGCCAAAAAGAAAAAAATCCGCATAAGAAAATATGCGAAAACATAAGACACACGCAGAAGTGTTAACTTTACACGGTCAGAAGAATAAAATCCCGTTTTTGAGCAAATAAGCATATTATTTTTGACGACATGATCACCCAATCTTGCATCGCAACTGAAAAGCAGAAGTTCTAAGGATACGATGCGCCAAACTCTGGTGTGCAGTTGACTTTACTGTGATCTGTAAGTTTTTACTTGTATTTTGATAGAACCTTTATTTAAATGGAACAGTTCAAATAACTGTCTACTACGATTCATTTAGAATGCTTTTTATCTTCCATTTTCTTTGCTAACGACTCAATGTTAAGCTATGAATGACACTCTTCTAACGACAAAAAATCGTATGAGTCTCATACAAGAATAGTTTCATAAGGACAACAAACTGCCGATGCAAAATCACGAACAACACTAGAATTCGCACAAAGAAGGTCTTAAACGCCATGTAATACGCATTGCTTGTCGCGTTCTATAGTCCATTCGCGTTAAGAAAATAGTGAGTCATGTCGCAACAAGTTAGAAAACTTGCGTCGATCGAAGTGTTTAGAACTATAATCGAACTACTTCGATCGCAGCGGCCGCGGCGAAGTGGTTTGACACGAACGCTTATTTCATGGCGTTTTAGATCTTCCTTCCGCGAATTTCTGTTTGCCGGAGCCACTCTACTCGTAAGTGGGTCTTAATTATACTAAAAATAAAAAATAAACTATACAAGTTTCAAACTATCGTTTCCTTAAAACTCCAGCTATATATTTTGTCTTACAATGTCACACACTGCGTCAACCGTAGTATACCTTATACATACATGATACACACTAATGTACTTACATTTTAACAAATTTCTGACCCGAGGACCTAGAGAAGTGCCACTCTATCAACTAAAGCGTCACAACAACGATTAGAAAATTGTCAAAGATGTCGAAATACCACGTGGTCAATACTTAAAGTTGGGTACTGACCGGCGTTACGGGGCGTAATGTAACATGTTACACAGCGAGCTTTCGTGCAATCTGTACAGGGAAAAAAGGCGCTCGCAACGAACAACAAGCGGCTCGTTGCTCGCTGCGAATCCTTTGAGTGTTACGCGCTTCAATCAGTACGTCGCAGCGAGTCGTCACGAGCGCACATGGCGCAAACGTCGATTCTAGATACTTCGGGCCTTTAGTTTATTAGTTGTGATAATTTATTGTTAAAAAAATGGAGTGGGACAAAGACAAAACTTTGTATGACAAACCACCAGATACGTTTCTGTTTTTAAACAAGTTTGATATTTGGATCAGAGTAAAATCAAAGATCCCAACACAACTTCGCTGTCCGACATTTTGACTACGAGTGGCAACGGATCTAGAGCAGGGCGAGCAAAGAGTTCGAAACAAGCGTGTCACACGGATTTTAGCACACGGCGTAAACGTATCATACTCACTGCGAATGGTACATTACGCCCCGTAACAACGGTCAGTACCCACCGGTCATTTTGGCATTTCGATGATAGGTTGACACTTTTTCTAGGGCCTCTGGTACACTAAATGCAGACAGCGATCGAAGCACAGTGAAAACTAGTGTTAAATGGGAGTTGTGAAGAATTGTTAAATAACTACTCACGCCTTTTTACCCGACTGCAAGGAAAGGGTTAAGTTTTTCGCAAGAATCTTGTAATATTCTTTATTACCTCATATCTTGCAAACCACTAGACGGTTTTTTATTAAGACATCGTTAGATACGTCTTCACCGCCCAAGTGTTCTTAGATAAGTGACGTTAAAAAAAACGAAATTGGCGGATTTTGGACGCCATATTGTAGGGGTCTCAATTTTTTTTCTGCCAGTCATTTCGAGTGTAGCACCAAAATGAACCTTACATTTAAGAGGCGGTTATAAAAATATATACCACTTATATGTTTAAACATTCGATTAAAATAATGAGGGTACTAAATAGTTGTAAATAAAAATCAAAAAGCCCGTCTGCTTAAGAAACTAACTAAAAAGATGTAAACAAGTAGAAAATCATTCTGTTTAGTCGGAGGATCAGGTGTTCAGGTGACTGCACAGCTTGATTTTTTATTTTTTTTTCCATTCACTTCTGCCTTTTGTTAGTCACCTATTTGATTTATTGTTTTTTTTACAGTTTTTAATGTTGTTTCGTCTTGCATAATAGGAGGACGAGGATCAGAATCAATTCTCGTATTTTCAGGGACGGTCACATTTTAACCTCGGTCTCAATCTGTCAAAACCACCTCCAATTGCCCCACAGTTTCATACCACCGAAGCAAAAAGAGGTCTTATTGATATTGATTGTGCCCGAGGTGAGATTGCTACATGAAATTGACCTTTTGATGTAAAAACATAGCTGTTCTACGGCCGACAGTAATGATGAAGGGATTAAACGCTTTGTTGTTAACGCAAATAAAAAAGTAATCTATAAATTTTTCACAACTCCCTTGTTTATCCGGAATTCCAGACCCCAAATCCCGATTCCGGCAATTATATAGAAATTACAAGTTTCGAAATCGGATCATCGGATCACGGATCTTAAGATCCGTCCCGGAATTCCGGATATCAGAACCCGGTTATACGAAAAAACTACTAGAAATGGACACTCTTAAAGGTGAAAACCTATACACGAACAGTTATAAGATTATTACGTATAATGACTGGATTCGCCCGCGATTACAGTAAACATTTAAATACGATTTTAGTCTTTAACCTTATTATATTATTATTTAGAACCATAGTAGCTTAGTTATACGATGAAACGAGACTGGAAAGTTTGATCGATATTAATACGGGCTAGATAATATGGAGGGTTGAAAAATTACGCATTTTTTGCTAAATAAAGTTATTTTTATGAAAATATTTATAACAAAAAGTCTAGAAGATTTGTTTCGATGTCTCATTTATTAAATTTTTGCACGGCGATTATTTTCTTGTCCTATAAAAAGACTTATCAATAATATGGTATAAAAACTATCAAAACATGGGAAGGAATATCGGAAGACGGCTCACAAACCGACTTTTTATTAAAATAGCACAACCTAATTTTTTACAGGGTTTCCACCCTAAAATAATATAAACAATCACAAAGTCTTATATACAAAATGTGGCCAAAATAGTCATAAGAATAAGTATTGAGACCAATTAAAAAAAAAATAAGCAATAGCATTTATTGTTCATAGAAACATTTGTAGATGTTTCTAAAAAAAAAACCTTTAGTTTTTCTATAAAAAAAGTTGTTCAAATAAGTGCTATCATGACCTACATTCAGCTACCTACATTTACGTAGGTACTTTTCACAAGCGAATTTACACCGTATTATCGACACATTAAAGACCGAAATCGAAATACGAGGAGGTCTCACAACCGTAAGCACGAATGCGATTTTGATATTTACGTGCTTACAGATTCTGAGTACATTCCCTTGTAAGATAACTTGTTTCTAAAATCACACGAGTGAATTAAGGATTCAAGAAATTGTGTTAAGAGTTCGGGGTGCTATTAAGCAACTGCCCTAGAGAGAATATCAAAACGTCGAAATACAATCAAAACCGTTTAAAACGACATTGAAATGACACGATATTTGAATGGTCCTTCCATTCAAATATCGTCGTTTGTAGACGATAGTAGTAAAATAAACATAAATATTTGCTTTTAGGTCCTTGTTAACTTGTTTTAGTTGTCGATACGTAACTTGGCACAAGTCGTTTTTTAGGTCACTTTGTATTATATATGAATTAAAACATATTATTTCTTGATACCAGTATTATATTGAATGACATATATTCAAGAACGGTAACCAAGTAACACGTATTTAGTCTATGACACTTAGGTTACCAAGCGGGACGCGGGGAACGTGTAGCACCGTTCCGAGCGCGCGATTGGTTGGTCAGTTGACACAAGGATCGACTGACCAATCGCGTCGCGTCCACGTTCCGTCCGCTCTATATGGTGGTTGGTCAGTTCGCGAACTTATCCCCACCACGACAAAACCTTGCCAAGTTACGTGCCGACAAATACACAGGCCTTTTACATTCCGAAGTTATACCCGTCGTTTTAACCGAAGTCGCTTTAAACGGTTTGTCTGTACTTTCCGATTTCACGCTCTTAACGTCCGTACGTAATTCATCAACCCTACCTGAGTGTAAGAAGGTAAATAAATAAATAAAAAATACTAAAGCAAGCACCGATAGAGGTAGAAAGAGCGCTAACGCAGTGACTCTCGATAAGATATAATGAAAGAGTTGGCGCGGGAGACGACGGGGCTAAATACATGTATAGAGATGTTAGTGTAAATAAAAAAAATATAAAATATCTTGACAAAATATAAAAGCTAAGTTAAACTACTTTAAGTCGTATAAAATCTCTTCTCTAACACAGAAGAAAATTTAAATAGTTATTTGTGCTTTAAGACTTGCAAGAATATATTTTTATTATAATATATATTTAAGTTGTTCATGTTTGCATTATATTCTTATAAAAAATAAAAATATAATCTTTACTACCGTGCCCTAGTAAATATCATAAATATAGACATTGTTACCCAGAACAATGAAATGTACCGACGAATAAGTCGTAATAATACAAATTATGACAACTATCAAATGTAAAAATAAAAAAATGTAAGTTAGGCCTTCATACTATCAAAAAAAAACAACATTCACACCACACGCATTAATATAACCTTTAAGACAAGAAAAATCTCCAAAAAAAAAATGTACACTGGTAACACCGCCGTCTCCCGCGCAGAATCTCACTAAACTATGGCAACACTTTTTACAGTCCCACTAACTACAGCAACACTATCCGATCACTTGCTTGTACCCTATATCCCGACTGCCGCTATAATTAGTTATCTCGCCTACCTATCTATCTCTCTCACGGCCTTCCTCATTTGTAATCTGAAAAGAGAGAGAAAACATTTTGGTTAGTTTTGATTTAAATAACATTTCTAGCATTCAATTTACACTCCGCAGCAGTAAATGTACATTAAAGTCGCCTAAGACCTTAAAGTCGGCTACGACCTTAGTGTCACCGCGGGTGTAGTGACCTGTCAGTCGATAGTTCGCCGATGGGTGTCAACATCTCTCTTGTTACCTTAGGACAGTCTCAGATAAGCGGTCTGCCTATAACTGTTTCAGTTTGTAGCGGCACCAATGCCGCCACTTACAAACTAATGACATGACGTCACACAACAACAGTCCGACAATAACCGTTGGGCAGTTGCCCGGACCAGACACAACACCCATCTGGTCGGAGGATCCTCCCTTTTCTATGGAGGTTTGTGAGACTTTACACCCTGTTCCGCATACCTCCAAAAGTTCTTCAACAGCCTCACTTGCATTGTTTTTTTCCATTTTTGTAAGCCTCTATCTCCATTTGAAATAAAATTAGTAATTTTTACAACCCCTTTATACAGTCCGTTCAACCGATTTTGAGTTCTATCCCGTAATTATAAGGATTGCATAAAAAGCATAAACCTGTTACCGAAACTATGTAACTGTTTAATACAGCTGTCATTTGTCATATCACCAACGCAATATCAAAATCGGTTGCACGGGCTGGGATTATATAAATGTAGAAAGCAGTGGTGGCCCAGTGGTATCGGCCGCGACTTACAAGTTGTAGGTCGTGGGTTCGAGCCCAGGTAGGCACTTTACTTTGTGTAAATTATTTCATCACCACTGCTCTCAAAAACGGTGAAGGAAAACATCGTGAGGAAACCGGCATGTCCTAGAACCAAAAATTCGAAGACATGTGCCATCCACCAACCCGCACTGGGCCCGCGTGATGGATTACGGCCCATTCCCTCACACAGAGAGGCCTGTGTCCCAGCAGTGGGCACATTAATAGGCTGATGATGTGATGTGATGTGATATAAATGTCTAATGTTATCTCAAATCATCGACCACACAGCCCCTAGACGCCTAACAACAGGCGAGCGATGTCACTAAAAGATCATATACAGGTAATACAGTTCGCCACTCGACAATTTCGAATTAGTTAGTAGCGACCACTTCTGTGAGCCGTAAACACTTCCGCGTCAGGACAAATTGGTAAAATAAATATTATAATGGCCCCTTGTACAATACGTTGGTGTTGCAACAACAGCGAGAACTCGAGTATAAAATGGCATAACATTTCATCGGTAAGTTAATAGTTTCATAATCACATTTATTTTCTAATATTATTTATCGGAGTTCATTTTGTACTGGTCATGATTGTAGGTGAAAACTGCAACAGCACAAATTTTGTCGCGCTCGTTTATGTCTTTGGTGTTCCGTCTCTTTCTTTTTAAAGTATTTTCATCTCTATCTCTTTTCCTCTATAATTTGGTACACAAAACTAGTGATGCACCATATTCTATGACCAAATCTGTTATCGATAAAACTAGAAACCTACATACTTTTTTTTACAAAAAGAGACATTAAATTAAGTAGTTTATAATTTGTTAAATTAATTGTGAAACGAATGATTGATTGTTTTTTACTAATATTTAATATTATGAACCAACCGCCGAAAGAATTTGTTATCTTTAGAATTTTGATATTTTGTTTTAAGTTTTTGCATTTTATGTTATTACTATATAATTAATTAGCTAACAATAATTTTAAAAAAAAGTAAGAAACAGAAAGTTTGTGCGTGGGCAAACCGTATTTGGCGGTATAGTAGCGTAGGCGGCAGGTTGACCGGTACTCGCAGAATCGCATGTTCCAGAGCGATGAGAGGTGGGTATATAGAGCTTGGGAGCGACCTGAACAAAATGTGA
Organism: Orthosia incerta; assembly: GCA_948252205.1. Lineage (NCBI taxonomy): Eukaryota > Metazoa > Arthropoda > Insecta > Lepidoptera > Noctuidae > Orthosia > Orthosia incerta. The sequence goes on from OX411758.1 coordinate 13,623,944, forward strand.
CTGACGTGTGCCATCCGGATGATGTCGCCAAGAGTACATTCTGGCGAAGCATCTGGTCGGTGCCCGTTTGTCACACTGAGGGTGGCTGGATGCGTGATGTCGAGCGCGTGTGTGAAGCTATACCAGAAATGGAAAAAGTTATAATCAGCCCATCTGATGTAGACAAAGCAGTTCGTCCGCTACCAAACTGGAAGTCTCCGGGTCCGGACGGACGGCATAACTTTTGGCTAAAATGGTATAGCAGCTCACACGCGCTACTGGCATCTCAATTCCAGTCATGCTTAAGAGTCTAGGTCGCTGCCGCAGATTTTAACAACTGGTGTTACCCACCTGCTCCATAAGACAGGTAGTCCCACGGAACCCAAGAATTATAGACCTATAACATGTTTGTCAACGGTTTATAAACTACGTACATCCATCCTGAGAGGAAAAATTAATGTGCACATTGAAAGTAACTTAATAATGTCTGCCTCTCAGAATGGATGTAGGAATGGGTCCCGTGGCACTAAGGAGCTACTCCTCATTGACATGGCCATAAGCCAGCAGGTTCGTCGTTCCCATAAGGATATGTAGACATGCTGGATAGACTACAAGAAGGCATACGACTCTGTGCCACATACATGGCTCATGAGGGTGCTGGAGTTGTACAAAATAGACGCAACTCTGCGCATCTTCCTTGAGTCATGTATGGGGTAATGGAAGACGGTCCTTCGGTATCCAGGATGTCTACCGATTCAGGGGGATGATGAGCCTGTAAGGATTAAGAGGGGGATATTTCAGGGCGACAGATTGAGTCCACTTTGGTTCTGCTTAGCCCTGAATCCTCTAAGTACACTGTTGGAGGATTCAGGTCTAGGCTTTCGGTTGAGAAGAGGTGGTCAGGTCATATCTCACCTCCTTTACATGGATGATCTGAAACTATTTGCCCCCAACAACTTGCAACTGATGAAGTTACTGAAGATAACAGAAACCTTCAGTAACGCCATCAGGATGTGTTCAGGATGTGTTGTTTGGTGTGGACAAATGTGCAGTCATGCATGTAAAGCGAGGGGGGATTATGGAATCAGAGGGAATTCAACTCTCTGATTCCATACACCTTAGACACCTCTCCTCGACCGAAACCTACAAGTATTTGGGTATGTCGGCTGCTGAAGGAACGCTTCTTTGGCCGCCTGAAAAAGGTATTAAATAGCCTTTTGTCGGGCGGTAATAAGGCCTTCAACAGTTGGGTCATGAAAGTTTTGATGTACTCTTTAGGCATACTCAAATGGACTCAGACCGAGCTCGATGCCCTTGTTAAGAGGGTCCGGACACTGCTGACCGCAAACCGGATGCATCACCCACGATCATCGGTGATGAGGCTGTACATCCCGCGGAAGTGTGGGGGTCGAGGATTTTTAAATGCCAAGACTCTTCACAACCGCGAGGTGTGCAGCCAATATTTTTTAGAATCTGAAGTGGGTATTATGCACCGGGATGTGGTCACAGTCGACAAGGGACTCACACCGTTGTCCATGGCTAAAGAGAACTGGTGCAAACCTGTAGTACCTACTTACTACTGATGAACGCAAAGAGGTAAGGCAAGGCAAGGAGCTTCACGGTCGCTTCTATCGGGCTTTCCATGGGCCCGATGTGGATTTTTCAGCGTCCGTATCCTGGCTACGTTTCGGCGACCTTTTCGAGAAAACTGAAGGTTTTGTCTGTGCAATTATGGACGAAGTTATCCTGACGAATAACTACCGGAGACATATAATGAAGGACGGGACGGTTGACGTGTGTCGGGCATTCCACTGCCCAGGTGAATCCATCCGACATATTATCTCTGGTTGTTCTCGTCTGGCTAACGGCGAGTACTTACACAGACAGAACCAAGTGGCCAGGATTATTCACCAGCACCTGATAGGTGCTTTGAAATACAATCTAGTGGATTCTGAGGTACCGTATTAGAAGTATATGCCCGACCCAGTTCTCGAAAATGACCATGTCACGTTGTACTGGGATCGGTCTATCATCACTGATAGGACTATTGTTGCCAATAAGCCGGATATAGTGGTGATAAGCCGATTAGCGCGTCGCACAATGATAATCGATGTCACCATCCCACATGACGAGAACCTCGTGAAAGCTGAGAAAGAGAAACAAATCAAGTATCTCGACTTAGCACACGAGGTTGTCGACATGTGGAATGTGGACTCGGCGATCTTTGTGCCGATTGTCGTTACGGCCAACGGCCTGATGGCCAAGAGCTGATATTGCGCGGAGGACCTGATACAGAAGGCAGTACTTCATGACACGGCTCGCATTGTGAAGAGGTTCCTGTCTCTGGAGCCCTAACCACCGGGAGCTTGGACCCTGTTCCCGATACCGGTTGGCCTCTATTTTTTTATATTTTTAAATGTTTTTTTAAGAGTTTTATTTTTAAATATTTAAAAATGTATTCAATAAGAATGTAAATAAATAAAGGAAATAAAAAAAATATTAAGTACACTAACAATTTAAAAAAAAAACAAAACCTTCGTGGTTTTATTTAAACCTGTCCCATCCCTAGTTCGGCTAAATGACCTTGGTAAGGACCATTCAGAGCGCAGTACTCCATTTCTCATACCTCAGCTAGTTGACAGAATTAGGCGTCTAGGGACAGTGTGGCCGATGTCTCAAACGGAGTATAGAATCGGTAAAAACTGGGTTCTGTGACATGGAATCAGTTCCGTGATTCTTGGGCAAATTGCAGCAGACAATGTCAAAATGCAAAAGAATTTAAAAAAAATACGGCAGGTAGTAGTAACCTGTTATCACAGGTAATCAGACCTTGGCTACCAACCTTAGAGATCAGCTTATTTACAGATAAGAAGTGACTTGTAAAGTAATCATTTATTTTTTTGGTCCCTCTCTGCAAAGATTGGCTTATTAATATAACATCAACTTAAGTAAAGTAGTTACCTCTCGCTCCCTACTTCTTGTGGAACTCTTTGATACAGAGTGCGCACGACCATGAACCCTCGGGCGGGGCGTTCAATGGAGGCGCCAAGCAGTACATGTGGTAACCGCGGTCGCAGTCATCGCAGAACAGCAGCTGGTCCTGTAAACAATGGGGAGTACTTAAACCCACTTTCCCAACCGCTCACTATGCGTTTAAGGTTACACTAGTCGACGGCACGAACTATTTTGTGCACGGGGTTAAAATGCCTGCTATCTCATCCGACAACTCGTGCGAAAGAGATAGATGTTGTGATGAGCAGTAAGAAGCTAGTTTGCGTACGAATTAGCACTTTCGCAAGTTTGTAGCGAAATGGATGATGATTTAAGACGAAAACGAACGCACGAAATTTTAAAAACAGACCTTTGGGAGTCTAGATAGCATGAACAAACGACTAAATGTATATGTTCAAAATAAAATTATTCGCATTGTTGAACTATTAATCTATTCCTGTATGGAGGCCGTTTTGCAATTTTCCTTCTTCTTATGGTATTTATTGCCGCCGAACTTTCGATGTTCATAACTTTCAAATATTTTTCTTTTTTACATATTCGCGAGCTGGCTGACCAAAACTATAAATATCCTCCGACTGCACAGCATGATTTTCTTCTTGTTTACATCTTTACAACCGGGTTTTTTGATTTGATTAACATTTTTTATTTACAACTTTTTAGCTATACTTTTTTTTCGAATGACTTTTAAACATATAAGTGGTATATATTTTTGTAATCACCTCTAAAAACCCTTTATTTTGATACCCCACTCGATGGGTTTCGAAGAAACAAAAATTGCAACCCCTACAATATGGCGCCCAAAATCCGCAATGTTTCTCTTTTTTTAACGGCACTTCGAACTACGGCATCTAAGAACACTTGGGCGGCCAAGACCTATCTAACGATGTCTTAATTATAAAAATCCGTCAAGTGGTTTGAAAGATACGAGGTAATAAAGAATATTACTACAGATAAGATACGCGCGAAAACCATAACCCTTTCCTTGCAGCCGGGTAAAAGATAGCATTAATATTAATCACCACCAATATTAATTACCCAGGCGTGTCTTTTCTCCGCTAAAAAGAGCCAATTTCACCCGGCTCCAACTTTCCGTGATGTAACCGTGCCAATAACGGACCATCTTGAGCTTCTTGGCGTTACGTTGACATCGACTCTCAATTTTGGGCCATACATTGAGGCAAAGGCTCAGCTGGCTGCCAAAAAGTTGGGGATCCTTGCGAAGGTGAGAAGGTACTTCACGCCGGAACAGCTGCTCAACTTGTATCAAGCGCAAGTTCGATCGTGCATGGAGTACTGTTCTCATCTCTGGGACGGATCTGCCAAATACCAGCTTGATGCACTAGAGTCGATCGAAAAGCGGGCCAAGAAACTCATCGGTAATGAGGCACTGGTCAAGTCAAAGCTCCAGAGCCTTGAACATCGTCGCCAAGTTGCCAGTTTGTCGGTATTTTATCGGTTACATTTCGGGGAGTGTGCGATGGAATTACATGATTTAATTCCGCCCAGCCCGTTCCATCATCGGACTACCAGACGTACGGCGATGCGTCATCGGTACATGGTGGACATCCCACCCATACGCACAAAACGTTTTGGGAACACTTTTATTATGCGTACAGCTAAAGAGTGGAATTCCCTGCCGGAATCTGTGTTTCCCGATAGCTACAAACTAGGGGTCTTTAAGTCAAGAGTGAATAGGTTTCTTCTAGGCAAGCGTGCTCTATCGTCGACCACATCATCGCTTACCATCAGGTGAGATAGTGGTCAAGCGCAAGCCTATTGATAATAAAAAAAAAAAAAAAAACTGTCCTAACATTGTGAGCAATAATATTTGATTCCAATAATAGGTATGACAAAACAACAGTTAAATTCATTCTCCGGGACTTCGTCGAGCTTCATTGCCTCTGCTTTTTATGGTGGTCGCCATTGTTGATTCTGGCTTTCAGGAGTTGCAGTGGTTTGGGAATAGTGCGGAAGGATTAACCCAAAAAAGGTCCTCAAATCGAATTACTTTAGAGTCAGCATTTAGCTTTCATATTCTTATGCAAAGCATACAGGGTGGTCAGTACTGAGGCCTTACCGGCACTCGCGGGCGTTCTTCCGGTCGTTCTTTAAGTGCAGCGACGTTCTGAAATATACTATTCCACACGAGAAGAGACCATGGACGCGGACTTTTTAACGCAGAGTGACCGTGTTAAAATCTCTTAGATTATTTAAACCACAGCCACAGGCTGGCCAGGACGTGGCTGGAAGTTCACTGTTGCCCAATTTCTCACAGGACATTGTAACTTTAAAAGGAAATTATTTTCCTTCGATCTTGTTGCCTCGCTTTTATGACAATGTTCTATATCTGACTGCGAATATGTACAATCTGCATCATTTTCGAAACGGTCTGCCGTGACTACCTGCCGTCGAATTATGTGAGTCTACCTGTGATTATGCACACATTTGTGCGTTACAATATCTGCTGCGTACCTGGGTAATCTCCGTTGACAGTTGGAGAATTATTAGGTTCCCTAATTAGAAATTTTATACTTACATCATTATCACTGGTGCCACAGAAGGAGCAGCACTTACACTCGATGCACTGCCAGCGATACTTGCGCACTGACACGATCATATTGACTGTAAACTGCAGACACGTGGGGTGACCTGTACATAAGAGAAGCTAAATAAATAATATGTCATGGAGCTCCATGTAAAAAAATACTTCAGTTAGAAAACAAAAAAAAATGTTAGGAGCTCTTTATTTATTCATTCACTAGCTGACCCGGCAAACTTTGTTTTGCCATAAAAACACCAAACATTCACCTACCCTACACCTACTCTTCACCTACCCTACACCTACCCTACACCTACCCTACACCTACCCTACACCTACCCTACACCTACCCTACACCTACCCTACACCTACCCTACACCTACCCTACACCTACCCTACACCTACCCTACACCTACCCTACACCTACCCTACACCTACCCTACACCTACCCTACACCTACCCTACACCTACCCTACACCTACCCTACACCTACCCTACACCTACCCTACACCTACCCTACACCTACCCTACACCTACCCTACACCTACCCTACACCTACCCTACACCTACCCTACACCTACCCTACACCTACCCTACACCTACCCTACACCTACCCTACACCTACCCTACACCTACCCTACACCTACCCTACACCTACCCTACACCTACCCTACACCTACCCTACACCTACCCTACACGTACCCTACACCTACCCTACACCTACCCTACACCTACCCTACACCTACCCTACACCTACCCTACACCTACCCTACACCTACCCTACACCTACCCTACACCTACCCTACACCTACCCTACACCTACCCTACACCTACCCTACACCTACCCTACACCTACCCTACACCTACCCTACACCTACCCTACACCTACCCTACACCTACCCTATGTCCGTCTCCTGGCTCTAAGCTACCTCCTCACCAATTTTCGGCCATATCGGTAAAGCCGTTCTTGAGTTATAAATAGTGTAACTAACACAACTTTCTTTTATATATATAGATTATCCGGATAGCCTTTTGGTAGGCTTATTACGAATGAAACAGCAATCAGCAATAATTGCGCAGCGATCCCGCAGTCATCGCACGATAGATCGCTATTATGTCATAAACATCGGGATTACGTAACCAATGATTTGCTAATAGCTCGCTGCTCATAAAAAAAAAAACGAAAAGTCCGCCAAGGACTATAAAACTTCTGAACTTAGCAATTTGGGAGCGGTTGGCAATCGACCAACAACAAGAGACAAATTAATCACAATTTGACAGCAAAATTTGCTCGCCATAATCGCAATGACCCTGCATTAAAACGAACATTTTAGTTAACTTCCATAGAGGCAGCACTGTCGAAAAATTGCTATGGTGTGGCTATCGCTGATACTTATTTCGGATTCGCGATTGAAGAGCAATTATTGCGCAATAATTGCTATCGTTTTGCTCTTGCAAGATACGTAATAAGCCTGCCGGTCGAATTTCAATCTAGGCGGAAACCATGCTTGGTGAGCAAGAGAAAAAGACAAGCGTCAAGTTAAGTTGCCAAGGGATTAAGACTAATTAAGAGTTTTGACTATTGTACTAAGATCGCTAAACACGTGTACAACGTGTAACGGACTAAAAGCAAAAACTGAGTGGTCATTCTATTCATCATTAAAAACTTTTACACTGGGGCAACACTAAAAGACAATGTTGCAAAACCACAAGCTTTATAAGCTCATCCAAAGATTCAATCGTATTGTGTGTTAAAAAAATGAAGAGCCCCCAAAACATAATAAAAATAAAAGAAATTCACATATTGAAAGGCACATAATATTTTCTTACCTTATCAAATCTTCAATCGCCATCGCAATTTTATATAATTTACTTTATTCATTGCAAATAATTATAGGAATAGGGGAAAACATAATGTGCCGAACAATAGTGAAAAATAAAAAGTAAATAAACAAACACTTAAAACAATTAATGACTTACAATTTATTTAGAAGAGAAAAATAAAATGTCTTAAGGGAAGTGCACTTTCACTATTCTTCAGCACAGCTTTACTAAATAAAATCGACTAATAATCGAGTTCATACAATTTAATTCTGATATAGAAGCAGTTTTACAAAAAAATAAAATAATTAAAAAAAAAACATTTATAATCTTTATAAATTCTCGGGCTTACACTAAAATAAAGTAAATGTAATCGGAAAAACAAAACGGAAACATTAGATTATTTTTCTGCGTATCCGCATTTATGCACTTCCCTGCAGGCATTAAACTTTTTAAATAAAATATATAGATATTGCCGAGATGGGTTATTTGAGAAATCAACATTTGGTACCATCAATAAACATTATATTATAAACAGTGATAAAAACGGAGATATTTAACACTCCAGACATTTCACATTTAAAATCCCACATAAAATTGACAATAATAAATTAAATAATGTTTACAATTTTCTTTAAAATGGTTATATTATTATTCAATATTTTAGTAAATTTACTAAACATTTATTTCATCTATAGTGATTATTGTTTTTTTATATGGTAATATTTTATCTATGTATCGCGGATAGGTTAACTACATTGTATTAACCATTATACAGGGTGGTGAATTAGTACAAAGCCAAATTCTTTATAGTTAAAAATTGTTTAAGCGAAGTTTTGATTTGGAAAACTTGCAGAAATTGACTTCAGTAAGCAACTTGCGGGCTGATCTTGCCGCGACTGTTTAGACGTTAGGAATAGCTTGCGGTTGTAAATTCTGCAGGTTTAATTTCTAATTGCAAGTATTTGAGTAAAGTCTCGTATCTATAGATGATTGACTGAGTCGTGAGTTTAAAAAAACCCTTTTTTTTTATAATCCCACCGCACTATTCCCAAACCACTGCAACTCCTTAAAGCCAGAATCAACAGTGGCGACCACCAGAAAAGCGCCGAGGCAATTAAACTCGACGAAGTCCCGGATAATGAATTGAACTGTCTTGGATCCCGCCACGAAATTAATAAGAAAATAATAACGGAGGAGTAGGAAAAAATACAAATTTCCACTTCCCTCCATACCAAGCAGGTGACAGAACAAACAAGGCCAATAGGCACAAAGGGTCGTTTAAAACTGGCACCACTAATATTGATAGGTCCTAAGTTCCTAACATTGTGTCTCTATAGAACATAAGTAAGATCCACTTCTTATCAACAGAAAAAAGAGGAAAGCCAATATATAGACATAGCAGATATTATATACAAACAACCACCCTGTTTAACGAATTAAACATACAGACAATAAATTGCAATAAATACGAACTCTATGACGGTTACAATTGCACATACTAAGGCACCTAAGAGACGAGACAATATTAATATAATATTTATTTATAAAACGGTAACTTATATACTACAGTCCTACTTCCCGCTTCCCTGATAGGCTTTATCAGGTAAGTACATAGGTACAATTATCAAGACTGGACACAATGGCGTAGGTATGTTTGGTCACGACTTCACATATTTGCTCTAAATAATGAAAAACTGTTCAGTAGGCTAAGTTAAACGTGCTGGCCGCAACTCAATATCCAATCGCGTATTTTATGTTCGAAAAAACGGTGCAGTTGTTCACTAAGTTCGTTCGTTCCGCAATCTCACACACCCTCTCTCACTCACTCACCTCACTTACATCACACACAAAGAGAGGACTGGTTACACTCCTACCGTTACTTTTTAATTCCTACTTGTATAAATTTTTCATGTCTAACCATTATATTAGATACGTACGTTTAAATGGGATCTTTATCCTTAACTATTAATCTGTAATTCAAGAAAATCGTCGTTGAAGGCCGAAATACAGGCTGCAACTAGTTCGGCCTCAAATGCTAATATTTTTGTGTAATTTACCTTTATTTTAACCACTTCGTTTGTGTAATGAGAACAATCTATTTTGCAAATAAAATTATAAACTTTAAAACTTTCGCGTTTCATATTTATTTATTTATTTACCTATTTCCGACGGTCCCGGGTAGACTGGTGTCTCGGTGTACTGGCTCCGTTGGGGCAGAAAATTCTTCCTCTACCCTCACATTTCTACGCACAACACTGACCGTGAATAATCCGTAAATAATCGAAATAATCGCGTTAAATTCCCGTGTTATATTGTTTTTCAATTGTGAAACGCGAAAGTTTTAAAGTTTATATTATTGATTACTAAGTGTTTTTTTTTTCTGAAATAGGCTAAGGCTAAGGTGCAACTAGGTATAAAAATCTGTAAGGGGACAATTAAATTAATAAGTTTACTGTGTATACTACAAAAAATACTAAAGTTACTCTTGAAAGGACTTCGTCGATGGCGAAATACGCGACAATAACTGACACTCAATAAATTCTTCCAAACGCATCCGTCACAGACAAAGAAAAAACAATAAAAATAAATGATGATGAATGATGATTTAAAAATGATACTTTAGTAAAAAGACTCATAGACGAGAAAATGTGGCCAATATACGCCATTGGGTACAGTCCTCGACAATATTCAGTAAAAGATACAATACAAAGTCAGATTCCATCGCCACAACTAAACTATAAAAGTACATATTTCATAACTAATATAGAAATATACTATTAAGAAAATAAATTGTCAATATATCGTATAATATATAATGTAATCTAAAAATTTAAAACCTAATTTCGATTAAAATTTTCTTAAAACTAAAAAAAAAACATTCTATAAACTATAGGAATGATATTTTATGATCAATGCGTATGATACCATAATGTATCAACAAATAAATAGAAGCATAGACAAACACTTTAAAAACATAATATTAAATCTATGGTCATGAGAAAATATAATTATATTGTAACAATTATTATATGAAGGGCCTTTTTTTAAAACTGGCCTTTCTTAATTTAAAAAAATGTACCTATAATGTTAGACAAAACAGCGTATTGAAAAATTGCATGAAGTTAATCTTTCTCAAACATAATTTTTCAAAATCTTTGGGTTACTATACAAAAAATGGTGAATAAAGGCACGTAAAAGCTCTATTTTTATGTACTTAAAGTTATTAATTTATAATATTATATGTAAAAGCTACTATTATTGACCCGCCTACGTTTAGGATTATATTTATTAACGATATTATACCGACTAAATAGTTCTTGAACACGAGAAATAGAAAAAGTGTGTACCGGACTTTTTATTGCAAACATCACTCATTGTGTTTTGAAAACTAGTGAAGATTCAATATAAAATTCTGGAAAAATCTTGAAATCTAAGTAGATAAAAACCAGTTAAAAACATTCAATTAAGAGGAAATGCGGTCGCAGACATCCGACTGAATTTCCTAAGTAAAAAGACGTAATTCGACAACTATAAATGTCGATATCGTAAAAATTTTACAACTATAAATGAAAAAAGGAAAACATAGGGGCACAGTATGTATCGTAATTTTTTAAATTGGTCCAATATTCCAATATTAGAAGGAAATAGGCGAGAGCCAAACCTCGAATTATTATCAGTCTGATGTCCGCGACCGCATTACCTCTTAAAGACACACGGGCGTAAATATGACAGAGGGGTCTTACTCGTGTCAAAACTATCATGGTGCCACTGTGAGAGAGAGACGATACAGGGCGAAGAGCTCTATGCCTTTTTCACAGCGGAATAATGATAGCGTTGACACGTTATAGTATGCCCCCTGGTATCGTCCAAAGGCTTAGGCACGCACTACGGTTTACGCTCGTTCTGCGTCCTATGGAAATATATGAAGCCGCACGCATTGCGGCAATAAAACCGCAAGAAATCCGTGTTTTGCCACAGAATACACCGCACTGCGGCGCGGATTAAATTCGCGCGAATACCTATTTTGAGCTCTATGTAGTAAATCTCATACAATAACAACACTGATCCGTACCTTGCGCGTCGGACAACAACTTCAGGTCGGCTCGGAAGTTTGGCGAGAACTATACGATTCAGTACGGGGATAAAAATCCGCGCGGTTAAAATCGCAATGCGTGCTAAGCCAAATAGAAAGCGATCAACGCGCGACGCGTTCAATTGTACGACAAAACCGAATGGCTATTCGTGCGATTATTGCTTTCAATTTTAACGACGCCTCAAGCTTTAGAAAACTGTCCCACCTGCAGTCTAATAGCGTAAGTGAAATTGGCAAAGAACGCTTATAGGTAAGGGTGACGACACCTTTAAAATAACGACTTTCGTATTGCGTAATACACTCGATACCCGATAGGTCATGGAAAGGATCATCATCATTTCAGCCGAAAGACGTCCACTACTGGACATAGGCCTCCCCCAGGCGTCGCCACATTGACCGATCCCGTGAGTCTCGTATCCAGCGGATTCCCGCAACCTTCACCAGGTCATCGGTCCACCTAGTGGGAGGCCTTCCAACGCATAGTCTTTCGGTTGGCGGTCACCATTCCAGAACATCTTGGTCCCATCGGCCATCCGTTCTGCGAGCAATGTGCCCTGCCCACTGCCACTTAAGTTTCGCAATTCTTCGGGCTATGTCGGTAATTTTGGTTTTCCTGCGGATATCCTCATTTCTAATGTGGTCACGTAAGAAAACTCCGTGCATATCCCTCTCCATTGCCCTTTGGGTGACTAAGCTTTCTGATTAGGAACGTGATGGAAAGATTATGAAGGGTACAGGCGAACAGGGAATGTCACAATTTTTAATTTTTCTATTTTTTTTGGCAACCAAATCTTTATCTATGGTAGTTTTATTCTCAATAACTAACTTTTTTTTTAAAGTTAGCGTAAGGCGCCAAAAAGACGTTTTTGTTTAAGCAACACCGCAAACTTTATAGTAATTCTAACCTTCAAATCACAACTGTCACCTTGGACAATCCTTCTTCTTTACCGGTATGTCATGGACAATCCCAGTTTTTTCTTGTTCTAAGTTTGTTTATTTAGTTTTTGTTTAATTTAAATATTTTTTTAAACTAAAAAGTCCATTGTCAAAAACACAATTATTTAAATAGTAAACTTTTGATTAGTTACTAGTAAAAGTTACTGCATGCGTACAATGATCTCATAAAAATTACACACTTCTAACTTTTAATTGCGTTTTTCTCAAAATCTACTAATTAGGACATTCCCTGTTTTTTGCCTGTACCCTTCATAAGTGAATTCAACTCATAGGGTGGAGGACGTACCCTTTCTAAATGATTTATGCAAAACCGAAAAAAAATATAGGAAATGTGGCATTTTCTTTCACGGAGTTGTTCCCTTTGCTCTGCCGAACTCACTTACGAAATTAGGCAGCTGTATACGTGACAAAGACAACACCCTACAAAGAACATCTTTTTTCTAAACCTTGATGTGCTATACATACAGCCGGGTATTATAATTCCAGCAGCATCAGAGGCGAAAAAGTGAAAGTTTTCTTAAATTTTTCACCTAATAAATGTTACAGGAAAAAACCTGAAAACGTTTTATAGCTAAAAATATGAAACATGTTTGTATAAAAATCATAATTATTGCTATCTATACTTGCGTATAGTTCTCGCCAAACTTGACGCGCTGAAGTTGGCTACAATGGCTGCGCATTAGTAAATCTCATACAAAAACAGCACCGACCAAAGCCAACTTCAGGGCGGCCAAGAAATTTGGCGAGAACTATAGTCGGGTAACTGTATCTCTGTGCCCATTATATCTTGATTTATATACGAGAAACGATTATTTATTTACAGAACAACTTATATTTATTATCATCGAAACGTAGCGTTGTAGGTGTGTGCTTAGTTTTAATGTACGCGATTGTGATAACGTAAACGATCTCTTGTCAATTTGTATACAATTAGTTTACGCTAACACGAATGAGCGCGAGTAAAAACTCAACTCTAAGCTCACTTACACTGACTCAGATCGGCGCCAATTTTAATTTCACACAAGTATTAATTTTGACAGACCATAAACGCCAAAGTGACGTATGTTTGACATTTTAATGCCGCAGGCGCGGCGCCATCTTGTTTCCAGATATATTGGGCACAAGTAACGCGTGCAGTGACTTTGTTGCAGCGTGACTAGAAAGCTAGGACATCTGAACGATTGGCGCCAATCTACAACTTTGGTTCTAGACGGCGCTATTATTTGGCATCAAGCGAAGCTATGACTAAATTAAATTGTCTGTTAGTGTTGCCAGATAACGACTGCTTAGTAATATTGTTTTTATATAACTTGTCAAATGAATGTAATAATTACGTTGCAATTTCGTAAAATATAATAACAAATTTATTATTAATTTGATATACTTATCGATAAAGCTTTAGAATTTATTTTAAAGTAATATACATAATGTAAATTTATGTTTATCTAAATAACAACGTAAATGACCCTAATATTTGAAATAAATCTAAAATAATATACTCGCGCTTTTCATGAGATGACTGGCAACACTAAGATCACTGTTTCTCACACGAAATCATGTAATTTTGATAAGGCACTTGTACTCACTAAAAATAATAATAAACATTTAGGTATAAACATTACAACAGACAACAATTTAAAATATCTCATCATTTGGCATCCATCGTCACAAGTGTTGTTTTTCACATGGCAACACCAAGATCACATAGTGCAACATTGAAACACAGATAAAAAAAACTCACAATGATATGTGATATAGATTATAGGGATATTATTTAAATTTTTATGTTCGGATATGACGTAGACAAAGATTTTGACATATTTATTGTGATGCCACTATTCTAATTATATGATTACAACATTAAAAACTACTAAATATGCATCAAAAAGGTCTTTTCATTCGAAAATTAGAGTTGAAACTTGGAATGTAACATTTAAAACTAGCCATCAAACATTCTCTTTGGTAGGACCGACAAAAAAATTACGGACTCGCCTCTTTCCAAGAAAAACGCGAGATTTCGGAAAAAAAGTGCTTTCTTTCTAAAATTTTGTGTAAAATTGCATTTTTTCGATAGCACGTTGTTCTTGCAAAGAAGCGGGGTGAACTTTTTTGTGACAGACAAACACACAAAAATAATACTCCGATTAGATGTTATTGGGTAGGGTGACATAGAGGTCACTGTCGTAAGTAGGGCTTTGACGGGAGGGTGGAGAGACAGGGTACTGTCCGTACTCGTCGTTGAGTAGTTTAGTTTGAGAGGCGAAGTTGTCAAAGTCATCAGCGGAGTAGGACATAGAGCTTAGGATCTCTACGACTCCGTTGAGTTTGATGCTGTCTCTGAGATGTCTATGGCGCTCGCAGACGCGGTTCTCGAGATGGTAGCAAGTGGGCTTGGGGAAGCCGTTGCGAGGAGGACGGCCACGCCTCTTACCTGATCTGCCGCAGTCGGAACAGCTAACTAACTGTTCGGGAGAGCCTGTCTTCTTGTTTTCGCGGTCATCGCCGAGACAGAAGTCGCAGTAGGGTGATGGTGAGGCCTGCGAACGTAAATATTTATGAAGATAACAGAGCCTTATTTTGGCCTATTTCAGAAATCGTTGGACTAAGACGGTGGAGCAATGTACCAATGGTCATTTTTTATCGTCTCAAACTAAGGGTTTCTTCACACGTACCACAACCACACCACGTCGCAACGACAAAATGCTGTCGTGGTTACGGTGAATAGTGTACGGTCGATAACGAATGCAAAATGTGGTAAGTACGTGTGAATAGTCCTATTCATTTTCAATACGAAACATACGCCCGGCCACGTGGTGTGGTTGTGGTACGTGTGAAGAAGCCTTTAGTCAAGATCAAACGCAGAATGCGATGGATAATGTGTTCGTAAAGAATGCCTTTTTACAACTCTCGAAGTTTATCCTGTTGTATAAGATGTTGTCAAAGTTGAATTTTGTGGGCTGTCTGTAGTCATTTTTGACCTTCTTAAAGTGGTTATTCTCACTATTTATGATCAATTTTGTATTGTACACTTTTGCAATATATCAAAATCTACTAACCCCCTTAGGTTTAGCGACATCTCCAGGCTCCTTAACCTCCGGGGCAGCCGAAGCCGAGGGTACAGGTGCAGACGGCGCCGCAACTGCAGCAGCCGCAGCATGCACGGCCGCAGACAGTGGCACATGCGCCGAATCTGAACTTGAAGTGTCAGCTGACGCAGGCCGCGGAGGAGGCGAAGCCCGACGCACTGGTGGGGCGGGTGGACCGGCTAGAGAGATACGGAAGATTTGACAGAAGCTCGTGTGGTGGTTGGCGAAGCTGTTCCTACTGTTCATGTCATTCTAATATTTTCACAAGTACGCAAAAAAGGCAATAATTTGTACGACGGCAAATTAAGAAGTAAGCTATGGCGTTTTAGCGGTAAAAAAGACAGAATTTCTCAAGACCGCAAATCATAGATGCCAAACTACTGGTTTCTGAAAGCGTTGATCAGCTCTCAACGTCCCCTTACAGTACAATTTACTATAATACATTTAACGCTTAACTTGTTTAAAACATCATTCTGTATCATATCGTTTAGCACTAAATATATTTAGTGTCGATTTCACCAATGATACTAATCGCGATTAGTTCAACTAAACTCAGTTTACGCAAATACTGCGTTCTGATTGGTAGTTTCTCAGCGGTCTCAACCAATCAGAAAGCTGTATTTCCGTAAACTGAGTTTAGTTGAACTTATCGCTATTAATATAATTGGTGAAATCGGCCCTTAGTGTTTGGTAGTGCAAATGGGCCTTTATCAGCTTGACATCAAATCACATGCGAATTAACTTTTTTTTTTCAGAAAGGCTTTCATAAACCGGAGATGCATAAGCTGTATACCAATCCAGAATTAACGAAAATGAAGGTACAAGTGTGTGTCTAACCCTCAGGCGGTGGTGTTGGGCGCCGTGCAGGCGTTTCCTGCTGGAGGCCGGCTGGTAAACAGAATTAGGGTTACAGTGTGGCGAAAATCTTTGGTCCTAGCATAACCGTTTATTAATCAATATTAATTGGTTGGTTGTGCGGTGAGTTTTTTTTGTTCAGAAATGTGAGACTTCACAAATGTTGTAGCTAGGTTATGGTTCGTAAAAATAAGTGTCCAGTCGGGGCTGTGCGCTAATTTGTTTGTATCCCAATCCACTGACTGATGTTAGCGGTACTAAGTGTAGGGTTTTAGTCGGTAAGAATTCGACAATAGCCTTCGTTATTCCCCAAACGAAATGTGTTTATGAGGATATAGATATCCGCAAAACAACGAAAGTTGCGAAAAAAAATCTCAATTGCACCTAAATACTCACTAAATACACATATTTGTGGTATTAGTCTGAATGCTCTATAGTAAATAATTCCCGACATCAAATAAAGATATAAAAAGTAGCCAAATAATGATGTATGAACACCACTTACGCTGCCCTCGAGTGTCCACTTGTGTGCATGAAATTACAAAGATTTGTGAACTAACTAAAAACTTTACTTGATTGATACACGTATTTTCATTCTTTCTAAAAATTTAAACGCGTGGAGTCAATGTTGGTAAGATACTTTACCACTGCCCGAACAGAAGATATTTGGCAAATGTGTTATAGCATTTCTTTTTTGTTTGCGCAGGTATAACTATGTGCAAAACAAACTTACCGAGACGATTGGCCATAGTTTGTATCCGAAAGTGTTTTATACCGAAATATTCAGACTATACCGAAACTATCGGATCCACCAAAAACTATTCATAAAATTCCAAATTTATTCGGCAAAATCCAAAACTATACAGACTATCCCGAAACCATTCCGACAGTATTCGAACTTATCCGGCAATATTCTTACCATCCCTCAACTATTCTTACCATGCCGAAACTATTCTCAACATCCCATAACTATTCATACCAACCCGATACTATTTTTACCACGCTGAAACTATTCTTAACATTCCGAAACTGTTCTTACCGACCCAATACTATTTTTACCATGCCGAAACTATTCTTAACACCCCGTAACTATTCTTACCAACCCGATACTATTCTTACCATTCCGAAACCATTCGGACCATCACACCACACAACTACCTTTACCACCCCGATTTATTTATGTAAACACAAAAACACTTTACAGAAAAAATAAACTAATCCGAATCTATTCGGACCAAACTGAAAACATTCGGTATAACCCGAGACTATTCTAACCATCCCGAAACTATTCTTACAAACCCGATACTATTCTTACCATCCAAAACTACTCTTACTATCCCGATTATATTCTTACAAACCCGAACCCAAAAAGAACATGCATAAAACTCACCAGCCCAGCGACAGGATTATTGAAGGACGTAACGTAACTTTTTTACTCTGTGGCGGGTTGCGCGGTAGGTGGCTGGAGCGCGGGAAAAGCACACCAAATTTATTTGACCACCCCTAAAGTTTTTGGTTCACCTCGAAGCTATTCGAACTAGCCCGAAACTATTTTTACCTTCCCGAAACTATTATTACCTTTCCAAAGCTATCAGGGCCATGCCAAAACTGTTCGGTAGATCAATTATTAATAGATAATAGAATCAATTTGGCTTACACGAATTTATTCGAAATAACCCAAAATTTTTCGGAGTAATCCAAAACCATTCGGTTAAACCTGAAGCTGTCTGTCCCAAAACTCTTCTTACTAACTCGAAACGGAAAATGAACATTCTTAAAACTCACCAGCCCCAACGGCAGGATGGTTGAGGAACGTAACCTAACTGTCTTGGTACTCCGTGGCGGGTGACTGGAGGGCAGACACCCCAAATTTAATCGACCATTCCAAAACTACTCGGACTATCCCAAAACAATTCGAACTAAACTGTTACTATACTTACCATCTCAAAACTACTCGGACTATCCCAAAACAATTCGAACTAAACTGTTACTATTCTTACCATCTCAAAACTATTCGAACTAAACCAAATCTATTCAAACTAACTATTCTTACCATCCAAAACTATTCTTAGTATCCCGATTATATCCTTACTAACCCGAAACCCAAAAGAACATGCTTAAAACTCACCAGCCCAGCGACAGGATTATTGAAGGACGTAACGTAACTTTTGTACTCTGTGGCGGGTTGCGCGGTAGGTGGCTGGAGCGCGGGAAAAGCACACCAAATTTATTTGACCACCCCTAAAGTTTTTGGTTCACCTCGAAGCTATTCGAACTAGCCCGAAACTATTTTTACCTTCCCGAAACTATTATTACCTTTCCAAAGCTATCAGGGCCATGCCAAAACTGTTCGGTAGATCAATTATTAATAGATAATAGAATCAATTTGGCTTACACGAATTTATTCGAAATAACCCAAAATTTTTCGGAGTAATCAAAAACCATTCGGTTAAACCTGAAGCTGTCTGTCCCAAAACTCTTCTTACTAACTCGAAACGGAAAATGAACATTCTTAAAACTCACCAGCCCCAACGGCAGGATGGTTGAGGAACGTAACCTAACTGTCTTGGTACTCCGTGGCGGGTGACTGGAGGGCAGACACCCCAAATTTAATCGACCATTCCAAAACTACTCGGACTATCCCAAAACAATTCGAACTAAACTGTTACTATACTTACCATCTCAAAACTACTCGGACTATCCCAAAACAATTCGAACTAAACTGTTACTATTCTTACCATCTCAAAACTATTCGAACTAAACCAAATCTATTCAAACTAACTATTCTTACCATCCAAAACTATTCTTAGTATCCCGATTATATCCTTACTAACCCGAAACCCAAAAGAACATGCTTAAAACTCACCAGCCCAGCGACAGGATTATTGAAGGACGTAACGTAACTTTTGTACTCTGTGGCGGGTTGCGCGGTAGGTGGCTGGAGCGCGGGAAAAGCACACCAAATTTATTTGACCACCCCTAAAGTTTTTGGTTCACCTCGAAGCTATTCGAACTAGCCCGAAACTATTTTTACCTTCCCGAAACTATTATTACCTTTCCAAAGCTATCAGGGCCATGCCAAAACTGTTCGGTAGATCAATTATTAATAGATAATAGAATCAATTTGGCTTACACGAATTTATTCGAAATAACCCAAAATTTTTCGGAGTAATCCAAAACCATTCGGTTAAACCTGAAGCTGTCTGCCCCAAAACTCTTCTTACTAACTCGAAACGGAAAATGAACATTCTTAAAACTCACCAGCCCCAACGGCAGGATGGTTGAGGAACGTAACCTAACTGTCTTGGTACTCCGTGGCGGGTGACTGGAGGGCAGACACCCCAAATTTAATCGACCATTCCAAAACTACTCGGACTATCCCAAAACAATTCGAACTAAACTGTTACTATACTT
This sequence comes from Orthosia incerta, assembly GCA_948252205.1. Lineage (NCBI taxonomy): Eukaryota > Metazoa > Arthropoda > Insecta > Lepidoptera > Noctuidae > Orthosia > Orthosia incerta. The sequence continues at coordinate 13,643,703 of OX411758.1, forward strand.
ACCATCTCAAAACTACTCGGACTATCCCAAAACAATTCGAACTAAACTGTTACTATTCTTACCATCTCAAAACTATTCGAACTAAACCAAATCTATTCAAACTAACTATTCTTACCATCCAAAACTATTCTTAGTATCCCGATTATATCCTTACTAACCCGAAACCCAAAAGAACATGCTTAAAACTCACCAGCCCCAACGGCAGGATTATTGAGGAACGTAACGTAACTGTCTTGGTACTCCGTGGCGGGTTGCGCAGGGGGCGGCTGGAGCGCGGGGGGCGTGTGTGCTCCAGGCAGGCCCGAGTCGCGGGAGTCGCCGTCACTCGCGCCCGCGCCGCCGGAGCCGGCGGTCGGCTCCTTATGCGTGTGCGTGTAGTGGTAGGTCAGTCCTGGCCGGGTCTTGTACTTCGCGCCACAGACTAGGGAAAACGGGGTAAAGTTAGTTGTGTTGTGGGGTATGGTGAAAAGGGTGGATTGAGCTTTGTGTAGATTTGATGGTATATGTCAATTTAGTTTTACCGTACAGTCGTCAGATATCACAATGACTCAAGCCTTAACACTAAAAATAATTTATTTCTGTTTGTAAATCCCAGACCTAAGAGTCATAAAATAAAGACAAATCATCTGCTTAGCCTATACCCAACAATTATATCGGCTTCAAGTCTAACCGTATGCAGCTGCATTTCAGTATTTCACATTAACCGATTGAACCAAACTAATTCATTAATTTGTTTGGTTAGAGAACAGTATATTCAACGCTCAGACTAATTTAACACTTTTAAATCGTCTTGGCGCTAGTACCAAAGTGACTTGTTCGATTCTTTTTTCTTGTTGAATTTAAAAATTTCAGGCAATGGTGAAGGAAAACATCGTTTGGAAACCTTGACTCAAAGTTAATATAAGTTTGAGATAAGCAGGCCTTAAGCAAGCGTGGTGATTAATCCTTGTGCCTTCTCTGTTTGAGACGAGGCCTTTTTGCCCTGCAGTGGGGCAGTAACAGGCCAATATCAAAACCACACAAAATTCAATCTACCCGTAAACAAACAAAAAACATAAAATAAACAACAAAACCAATACTCACCGCCGTGATGCCTCCGTCTGCTTAACACACTATACCGCGATAAAATTAAGGTACCGACAGAACAACAGAGGCTATAGACAAGTGTCATTCGATGTCAGCGATGGATGCTCGAAATGCCAAAATGTACGGGATTGATCACGTGACATTTCGATAGCGATTGACATTCCTATACATTTTTGACATTTTCGTTGATGGAATGTCACTTGTCTATGGCCTCAGGTCATAGCGTCATCAGAACAGAGCATAGAGGAGGCAACACGACGGCATCGGCGTTACAGTGTGAACGAAGCCTTATAGTTATCCGTCATCAATCAATACATAGGTTTAGGCGTATTTTGTATGAGAACATTTTGAATGTTTAGTTAGAAGAATATGAAAAAATAGTTTGATAAGAAATTAAAAGAATTGAATTCGAATTGTTAGTAAAAGGAAATAAAGAAGCTTGTATTGGTGTATGTAAGAAAATAACCCGAAATTAATTTGTTAAATTTCTTTATAGTTTCAGAAGAATATGAATTTAAAATTACGAATGTATCAAAGGCCAACAAAAAGGCCAAGGACATGTTGCCAAAAAAAAAGTGCAACCCGAATTTATAAAATAGATTTTTAACTACAGGACATTACACTACCGCCCAAAAAATAGACACATTTTTTTTTTACCGAATTTTCATTACTTTATGTTCTGTTTTTTTTTAAATGGTCTCCAAAAAGGTCCATATTTAGTTTTCAAAAATGTTCTCATACAATATACGTGTTGGAAAAGCCGGCCCGTCGTGATAATCGTTCTATGTTCAGTTCTAGAGGACGCACGCTTAGGGGCTGTTTGATTGATGACTTCAAATCTATGGATCCGCCCAGCGATAGACTTCATTATTTTGTTACTAGGCGACCAAGAAAAAATATTTGTCTCGGTCGAATAGTAAGTGATGTTGCTGTTGATTCTGCTCTGAAATAAAGGCCTAGGAATACAGAAATATATAACGGTTGAAAACATTTTTCTTGACAATACCTTTTTAACGAGTATCTGTCATTTAGGATTGAAAATTCTAATCAGTCGTTAAATTGGTTTATCAGTCAAAATGTACGGTAATTAATTTTTTGAATTTTGCCCTCATTAAGTCACACGTTCCTTGTTGCTGCTTTGACGCCGAAACACAAACCACTGATTTAATGCCGTATAAATAAAAAATAAGAGCAAAATAAACAGCACATCGCAAGATCCAAACTTGTAGTCAATCAAATCTTAACTTTAACACAATAATAAAAAGTAATACATTGGATAATTTTATTTGTTATTCAACATAAATATTTCTTGTATAAATTCATAACAATCTTTGGGTGATAATAGTACACTGGCGTGCAGAAAACTGACCTATGTATTCAATTTGCCTAAATGAGCAACGAAAATGCATAAAAATTTGGGGCATTTTTCTGCACGGTAGTGTAGTTTGGATCTAAGAATAACATCAATCGCATACTTCACTGCTCCATACATACAAGAAATAATAGAAAATATGAACAATTACCGGCAAACTATTTAAAATTCTGTACATTAGCCGGGCAATACAAACATTCTTCTTATTTAAAACCAAGAGAAACTTAACCTAAAATATTCACATTGCCCGGTTTATGTGTAAAATTAAATATATATTTTTTAGTCTGTAAAAAACGTCTGAAATCCTGTTATTAAATATAATTTCATTTATTTTCACTGTAAAATTTGTATCATAAAAATTTATAGTAAAACCATTTTTGTAACATCAATTCTTGTAAATCTGCAGATAAATTTATGTCATATTTCCCTTACATTAAATAATTAAAATGTATAAATGTTAACCAAACGCAATAAGAGATTTACAATGACTAAAATTTTACTATAATACGATTTTTTTTTTATATACATGATTGATGTATTTCAATAAATATTATTATGACGAATATTGCTAAAAGCCTGTGTGCCTGTGTTTTTTCTCGCCAAAAAGTTTTAATATTTTTTTTTTGTTATCCTATCTTTCATTTTTAACACGCTTTTATTAGCTTGGTATGTATGTATCAATGTAACGGAATCTTTGAACGTGATTTTCACCCCCTTCAAAACATCGGATTGATTTGAAACTTTGCACACTTATCAAGGACCGATGACAATGCAATAATTTAAATAGTTTGTCCCATTATCCTTACCAGGATCTTCAGGATTAGCTACTTTTTAGTTTAATTTACCATTAAAGCGAGTTTTTTAGTTTTTAGTACTACAATTTATTAATTGACCGTTAATCATTTTCTTTTAGTAATAATAACCAAAAAAACTTGTTTTCAACAATGAAGGGCAAGATTTAGCACAATCCACAAAAAAAACATAGGCTGCAAAACTTTAGTCATTGCAGAAAAGTAAAACAGACAAAATTCCTATGATCTATTACGAGAAAAATCGAAAATAAATAAACTATCACAGACACATGAGTCGTACACGCTCAACCAACCAGTGCAATCAAATTCAAAACATTGTGATTATTAAAATTGTGATTGTTTCATAAGATCCGGTTTAGATAGGGCTTATGTAGCTATGATTGATGTGGTCAATATTTCGCAACGATAGTGTAAAAATTTGCATTCCTTTTAGTTGCCTCTTAAATGGGACTTAAATAGCAACTGGCGAAAATTGGATGTACTTATACATCTCTGTTAACTCTTTCGGGGACTTAAAACGTGTTGTGATGTTAGGTTATGGTGGATTTCAGTAAATAGTTTGAAATAGGAACATTCTCATACCGAGTCCTTTGAAAATGTTTTAATTTTTTAACATTCTCTTGGATAGTTTTAATAAAATAAGCACCTAAATAGTTCCCTAAATATACTTGAACACATACTTTTAGTAATTAAGGCACGAAAACGCCTTTAACAAGATAAAATGTTGCGATCTTAATAAACACACGATCAACCATAGCTTCATATTAAAAAGAAAACATTTAAGATGATTCTCTCGCCGAACCGATTTGAATTGAAGACATAATTTCACCCTAAACTTCATATTAATTCCAAGTATTACACCCGGTTTCTGAGTGGCAGATCTACGCAAAAAATGCTGACTGCACCTTAGATATTTATCATGTTTTGTCAAAGTTCAAATTCCGTTGCAATCAAAACTTTTATTGAGGACATTTACGTTACAAATGATTTACTCACAAAATAGAAATGTGTGGTAATATATATTGTAAAGATTTTCAAGCATTTTCAGCAACGCATACAAACATTTTGTATGCGCTGGCGCATTCAAAATGTATGTATGTAATTATGCATGCGTTGGCAAACTGTCGTCTACTACCAACTTTCCAAGCCAATGTACAGTCAATGGTCAAAAGTGCAGTCTTACTTTCCCAAAATTCAAATGGCTGGGAAGAAGTTAAATTATCCACAACTGATTTAATATGTTGTATAGAAAGTATAGATTATACCTACTAACCGTGAAAAGATGAAATCCTAATGCCCAAAAAAAAATTGGTGCTGCTGTTTTGGTAGTGTGACTGCACTTTTGATCCTTAACAGTACCTATCTCGATATAAAAATATCGACTTGTTAGGGATCCTGCCCTAGTTGACGATTTGGCAACAGCTCGACAGGGCTTTCAGAAACCAGGGTAGTAAATAGAATCGCAGTTTAAAACAATAATGTAATATTAATAAGATGATAATAACTATTTTAGCCTACATTATAAATAACACGTCTACGCTACAAATATTCCGTTTCAGTAATAAGGATAACTACGTGGCAGTGTTTATTAATTTATATTCAATTAATTGGTGTTAATTTTCATTTCAATTTGTTTTATTTTTTTTGAACTTTCAGCATGTAATTGACGGTATCTACGTGTATTTTTCATATCGTACATGCCTAATTTGATAAACAAATGCATTATAAAAATCAGGAGTTTTCAAATCACACACTATAATGAAGATATAAAAATGAAAACACCAAAAACCGGCCAAGTTCTAGTCGGACTCGCGCACGAAGGGTTCCGTACCCAGGATGGCGTCAACGATGTATATATTGGGACACCCTTTAATTTTCAACAACTTTTTTTATTTTTTTGCCTTTATTTGTGCTGTAAGACCTTACCTTGACCTTTTTGCCAAATTTCGTGATTCTAGGTCAACTGGAACTACATTTAGGTTTTCGACCCAAAACCTATAGGGTACTTCCGGTTGAACTAGAATTCAAGGTCCTTCCTTACAGCACAAGTAAAGGAAAAATGACGAAAAAAAATAAAGTAAATTTTGCCGAAAGTAAATATTGGTACTTACAAGATTTTGCGAAAATCTAAATTGTTATACACCTAATAGGGACTATATACCTCAGTATCTGGTATAAATTTCAACTTGCTAGGTCCACCCGTTCCTGAGAAAATGGGTGGTGACAGACGGACAAGAGAGTGATCTTTTAAGGTATTTTTTCCTTTTTTTACCTTTTGAGGTACAAAAAAAAAACACACTGATTCAAATTAACTACATTAAACTTTAAAACTCATAAATTTTCGCCATTTTGTTTATCAAATGTGACAAGTAAAAAAAATACACTTTCAAGCCTGTGTGTACACTTAAAAGCAACCGAGGAACCCTACTTCAGTTCCGTTTAAGTCTGCACACACATTTTAATGATTAAATCCTTCTATGTGCGACCTGAGTTTTGCTGCCAACATAATAGCCCTATACACTCGGAAAGATGTTGCAGCGAATGATTAAATATTTTTCATATCGTTAATATGAATAACCAAGCGCTTAGGATTACATTTTAATATTCTATTACTTGTAATAATTATTTCTAGCTATTAGCATCCGTTAAAAAAAGTTTGCGCATCTACTATTAAATGTGTAATGTTGGCAGCAAAAGGCAGACCGACAACCTACCAAATGAGTAATAGAAGACTTTAGGGAAGTATATGGATTCTGCCAACCTAAGGAAGTTGGATTTAAGGCAAACTTATGCCTAAAAGGTCTTAAAAACCACACGCCTAGTTATGGCGGCGTGTGGATTAAGATAGTTAACAAAATATACAGTAGAAGCTAAAAAGTCAATATTCCTCATACAATCTTTTCTCACTGAGTAGCTATGGTCCTAAGGCTCATTTTCATTGGTCGTTAGAGCTCGCATTCGGGGTGCAGACGATTCTGATTAAGCATGCCATAGGGCCAGTATTCGATAATCGTTTTCATTAGTCGATAGCCCGCTTGCGGATTGTTTGATATTCTTCACCGCGCATTTGTTTTGAAAGAGTGGTACTGAGCAGACGCTGCTTAACACCCACCGATGAATTGCATTGGTTGTTAGGCCTCGTGCGGGGAATACCTGCATGCCGTATATCGACCGAGATATAGGCAGCCTACTTTCATTAGTCGATATCCCGTATTCGGGAACTTCCCGCATGCTTATAACGACTGAGTTAACGACCAATGAAAATGAGCCTTAGATGAGAAATTATCTAAGGAGCTAACTGAAGATTCAAAATAATTATGTTAAATTTTCATGAAAAAAAAAAAACATTGTACTGGTCCCAGAAAGCAATCTTTAAATGAGGTACTTCGTCGACATCGCAATTTTAACGATATTAATGAATAATTATAATATTCATAAGACTTTATCAACCAGATAAGTTAACCAGAGTTGCTGCGATATTTATTTAGTTTTAGTTTAAACATATTCTTTTTTTTTTCTGGGACAATCATTAAAGACAAAATAAAGGGAACCGATTACTTTATTTCACGCAATTTTAACCCAGCACAATTTTTACTATAAGGCCTCAAGCATACCGACGCGTCTCTAGTCAAATAGAGTTAGAAGAGATTGAAGTATTTTTTAGGAAATATCTAAATGCCATCTAAGATATAGCAGCAACCATGGGCGTAGCAAACTCCGTTTCTAGAATATGTACCAACCAATTAGACCCTCTGTCTCCTGATTCTCTTTTCTTTGTGTTTTTTTTACTTTCAAAAGTACATACACTCTGGCCAAGATGAAAGTACAACATTTACTAACAAAGCACTGACAGCAGTGGTGAACATTTTAGTTTTGCTAATCTAATCTTTTAGTCCTATAACCTTGGATATTTTATGTTCTCAAACTATCTTTCATCTATACTATCTATACTAATATTATAAAGAGGAAAGATTTTTTTGTTTGTTTGTTTGTACCGAATATGCACCAAAACTCCTGGACCGATTTAAACAATTCATTCACCAATAGAAAGCTACGTTATTCCTGAGTGACATAGGCTATTTTTTAATCCCGAAAACGGGTCCTGTGGGGTGGCCCACGGGAGCGAAGCCGTGGGGAACAGCTAGTAATATAATATTATAAAGAGGAAAGATTTTTTTGTTTGTTTGTACCGAATAGGCTCCGAAACGACTGGACCGATTTAAAACAATCTTTCACCAATAGAAATCTACGCTATTCTTGAGTGACATAGGCTATTTCTTTAACCCAAAAACGGGTCCTGTGGGGTGGTCCACGGGAGCAAAGCCGCGGGGAACAGCTAGTCTTTACTAACTCAGTTAAACCGCTGTACAACAGATACTCTTTACTAACTCAGTTAAATCGCTGTACAACAGATACAACAGTCTACACTGAATTCGTTTTATTTTTGTTGTTGAGTAGAGGGTAGCTTTAAGAAAATGCTGTTTTATTATGTTAGTAGGTAAACATTGTATCTTCAAAATGGCTGAATTATAGGTATTAGTAGACTATTTTTTTTTGTACTTTATTTCGAAAGTTTTCGCTACAGAATCGAATAATTTCAAGTTATTTTTAACGTAAAATACTCATATTCAGACTTACAAAATTCAATACTTTGGTATTGGCCAAACCGGATATTTAGAAGTCTGAGGGTAGATTAAGACAAAAATTCAGAATTATTTAAATAAGAAAGAGGAAGCGGTTCAAATTTTTCAAACAGTGGGGATAACTTACTCGAGCTACGCCCAAAGAAGCTTCAGATTCTTTTCAAAAAATGTAACCAAGCCTCTCAGTGAGATACTCCAAAAATGTTGCCTTAACAATAACTCAATCTAAATGCATTACATTTTCGCAATTATATAATATAAATAGTTAAATAAAAGGACAACTAATAACTCTCCAATTCCCAACAGTTTGCAGTGTTTTGTAGAACGATATGCATCACTAAGTTTAACTTTAACCTACCAAATTATGCTAATATTGCCATAAAAAATAATAAACACTGAAGAAAAGTTTAATATTTTTTTAGATATTCATATTATCCTATCCTATCCTTTCCGACCGGATAACAAAGTTGGCCCAAAAATTGATTTATACTGTGTGTTATTTTTAATTTGGTAGACTAAACCACAGATAATATAATACTACAGTACAGATACCCAATCCCATACAAAGAAATGTCACCTCCTTAAGTCGGGCTATTCGTCGGGCTATTTTTTCTTTCTCCATATTTTTAACAGGCGGCAGCACCAGTGACTCATTAATAGCCCGAGGCTGTGGTTTTTTAACGCCATCTAGAATTTTGCGTAGATACTAAATCATATGGCAATTTGAGCGAGGAATCGCATCATGTAGGTACTCAGAGACGTTATTTGCCAGTTGTCCTTGAACGCTTATTTCGTATTCGTAATAATAACATTAGGTATGATCGGGACAGACTCCTCAGTCCGCTCAGACCGCGGTAACTTCTTAATAGTGGTCGCATTGTGTAGCGAATTTCACAATATTCACGAATATTCCAAATCAATCAAAACTATAGAATTCCTTGTAAAATTAAATGTAGGTAGGTAGCTTGCTTCCGCGGCAAAGGAATGACATGATATAGGTACCTACTTCATGTCATTTTATTATTCACTAAAAGGGTTACCCTTTTTTATTTTCGGTAGGTATTTAGAAAGAACAGGATGTTTTTACAAAAAATATTACTATTAAGTAATACTTTAGTTAGGTACGTAGCATGGGCTACTTGAACAAATTTGATGTAGAATAGAATCAAAGTTAATGGCGACTCGCAACAGACAATGAAAATTTAAAAAAAAACAAAAACCAGTCGGGTTTTTGTGTACTACAATTTTAGAATCAACATTATGTAGAATTTTAATGTATTTTTATTTATTAATATTTCTTTTTAAATAATGAGTAGATAGCTCTTAAAAACTGCACAAAAACGACTAGCACGGCGTTTTGCTCGAGGAGGCGCCTTAACACTTTTTTTTTTTTTTTCGAATTTTGTACATTTAAACATATAAGTGTTATATATTTTTGAAATTGCCTGATAAAACCCTTTTCTTTGAAAAGGGTTTTATGAGGCAATTTCAACACAAGATGGGATTAGAAGAAAAACACAATTGGGCCCCCACAATATGGCGCCCATAGCCGCCATTTCTATATTTTCAATTTTAATGTAGCTAGTGACACTTGCAGGGTTAAGACGAATCGATTGACGTACGAATCATCAAAATCGGCCAACGCGTTTGGTCTCTGAAACACCACATAGGAACAAATATACATACATACATAGACTGATAAACACATTACCCTCCTTCGCCAGTCGGGTAAAATTAATTGTGCCAGCGGTGGTAAGGGGTGCGCAGCGACTCATACGAGTATTCCAAGCCGCCATTAAGTTTGAATCGAACTGTATAACTACTAGGCGACGCGTAAACTCGGACGGCAAGCGGGACTCACGTCGCGTTATCTCTTATTTTATACCCGTGCGATTTGAGTAGGCCCTAGTGCAATACGAGTCCTGTTCCAGCGAGTTATCTAGTTAATTCGACGTGTAAACAAGCTTCACAAAAAAGTGATTTTAAGTAATAGACCAAGACTTTAATATTTAAAATTACGCCTATAATAAATAATATATTTTAAGTTACGCCTATAATAAATAATAACTGTCTTACAAAATGATTCTGACGATGGATATATAGTTTAGGACAAATTGTGAAAAACGCCATCTATTGCAAAGAACTCAAAACAAAACGAAAAGTCGACAGCAGCAATTAGTTGAAAGTAGTCTACTTTCAACTAATTTAACTTACAAAGTCTTCAACTTATCTTTTTTGTTCAAAAACCCTGATTAATGAGTGTAAATGGATAAATTAACATTAAAGAAGCAAGTTTTGATTTTTACTAAACTTATTACAGCCTAAATCTGCTGTTTAACATTTATAAGTGATTGTTACTTTCATATTTGTTACCTATGCTGCCATCTATGATCTTTTTTTAATACTAATTATAATTTGTTTGAATTGAGACCCCATGACTAAACTGACAGCTGCCAATGACCTTATTTTTTTTAATGTTGCAAGCGCGGAGCATAGTATTGTAGGTAAGGCTCAATCATAAGTGATTCGTCAAATCGATGTGACATGACTCCTTAATTTATTTTTACTAATTGGTGTAAATAAATGTTTTATGAATATAAACGTAATATATTTAAATAAAACAGTAATCGTACACATAGTAAAACAACTTTTACTGTGTTAAGTATGAAATCAACAATAAAATAAATGCGATCGATAAAATGAAGTCTGACATAAATGAGTAGAAACTAAATAAGGGCCGCTAGTTTCTAAACAATTTTTTTTGCCTTGAAATAGTTTCATTTTCGATCTACTTCGATTTTCGATTAACTTTCGATCACTCAGGATAGTTAGGGTACGACACTATTTTTATGTAACGATAAAGTGACCACAAAGGAGCTTGTGGCTAAATAATAACAGCCGCACGGGTCGATCATCAAGGTTAAGCAAAACTTGACGAGGTCGGTCCGTGGATGGGTGACCATTTCAACATACCGAGTTTCCCCGGTGCCTCGGCAAGCACGTTAAGCCGTTGGTCCCGGCTGTCATTTGAAGATCTTTGACAGTAGTTACGGGTAGTCAGAAGCTTGACATCTGACACCAGTCTAGCCAAGAGGTATCGTGTTACCCGGTTACTGGGTTGTGGAGGTCAGATAGGCAGTCGCTCCATGTAAAACACTGGTACTTAGCTGAATCCGGTAAGACTGGAAGCCGACCCCAATATAGTTGGGAAAAGGCTAGGCAGATGATGATAAAGTGACAACCCCCAAAATGTCAGTTTAGTCTACGAAATTAAAAATCACATTATAGTTCGTAATCGAATCAAAAACAACAATTTTGACTTGCAATATACTGAGAACCAGTGCAACTAGGCAATTGTGTCACAGATTTGTCACTTGACATGGATAACAAATTGTTCGAGATTCAACCACATTCGTGACAGATATAACGTTTCTGCAACATGTCACATGCAACAAGAATCCTCAAATAGTGCAATTTTCGAGTTCTTTGAAACCAAAACAGATCAATTTTTACTATACAATCTCCCCAAAGTCTCAAACGCTACTTTAAGACATTCTTTTGCTTTTCTCACCCAGTTTCTTAATTGAGAATTTTTGAAGTTAAGAATGCATGAAACTTTGTTTCGATTTTCATGTAAGAATTTGACAAATTCTCAGCTGAAAACTCTTAATTCAGAAACCGGGAGTCTGTCTCCACAGTACAACTTAAAGTGCCAAAGACAACATGAGCCTTAACGATTTAAGTCTGACATATAATCCCCGGCACGTAAGTTGGCAAGAGACGTTAGATGCGCAGAAGTCGTTTTTTTAGGTATCTTTGGTAGTGAGGGGCGCGGGGAACGTTTAGGACCGTTCCGAGCGCGCGTTGGTCAGTTGACACAAGGATCGACTGACCAATCGCGTCGCGTCCACGTTCCGTTCGCTCTATATGGTGGTTGGTCTGATCGCGGAATATGCGCAAACTTACCCCCACTACGTCAAAACCTTGCCAACTTACGTGCCGGGCACTAAACGTTTGAGATTTCGTCCGTCAGTTACATCGTTCTACAAAACACTGTACAAACGCATCACCTACTTTTATTTATTATCTAGAAATTTAGCAATTTCATTAATTCCGATAGTGTTTAGAGATTCTTACGCTAACTAGTATTCACATCATACGTACACAACAATGAAAAGGCATGTTTGCGGTTCATTTCAAGGACTTAAGGCTTATTATTGTGTGGCTTTTCGTATTTTATTAGAAGAACTGTAAGATTGTGTCAGAATTAATGTTAGGTAAAAGTAGCTAGACAATATTGCCACCTGTCCACCCTGTTTCCATCTCGTTCCTCCGAAGCCCCTTTTTAAGCGGGTTGTGTTCAAGCAATCAGAATCAGACCACGATCGTTTGGCAAGGATTGTAATACTTTATCGAATTGGAAGATCGTAGTTGGAAGTCAAACGGATGAAAAAAAATAAAAACTATAAATAATTTTCTTCTAAAACTTGGAAATTAGCTGCCATATTTTTTAACTGCAGCAGCCTTATTGCGTAATAAATTCGGCAAGGCAAAGGGCAATAAGTATGAAAAAACGACCTCCCACGACGTAAATCCATATCGCATGTGATTGGTCGATTTATCACATTCCCTTTGCCTTGCCGAATTCATTACGCAATAAGGCTGCAGGTTTTCTAATTATTCATTATAAACCGCAAATAGAGGTGGCCAATCAAGCAGTTTCAAACGCAGATTACTGGGTTTAATTAAAACCATCTCTAAAGATTAGCAATCAAATGACGTTCAAAACCGTATCTGAGGCCTTAGTGCGAGTTTTTTTAACGTACTCACTCGTGATAACGTAAACGATCTCTTATGTCAAAATGTATACAAAAAAAGAGGTTTCTCCTCACCGTCACCAGACGGCGCTTGTCCAGTTTCAATACAAATTGACGTTTACGTTAACGCGATTGAGCGTGACATAAAACTCGCACTAGGGCCTTTGATTGCATGTCTACACGGTTGTTCCAAAATAAAAGGACGATTCAATCTGATTATGTTTCCAAATACATATTTTAGAATAATGGTCTATTTTCGATATAATAATAAATATATGTATTTATAAATATTTCCTGCAAATAAAGCCATAGAATAATAAGCCTCGTACACAGTAGCTTGCTACGAACCCGCCTATTTACTATACCGCTAAGTATTACAGTACTCATTGGCCCTGCACTATTATAACTATGCAATGCTTACTTCAATGATATTGTGTTTATATAATCTATATATACGGATTGTAGTAAGTGGTCAATGTAAATGAAGAAACAAACGAAAATGTTTTCTTGCAATAGGGAACTATCCGCAAAGCTGCGCGCAGATGGCGCCACAGGAATCGGAGTAAACAAACTAGAGAAGGGCGTTTTCGGTTTTTTGCGCAAACGGTTATTATGTATGTGTTTTCATATCGATATCGAAAACGGTTTTCAGATATCGATATCAGTAGTACAGTTTGCAAAAGTTAAAATGTTATTTAGATGAGCAAACTAACAACGAACGCGAAATAATACTTAGAAAGAGAGGTAGCGCATATGGTTCCTAACGTTTGTGAAGTTTGCGTTTTGTTCGTAGTTCGTACGTTTTCGCATTGTTACGGTTTTATGTTTTGATTTATTCGTTCTCGCACGCTAGTAAAGTTTTTATTAGATACAGCTTTTGTAATATCGGTTATTTTGATATCGATATGATATGATATCTAAGACATATCCGATATAAGTTACGTTTTGATATATCGGACCCATCCCTAAAAAAAACAAATTGTCAAATAAAATTATTTGATATATTTTCGACCCATTTGTTTACTGCGTCACGACAACAGTGCGGTTGAAAGATTCATTTTATTTACGTATTTGGTTACTGTTATAATCAGACTGATTAGTGCATTTTATTATGGCGCTTTTGGTAAGTCGAGCGACAAAATTTCGCAGTATATGCATACAAAACTAATAGTGAAAGAAAAATGAAGCTAACTAACTTCCCCAATATTATTATTTGGTTTTTGAACACAAGTTATCTTAAAAACAGTAAAAATTAGTTTGGAAAACACAAACAGTAGTAGACGCCATGTTGTCATGTTTTTGTTTACCCCGAGCCGTCAAGCGCCATCTGGCGGGAGCAATTGGCAGTAATGTTCCCTATTGGCATTTCAATTTATTTATTTTTTAATCAATGAAATGTCAAGAAAAGTTAGTTCCTGTAATTTCTTAGTTTATGAAAATCATCTGAAATCACAATAGTATTGTAACCATGGCGAATGTGCCAACTATCCAAAAAGTAGATATTTAAATCTACATTATAATTAAATATATTTATTTATAATTTTATTGCCAATAATAATAAATATTACTAATTTAATCATTAATATTTGCATGCTAATATAATAATAATTTAAATATTTTATTTTAAATTTTAACACTAAATTTATCCAAAAAATTTAATGATGATAGACATGGTCAGGTACATATTTTTTAAATGTGCAGTTTGCTTTTTTTTGAAGCAAACCCATGCTTGATAATTAAAATGCTATGAACTTACATTATAAAAGCTTATTTTTATGACTGGCATAATAGCCAAGATCGTATGTTTGAAAGTAGACTCACAGATCAGATTCAATAAAACTATCAAAAAGCGAGTTCTTTTAAAATGATGTCAGAACTTTAAAAAAGTTACCTTGCAGAAATCATTGCAGTATATTATAAAACCTTATGTTCTTTATAGTATAAAATACATCTACATTGACCACAAATTGCAATGTTTTGTCATTGAAAAGTTCTACAAACGCTCAGGTCCTATGTTACACCATAACTGTTGAGCAAAAATTCACTTTATTTTTTAGTATTTAATTGTTTAACAGTAGACAAATCCAAGCAGTAAAAATAGATACTGAGCCGACTTTTAGCATTAATTTAGGTGTCCTCTTGTATAAGGCCCAGTTTTTTAACCTTAGTTAACTCATGAAACCATTGGTTAGCATATTTAACCATTGGTTAAGTTAACCACGGATCAAAAAACTGGACGTAATTAAATACAATACAGGCATCAGTCTTCATTTTCAACAAATATGATTGGTAAATTGCTGTAGACCATGCTTAGAGACAATGTACTCAAATAATAGTAAATCTTCAGTAGGATTTTTATCAGACCCAAAATACTGACAGAAAAGCGTTTATCCTATCTACTGCATGTAATGGCAATTTAGAAAAAACTACTATATTTAATATACTTTTTGATCTGGCAACTCCGACAGTGTTGCTTTAGTAAACTTTACTGCTTGGCTGTCTACCGTGTAGTTTTGCACTCACAGGAATGTCTAGCTGTATTTCCTATAGTTTTTCGATGCGGGGTATACAATCTACTCTAAATGTATGTCTATAAAACTATGCCTTATTTATTGGTATAAATCTTGATTGGTGTTGTGGTCATTATTGAATTTTAGGTTGGAATATGTTGGCCGTGGGGAATGGAATTGTTTTCAAAATTGTATCTCCAAATTTCTATGTGAAGATATTATTAGTGTAACCGGAACTCAATTTTATTTTTCACGCAATTACATATCTATACTGCATTTGAAATAACATTAGACGTCTTTACAACTCTTTATACAGTCCGTTCAACCGATTTTGAGTTCTATCTCGTAAACATAAGGATGACATAAAAAGCATAAACCTGTTACCAAAACCAAAACAATAGTAAATTGTTCACAGCACAACAGCTTCCATTTGTCGTATCACCAACGCAATAGAAGTCAAAATCGGTTGAACGGGCTGTAAAAAGGGCTTATTTAAATGTCTGTGAATGTTATAGTAAATGGAGTTTAGTGAATTGGATAAAATAGAAGAGAAAGGTGCTAATTCACCAATTTTGCAGGGTATTTTTTTCCATACACAACCAAGACCTTATTTCTATTTATCCCCTTTATAAATACTTCTTAAACATCTTAAACTCTCCATCACGCACAATGGGACTCCCTACTACTACTGCTTACTCTCCATTCCCCACATTGACACTCCAACATAAAGAACCACAAACATATTTGACCCTGAATAAAACATCTATGAAAAGTGACAAGAGCGTCTAGGCCTGTCAAAAAGAGACTGTCTACCACCAGCACAAGGCCGGTTTTAGAGTCACGCTGACCGTCGGCGCGAGCACGTCATTGGTCGAGTCGCTCGGTTCAGCGCTGACGGCCGTCAGACTCGACCAATGACGAGCTCGCGACGACCGTCAGCGCCAACGGTCAGCTTGTCTCTAACCAGCCTCAAGCCGCGTTTCCACCTGCAAGCAACTCGCAAGTAACTTTGCGGGAACCGATCCAGCGATTGATCACGTTATACTTCGACAGCCCGAAATGTAATGAAACTTGCATGCAAGCTGGTTGCAGATGGGAACGAGACCTACTGATTTTTGTGAAGTCCATATATCTTGATC
The DNA here is from genome assembly GCA_948252205.1 of Orthosia incerta. Taxonomy (NCBI): domain Eukaryota; kingdom Metazoa; phylum Arthropoda; class Insecta; order Lepidoptera; family Noctuidae; genus Orthosia; species Orthosia incerta. Next base: position 13,660,082 of record OX411758.1, read on the forward strand.
AACAATCGTAAGCGCTGCTAGAATATAACTGTATCATCTGTTCATCTGTAATTTCTAAGTTCACCAATAGCGCTCCATCACCGAATCATACAGGAAAGTGGTACAACAACATGATATGTCTTGAGAACTGTCAGGAGATAAGTGTTGCCAGCGTAAAGGACCTGAGTAAAGGCGGGATGACACTAGTGCCTCCTCCGAGAAGACTTACGTTCACAGCCGAAAGGTTTCTCACTGTCGCCGGGGACTTCGTAGGGTAGAGTGCCTTGCGCGCGCTTGCCTCGACCTCGCCCCTGAAATGATGAAGTGGGTTCAATAAATAATCTGACATGAAAGTGATCGGTCAGCCGTATAACGCCCGGCACGTAAGTTGGCAAGAATCGTTAGATGCGCAGAAGTCGTTTTTTAGGTATCTTTGGTGGTGAAGCGGGGCGCGGGGAACGCATAGGACCGTTCCGAGCGCGCGATTGGTCATCTGTCGTCTGACCAATCGTGTCGCGTCCACGTTCCGTTCGCTCTATAAAGTGGTAGGCCAGTTCGCGGAATATGCGCGAACTTACCCCCACTACGCCAAAACCTTGCCAACTTACGTGGCGGGCATTGTAATGGCCATGATTCAAACAAGCTCCGAATTTGTAAGCGTTTTTATGTATACAGGATTGAAACCGGTATTGCAATCCATTAATCAGCAGTCCATTGCTGGGCAAAGACCTCTCTCTTCCAAGTTGCAAGTACACACAGTTGTCAAGCTTCCGCCGCCATTGTTGCCATTTATGTAACATCTTTGGTCCATCTTTATCCCACTATACGCCGATTGGCGGTCTGTACACCGAGAAGTCGTCTGCCTCAATTGCATTATAAATAACCACTGCAGATCAGGCCCTTCGAAAGTATTTATCACATTTGATAATTTTGTTTAGTGTTTCACTGGACTGTCTCTACTTAAATTAACAAATCTTAGTCCCATCTGTGGATCGAATACTGGAGCACATGCTTAGCAGACATACTTGCAACTTTAGGCACCCAAGTAAAATGCACAAGAATGTAATGAAATCCAGAAGAACAGGGGGGTGACCATAAGCTCTAAGACCAAGGTTATTTTGAGTGTGCGTAAGACACAGATGTTTATGACTTGTATACATCTGTCCCTTTTTCACAGTCGTACCATGATAGTTTTGACACGTCAGGGTACGGAGTCTGATATCATACTCACAGCTCTCCCCCTCTTAGCAGGCGTGTCATCTGGCGCCGACTTCCTAACCCTGCCGCCTCGCGAGCCCGGACCGGACGGCGTGGACCCGCCTCGCCGCTTGCGCCGGTTCGCGTAAGTGTCGTCGAAGTAATCCTCGTCCGATTCCGGGTCCGGTTCCTCTCCGGTTTCCATCTCTTCCATCGCTAGCTCATCGTAGAACCATTCCTGAGGAAGCTGGAGAGTGTTAGTTTTTTAATTATGTTTGCTGTAGATACAAGATATGAGAGTTAGTAAATTAATTGTTGTATTAAGCCCCTAATCTAACGTGTTTTTTTAGTTTAGACCACGGAACAGAAAAAACAGTGGAAGTGCAATGCAGCAAAATTACTATGGGAACTATGTCGCCAAACTCACACAAATAAACTGATAATCATATAATGCACTACAAATAAGCCGATCGTTTGATTTGTTGTTTTAATTTTAGTCAACACAAGCATAAGTCACAGATCCTACATCTAGAAAGAAATCTTCATACTCTTTAAATAGGATTTATTTTGCATTAGTACAGAAAGCATTTACGACGTTTTGTAATCTAAAGTCAAACTAGATTCGATTGCCAAGTAAATTCCGCTACCCGACCATAGCGGTATTCTCAGTGGTTGCAATTATAAACTTTATTGCGTATGATGTAAGGTTGACATTCGTGTCATAGGTCGATATCTACTGCTACTCAACCATGGAAGTAACATTGCATTTTAATTACATTATCGATATCATCCATAGACGATAGATACCCGATTTCTTAATACGAAAAAATAAACCTTGTTTGGAGTTCAGTAAAACTGTAGGATGAATGGCGTAGTATTATGTAAACATAAAATATTCTTTGTATAAAAATCTATTACTGTTCGTTAGTCTCGCTAAAATTCAAAAACGGCTTAATAAATCAATTTCTAAAAAAAGTTCAGAACATATCATGCTTGATTTGGATGGCATCCAATTCAAAACGCTAGCTTCTTTGGGATAATCTAAAAATAAGGAGGATTTTTCATTTAGTGATTTCAAGAAATTGCTACACAAACAATCATTGTAATAATTATTGCATGCAATACAGCATACTTCCATTTTTTTGGAAATATTTAATGCACCTAATATAAAAGAAAATATAGGTTCCTATTTTCTTTTATCAATATCTATCTATAAAATCAATACCCGATCCGACTGAATCCCTAATTAAGTAACGAAGAACATTCGGGAACGAAATAGTGAATACATTCAATCCAAAATAAACTTTATTTTAAACGCGTAAGGTTGATTTTAACTAGACGTTTTATTAAATTATTAGTAAACAAATAAAATCGTTTTTACCAATGATACGAAATTTTTAAGATTCTTTCTCCTACTATCATTTTTGCACTCCAAAATGGAACAAAACGGCTTAGAGACTAGCAACTCGACGCGATGTTAGAACACGACTGGAATCAGTGTTTCGTGGAAGCGCTTATTAGTGACACGCGTGCCACACCTACTTTGCATTTCTACTGTATTTTCTGTTCCATGGTTTAGACAATATGATGCCTGAAAGAACCAGATAATAAAAGTTTATGGTGGCTACTGTCAGTAGTGCAAAAGATATTTATTATAGTGCACAAATGTGCAATATCGCCAAATGTGTGCAAACACAGGTGTACTATCTCTTCTGCCACTTATGGGAAGGATATCCTAAGTAATCATGGCAAAATCAAGCACAAGACTGACAGGCTTAATGTAATTTTCGAGGCGTGGGGACCACAGCATCAACTTCTCCCAGTAGTTACTGAAAATGCCCTAATGGCGCAAGCCCGACCGGGGAATCGAACCCAGGATCCTAAGCTCAGTAGTCGCACTTGCAACCCACTCGGAAACTGGTCCCTGTCCAGAGTTGCCACGAACCAATCTTTCTGTCTCTGATTACTAGATTTGTTTTTGCATATTTTCAGTAATAATCAATATCTTACCTTAGGATCATCCTTAGCGGCAGTCTGTGATCCGTCTCTGCTATCATCTCCAGCTAACGCATCGCCCGGTACTCCGGAACTGTTCTCTCCTTCACCGGTGTTGTCCAAATTGTCTGATGCTCCCGTCCAGCCCCAACGCGTTGATGACATTGTTAGATACTGGCGGCGGGCTTTGCGCCATCTGGGTACAAACAATTAATTTTGTAAATAATTATGTTAGTAACCTAAAAGTCAGGCAACAAGTCTTAGTCTAGTGGTATCATCTGCTCATTTGTGTATGTGAATTTAAATGTTTGTAAACACCCCCACAAAATAGAAGAAATTCCTAGTGTGGGATAATATTTATACCCACTGCAGGGCAAAGGACTCTTCTCATATATAGAAGGCAGGAGCTATGATTGCCACCCTAGCTCAAGATGTGTTGGCGATTTCAAACTTATATAAACTATAAGTCCAGGTTTTCTCACAATGTTTTCCTTCACCCTGGTCAACAGTGTCCAAGAAAAATTTAATTTAATCAAACAGTATTTTATCTGGGCCGCGCATCAGCCGGTCCGAGTGCTGAGTCAATGTCCAAAGGTAACATTGAACAACAGTTGTTGAAATGTGTGTCTCAATAGTTTCCACATTATCCTTGTTGTTGAATTGTGATTTTTTTTAATTAAAATCTTACAATATCATTGAAGCTTACCTCTGTGCAGGGTATGTGTACACTTGACCTTCTTTTTGGCCAGGCATGCGTTGTTTCCGTGTCATAAATAAATTGCAGTGGCTCTGTGCGACACCTGTAACAACAATGTAAAAGAATGAAACATATTATAAGGAGAGTTGAAACTTCTAGTAATTTCACAATTTGCCTGCATTTACGTATACCATAAGACAACATAATTTTTAATATCTCGCACACACAATCGGTCCTGAAAATAACTGACTGTGTGTAGTTCTCTTTGGTTTAGAGGATCAAATTGTGGCATCAGGAAAATCCACGTCCACCCCAGCCTTTCTAAATTAGTCAATGAGTAGAGTGGTAACCAAACAGCTACCACAAATTAAAGTACTTGAAGGGATGTCAGTCAGTTTGAGTTGTACAAACAGAAACACTAAAAATCTATCATTGTTGATCATAACAATACCTTAGCCAATCAATGAATAATAATAATAAGTTATTAAATCCGTGTAAGGGGCATTGGTTAAATCCATGGAGTAAAGGATACATTTAACAAAATCTAGTAATGTTGTTTTTTTCTAAGTTCCTATTGAGTATTTTTTTTAAGATCCTTACATGACTACTAACTATACATTTATTATCTGGGATTATAATTTACTATTGTCCTTTACAAGTGGCTAAACATTTCAATAATTTAAACCTCTCTCATACTCTGAATCCACTTGATATTCAAAGCCTTATTTCACATAACTATGTTCAAACCATTGACGGTGATTGCCGCATGCTACACAGCATTCAATGATTTGTAGTACATTGCTCATTCAGTCAAGTGCTTTTGGAGTAGAACTCATTTATTCAAATAAAAATCTAGCCTAGTACTCGATATTGAGAAATAGTCTTGATTAGGTTTTTATAGATTTTTAGAGAAGGATAGACAGTGTGCGAAGTTACATGTGAAAAGAGGACAGAGCTTTTGATAAGCACTCGAGAACAATCTTGATTGCTTTACCAATGGGAAATACTGCGTGACTATCTGCGAAATAAGCCGGCAATACATTATCGATGATAAGGTTTGGCCTAAAAAACCAATGTTTACAAAATTACTATCGAATGGCAATGGGCGTAGACAAGAGTCAAAAAATCAATATCTTACCGGTCTGTGTGTCGATGAACGGCATACGCATCCTCCTTTCCGCACATAGTCGCGAATTGAAGGTCGAAGAGTTCTCAATTATCTCTTTGTAACTTGGATCATTAAGAAAACTGAAACATTGAATGCAAAAACAAACATTAGAATCGTACACTTGGTAATGACACTTAACACACCGGGACACGTAACTTTTTATATTATATTGTGCACATAACTGTAAATAACACACTTTTGACTGAATATACTCGATTTACCTTTCAATTTTCGCTAAATTAGAAGGATTCACTATCTGAATCTCCGCCGCCGCCATTTTCTTAGCAGACGCTACTTGATGACGTCAAATTACGAATGTCTGTTTCCGGTTAAGTTACCAATTAAGTTGGTGATAAACTACTATCTGTAAATTGCTCACAGCTTCCTTTTATTATTTCGCATTTTATTGGGCAAATTTCTTGTCACTATAATCACGTATAACGCAGTTGAAATGTAAACATTTTATTTATGAGTGCCAACATTTTTTATTTTTGTTTTAGAAAAAGGGGTGTGTTGGTAGATTTTAAACACATGCAAAGTGTGGTAACACAAACTAAACGTCAAGCTTGTGACTGGTCATCGGTGGACGAATCGTGTGTCGGGCGCATTTTCAGTAATTGTTGATTGGAGATCTCCAAATATTACACTGATTATTGGTTACTGTGTTTTTATTAACTTTGGAAGCGGTTACTGATTTTCTAATCGCGATTTTCCAATAATATATTTCGCTGAAAAGACTTTGTATTTGTGAAAAACTCGAGGTCGCCGTGTCGTGGATTTGTGAGACAAGATGTCCGTGTGTTTCTTTGTGCCTGCGTAAGTTCCTCTTTTGATAATAAATATTATTGTTTTTATTATTTTAATTGATAAATTCGTCGTTGTTATTGCTGATATTAATTATTTATATGATAACTTTGTTATATTTATTTATAATTAATGTCATACAAAGCTTATTTTATTGATATGAGTTTGCGCCCCAGGTTTGCTTGTTATTTTTATATTTTTTACTTATTTGTAAAACATCGCAATGTATTTATAACGAAACAGTACCCTTGTCTTAAGAAATGATAAGTAGAACTGTATTAATTTTGCAGTATCGGCATGTATCAAAAAGTTACGACGAGAGTGATTATGATTATGATTAACTCCCTTGACAGCCAGTAAAAACAATTTCCTACAAAAAAACATAAACCCAAATAAACAACCAAACAGTGACTCGGAAGTAAACCCGGTACTTCTTGATCAGCATTTAACCACAACACCATCGCCGTATCAATTTGGTTGTGATGACAACTCGTCACACTAGCTAGCTATTTCGTCACTATCTATAATAGGTCTCTATCACTTATACGTCACTTTCCCATCCCGTATCAAGCTGTACTTATTTTTCTCTTTCCCAACTAGTCCGATGCATATGTTCAATGTACAGTAACGTACAAAATTATAAAGTAAATTGGTACCCGATGCAATACGAGGTCAGACCAACTGGATATTAATGCCGGGGTACATCAGGGGTCGGTACTCTCAGAAACATTGGTCTGCTAAAACCTACCTTCCTTTGGGTAAGCAGACGACAGTCTGTTGTGAAGAGATACGAGTCTGATGCACGTGCTACTGCGCATTACATCCGGTCTCTGCTGTCCACGAAGGCCGTCTCCGAATGGGGCGATGCCAATCTGGTCAGTGTCAATGCTGCTAAGACCCAGGCATGTCTTTTTGCCGAGGTGTGACCGTTCCGATAACGGATCATCTTTGACTTCTTGCATTACGTTGATATCGACCCTCAATTTTGGTCCGTACGTTGAGGCAAAGGCTCAGCTGGCTGCCAAAGTTGATGATCCTTGCGAAGGTGAGACGGTACTTCACGCTGGAACAGCTGCTTAACTTGTCAAGCGCAAGTTCGATCATGCAGTACTGCTCTCATCTCTGGGACGGATCTGCCAACGTTTTTCATAAAAAAATCTAAATATATTATTTAAATATTGTGTGCTTTATTGTACATAAGTATAGGACGAGTTGGGAAAGAGACGAAATATGGCTTCAGTTCCCCAACTCGTCTCAAGCCATATTTCGTATAAAGTAATGTAGAAAGTGACGTATTAGTGAAAGAGAATTATTTATTAGAGATAGCGACGAAATAGCTAGTGTGACGAGTTGTCATCACAACCATCAATTTGTAGGTATTCAATCAGAAAACCGGAATGTACTCTGAATTTGACCTAATGGCGTAGTAGCTAAGACTTTCAACTCCCTGTATTTAGGGCCGGGGTTTTAATCCTTGCGCCGCACCTATATTTGGAACTACGGCATCCAATCCCGCGAATGCGGGATCACGCACCTTTTTTACGGGTTCAGAAATGCTGGTTTACACATGCGGGATCCCGCGTGAGCAAGTAGAATTTTTGAATGTGGAGGGAATAGAGGAAAGTAATGGGTGATTCATTTGAACGTACTTTGATAGAAACAGAAAAGAAATTGTCCGTTATCTTTTAAAGATTAAAATGCCTCTAAATATGTAATATGTTCATCTAAAGTATGCAACGTTAAAATATTGTTATATCGTTCCATAAAAGAATTTGATTATTCATTCCTCTATAACTTCATACTACTAATAGGAGTAATAGGTAGGTTACAATAAAAAAAAAAATTGCTGCCTTTTTTTTAATAATTATTTAAATCCAATAGTTTTTTTAAATAATCTAAATCCGCGGGATTAATGAACTTGATCCCGCGGGATCGCGATTTTGATGCGGTATTGGATTCCCTACTTGGAACCTAATGTAATAACTCAAAAGTGACCAATAGGGTTCCTAATGAATGTTGACCGGATTTGTGAGACAAGAAGTCCGTGTGTTTCTTTGTGCCTGCGTAAGTTCCTCTTTTGATAATAAATATTATTGTTTTGTTTGATTCCCTACTTGGAACCTAATGTAATAACTCAAAAGTGACCAATAGGGTTCCTAATGAATGTTGACCGGGTAAGACCCTAAACCCTATAGGGAAACTTTTACCCCTGACACTGACTCTCCTCTTATTCTAAAGCTAAACCCTTGTCTTAAAAGTGAAAAGCGAGTGGTGTGTCGGGACACGGTCTCACTCTCTTTCGTCTATCTGTCTCTTTTTAATATATAACCGCACCACCACAGATTACTAAATAGTAAATAGCACTACACCAATGCTTATATGTCGTGGTGGCCCAGTGGATAAGACCCTGGCATCTCGTGCTTGAGGTCGTGGGTTCAAATCTGGACAAGTAACAATATGACTTTTCAATTCATATTTCGTTTCTAATGACCAGGGTGAAGGCAAACATCGTGAGGAAAACTTACTTATAGTTTGTACTCCATTGGTGTAATTGCTGCAAGGCGTCCCAGTGCGATGATAAACGAATTAATAATAATAAATTAATAACTGTGCACTACAATAAAAAAAAATTGTCAGTCGGACACTAATGCCCGTGTAATCTCCCATCCTCCAAACGCGCGATAAGGGACTTAGTTTCAAAAAACTTCATCGCACAAAAACAATGTTCGGTATTTAAAATGTGCATAATCAAGTTGTGCGTATTTAAATATCAAGGAAAATTTTGATAGTTATTATGTCAACACCACGTATAAATACCTACAGTGTGATAAGCCAAGCACTACTCTTCAACGTGATCGCTAACAACTACCTAACTACATATAGTTCTCGCAAAACTTCTTGGCCGCCCTGAAGTTGGCTACATTGGTTGCGCAGTAGTAAATCTCATTCAAAGACAGAACCGTTTCGTGCCTTGCGCATCGGAAAGCCAACTTCAGGGCGGCCCAGAAGTTTGACGAGTACTATACATACATAAACTCAAGCTTTTTCCATATGGCGGTAGGCAGAAACTACAACACGCCGCCGTCATAATCGCCGTAAGAAGCTAAGATCGTTATAGTAGTCACAACTGATCTTTGTGTATCTGGCCCCCTAGCCAAGTTACAATCGTTTCGTATCGAATCTCTTTCTACAATCGTTAACGCCTTCTATTTGTATGGTCTGACCACGTGATTTAACGTTCATGTGTCATTCCCATACATTGATTCGTTTTCTATTAGCGTTATAGATTGTAGATTGTCAACTTGGCTACAGGGCCAGGAAGTTGACTCCGCGAACCATTGCGCAAGAAACAGTTTGTCATCGAGCATACTGCATAAAGTAAGCGAGATAGGATGTTGCGACAAACGTAAGCGAGTGAAAGAGGCAGATATACAATGCTATCTCCACCTTCAACATTAACACAAAAATAGCAACTGCGCTGGGTCTTGCAGCCAACTTCAGAGACACAAAGATCCACTGTGACTTCTATACATACTCCTTATATCCCTATATCTCCCTATACACAGTATAAATATACAAACAGTATGGAAATTACCTACAAACGCTCTAAACGGCACACTCACACAAACATCGAACGTCTTAAAAAAATTTGCATGACTTCACTTGAAAAACGAAGAGATGGTATTGATTTCATATTTATATTTAAAATACTTCACAGTAAAGTAGACTGCCCGCATTTGCTACCTTACAACTATCCGCGTCACCCGATCAAACTATTACGTCCCCCATTCCGCAAAACTGTATCAGGATCCAACTCCCACATCCCCAGGCTTTGCATGCTTCTTATTAATTGCGATGAAGAAATTGATATTTTTTGCACGTCGCTTCAAAAACTCAAGCGTCAAGTTCACCAAAAATAAGTAATCACCATACTGTTTTTTTGTTTTGTATCTACCTACATAAAATTTATTTTGCTGTATTAATTTCTGAAGACTCACTATTTATGAGTGTTATTTCTGCACTATTATTGTAACTTTCTGTTATAATTTCGTTTTTGCATGCTGTGTCTATCGCATCATATTGTTCACTTAGTTTGTATTATTGCTATTTGCTTGTATTATAAGGTTATCATTAGTGTAACAATTGTAGATAGGCCAATAAATAAATAAAATAAAATAAATAAAAAATAAACATGCGCACCGACGAGACCCCTAAGCAGCGTTCGCAGTGCTGTCAGTAGTGTGTGCCGCCGTGACGCGTCAAGACGAGTGGTCACTGTGGTCAGCGTGGTCGCGTATAAGTTTATCTCCGCGTCTCCGACGAGCGCACGAAACGTTTTCGTCCAACCGCGGCTCGCGTATCTACGCTCCCGCCAAAACTTGTAAAAGGTTACGGCACCGCCGTAATGACAAAGTTAAAGATTGAAGAAGTTGTACAAGTTGTTGTGTGTTAATATTAAACTGTTTTCCGTGTTTTAAACTGTCGTCTTTTCCTGAGATTAACCGAAGCCATGAGATTCATAGTAATCTAGTTATTTCAGTTCGATTGATTGATCACTACAGAATAAAAATGTTATAATAAAACAAAAAAAATATCAAAAACATTAAAAGTTACAACCCTATTGCTTTAATGGAGCAATAGGGTTGGGCGTAAGTAATTATTTCATCAACAAGGCTTAGTTTCCATACTGTTTGTATATTTACACTGTCTATAATAATCTAGTTATTTCAATTCGATTGATTGATCACTACAGAACAAAAATGTTATAATAAAATTTAAAAAATAACAATATTTATACATTAAAAGTTACAACCCTATTGCTTCAATAGAGCAATAGGGTTGGGCGTAGGTAATTATTTCATCAACAAGGCTAAGTTTCCCTATATTTATACTGAGCCGGTTATGCGTACCGCACCTCACCCTAATTGTGTAAGTTCAAAGAGTAGGATACGAATTGTTTCCCTTGCATTCATTGCTTCATGTGTTCAAAAATCCTCGACAGCGTAAAACACGCATGAATATTGTTAAGTTACCAAAATGAAATCACGGAGTGTGCTTTGTGCTGTTAAAACAAATACCCATTTAGGGTGCGGTCTTTTTGAAGAAAATTCAGCAATACGATCCGTGTACGCCCTAGTCCTAGTTATGCACATTTAAATTTTCTGAAATATTTGATGCAACCGAATTTTTTGGTCCTTAGACCGTGTGATGTTTTCCTTCACCGTTTTGAGAGCAGAGGTGATGAAATAATTCACACAAAGTAACTTGTAAGTCGCGGCCGTTACCACTGGGCCACCACTGTTCTCGTAACAATATTAATCATAAATCGCGTATGCGAAGCGAGGTCTATAATTATGAAATTTTACCTTTTAAAATTATCGATCTAGCTTCGCATATGCATTCTCACTCAGTCTCTTCATCCTCCAATTTTTCTGCGTAAGTGGACCAAGAAGCTGTAGAGCTATTCTATCAATCTCACCGTGAACACTTGGTGAAGTGAACTTGGAAATCGGCAGTCAGTCCCTAGCATGGAAAAACAACTTTCTCATTCACTTCATGCTCATCATCATCATCATCATCATTTCAGCCGAAAGACGTCCACTGCTGGACATAGGCCTCGCCCAAGCGTCGCCAATTGATCGGTCATGTGCGTTTCGCGTCCACCGGACGCCCGCAGCCTTGATCAGGTCGTCGCTCCACCTAGAGGGAGGCCTTCCAACGCTACGTCTTCCGGCACGCGGTCACCACACCAGAATTTTTCAGCTCTATCGACCATCCGTTTTGCGAGCAATGTGCCCTGCCCACTGCCACTTAAGTTTGGCAATTCTTCATAATATTGGTAAACTTCAACGTAAAAAAAACTTACCTAAGTTTTCACTTTCGAGATTTTTACAGAATCGATCGACTGATAAAAGAAATTAAAAATAAAAGAGACGGACGCAAATAAATTGTGTTCTACATATTCGTTTCCCCCGTAAATCGTATGGAAAGTAAAAATTCAACCGAAAATCTCTATTCCCAAGACTCCCGTCTGTACTCAAACCTAGGCTTAGTTCGTTCGCTCGCGCTATATGCATATTTCTACCACTTATTAGGATTCCTTACATTTTCCCCACCTCCAAACAAATGATATATTACAACTATTAACACAGGATACGCCAATCCGTTTGCAAAAAAGTTTAGTAAAGAAATTGAAAAGAGTAGACGGTTACCTACATACACGGCTACGCTAACATTTCGCCGTTTGTGGTTAATCCCATGTTGCTAATATGGCCGATTGCCCCCCAACCGGTCACACACAATGCCCCTCTCCAGGCTGTTACTAAAAAAATCCTTATTGAAAAGTCTAACACCTGCCCCACTCGTGCGATCAATCAGTCAGGGTGTTTTTAGTATCACGCGGATTTGCTCACGCACTGTGACTTTACATCTAAGGTGTCAAAGGCAGGACAATCTCGCGTGCGTGAGTTAATCCGCGTGGTACTAAAACACCCTCAACTAGTACTAAGTCAATCAAAAGCGACCCTATCCATACTTTTCAAAATCCGTTACTGTACGTGTTTGGATGAAACTTGGTACACGGGCAGATCAAGGACATAGGGGATACTTGTCATCCCTGTATAATGTTCCCTTGGGATGATAAAATAAGTTTTACGCGGGCGAAGCAGCGGTCAGTGGCTGGTCAGAAATAAACAAAAACATTTTTAATAGTCCGGCGTCTATTTTTATATCATCCAGGTATAAATATGATCGCCCAATATTTAACTGTCGGAGGAGGCTGTATTGATCATCGCCGCGATTTTTGGGGGCTGAGTCACCCACGTCCTTGGGGGTGTACCCCATTCCGTTACCCTACACGTGGTCCCCGGGTGGTGCAAATCAGGTGACACTAACTGGTGGTAGGCTTCGGCCGAAGGCTTGCGACCACCCACCGGGCAAAGACGTACCGCCAAGCGGCTTAGCCGTGTTCCGGTACGATGCTCGGTGTAGCCACATGAGGAGTTGGGTCGAGATAGCTGTTCCACTGCAGACTGACCAGCCTGACACGCGCTGGTATGGACGTATCGGGAGACTGGTCGCGGAGGGTAGCGGGATCCGAGGCACGGTGCGCCGCTGGCCGACCGCAGGTAGTTGGGGGCCCAAGTAGTGTGCCAGCCACACATGAAAGGCTGCCCCGCCAACTGTCGAAAAATCCCGGGATGCGCCATCGTGCTGGTTGGCGACCAGATGGGGAGGGCCCGATGGACATTCCGGGGGGGCTCGGGCGTCCCCGCAGTCTCCGGACTAGTGCCCCAATGATGCTGTCCTTTCAGTGCGGGTCTGAAGGTAAGCAGCGTGGAACCTCGTCTCACTTCCAACTCCTCTCCTCCATTCACTCTTATCATCATATGGCATTACCAAGGAAAAGAAATAATAAATTTGAACAGCGGCTGCACTCCCTCCCCCTCAAAGTGCACCTCACCAACATTCGAGGTCTGCACTCAAATCTCTCTGCAGTCCACTACCACCTGGAGACTGAGAAACCAGCGCTGTTATTTCTTACGGAGACGCAGATAGCGAGTCCGTCGGACGCGTCGTACCTATCTTACCCAGGGTTTACCCTGGAGCACAATTATAAACCGCGCGCGGGTGTGTGTATGTACGCCCGGGATGACACTTGCTATCGGCGTCTCCGTAACCTTGAGGACTCAAAATTTTCAACGCTGTGGGCTCTAGTGGACACAGGTCTGGATAAAATTATCTACGCCTGTGTCTACCGCTCGCACAGCGGAGATCAGGAGACATCCAGGCTCGCAGAGTACCTCAGTGAGGCGGCTGATGCGGCACAGCAACGGTACCCTTCCGCCCAATTAGTGTTACTGGGGGACTTTAACGCCCACCATCAGGAGTGGCTCTTCCCATACCAGTGCACTGACCATGCTGGACGGGAGATGCGTAAGCTTTCGCTAACGCTAAACCTCACCCAGCTGGTCCAGGGGGCAACGAGGGTACCGGATGTTGATTCGCACACAGCGAATTGCTTGGACCTTCTGCTGACAACAGATCCAGACAGATACTCTGTGTCGATAAGTTCACCCCTGGGTAGTTCCGACCACTGTCTGGTGAAGTCTGTGTCCGTCTATTCCCCGCCCGATCCCAGCCCAAGAGGCACCCGGCGGGTTTGGCGGTACAGGTCAGCAGATTGGGATGGCATGCGTTCTTTCTTCGCTTGCTATCCTTGGCAGCCTACTTGCTTTTCTTCGGCTGATCCTTCGTCGTGCGCGGACGCCGTTACTGATGAGTTGCGTCAGGGAATGGAGTACTACATTCCGTTCTCTGACATAACGATTTCCAGCGATGACCGGCCATGGTTTGGCGCCGAATGTCGTCGCGCCGACGCGCTTAAACATGAGGCGTACCTGGCATGGGTCGACGCTCGATCGCGTAAAGCGAGTGACTTGGGTCAGAAGAAGAAAGCCTACAACAGGGCTGCCAAGTCCTGCAAGAAGGTGTTGCGTGGGGCTCGATTCGACCACATTGGCCGAATGGGGGCCAAACTTGCTTCTTACCCAGCAGGTAGTAAAGCGTTCTGGTCCCTGGCTAAGTCGGTCGAGTCGAACTTCTGCCGTCCCTCACTACCACCACTGCTGAAACCCGATGGGTCACTGGCTCACACCGCTGAGGAGAAGGCAAATTTGTTTGCCTCCCTTTTTGCGGAATCTTCGCGTCTGAATCCTGGTGATTCGCGGCCCCCTCCTTCTCCTGATGGGTGCGAGACGAGTATGTCGGACATTCGCATCCATCAAAAGGACGTCCGTAGGGTGCTGCGCAACCTCGACGTGAACAAGGCTAGCGGCCCTGACGGCATACCAGCTATAGTTCTTAGAACCTGTGCGCCTGAACTGTCTCCGATCTTGACACGCCTATTCCGCCTTTCATATGAGACTGGAACAGTGCCGAATGCTTGGAAGCAAGCCAACGTACAGCCCGTGCCCAAGAAGGGCAGTAGAGCTGACCCGGCCAACTACAGACCCATCTCTGTAACGTCCATACTCTGTAAGAGTATGGAGCGTGTACTCAACACTAAGCTCCTGGCATACCTAGAAACTAACGATATCCTAAGCGACCGCCAATACGGCTTTCGCCGAAATCGGTCTACTGGGGATCTTCTAGCGTATGCCATTCACATATGGAGTGAGGCCATCGAGAGGCATGGGGAAGCGCTTGCCGTCTCCCTCGACATCTCGAAGGCTTTCGATAGGGTCTGGCACGAAAGCCTTATTGGTAAGCTTCCTTCATTCGGTTTGCCCGGTGGTCTGTGTGATTGGATTGCAGACTTCCTGAGAGATCGGTCCATTCGAGTGGTTATCGTTGGCTGCTCGTCGGACCAATTGGATATTAATGCCGGGGTCCCTCAGGGGTCCGTACTCTCAGCAACATTGTTCTTGTTGCACATTAACGATCTGCTGAAGCCCGGCACCTTTGGGTATGCAGACGACAGCACTGTTGCTGAGAGATACTTGTCCAACGCGCGTGCTACCGGGCCTCAGGTCCGGTCTCTCCGGGAGGCCATGGTGGAGCGCTTGAACTTGTCCTTGCAGGCAGTTTCCGAATGGGGCGATGCCAATCTGGTCAGGTTTAATGCTGCTAAAACCCAGGCGTGTCTTTTTTCCGCTAAAAGGAGCCAATTCCACCCGGCTCCTACTTGCCGTGATGTAACCGTGCCAATAACGAACCATCTTGAGCTTCTTGGCGTTACGTTGACATCGACTCTCAATTTTGGGCCATACATTGAGGCAAAGGCTCAGCTGGCTGCCAAAAAGTTGGGGATCCTTGCGAAGGTGAGAAGGTACTTCACGCCGGAACAGCTGCTCAACTTGTATCAAGCGCAAGTTCGATCGTGCATGGAGTACTGTTCTCATCTCTGGGATGGATCTGCCAAATACCAGCTTGATGCACTAGAGTCGATCGAAAAGCGGGCCAAGAAACTCATCGGTAATGAGGCACTGG
Organism: Orthosia incerta; assembly: GCA_948252205.1. Lineage (NCBI taxonomy): Eukaryota > Metazoa > Arthropoda > Insecta > Lepidoptera > Noctuidae > Orthosia > Orthosia incerta. Next base: position 13,675,912 of record OX411758.1, read on the forward strand.
TCAAGTCAAAGCTCCAGAGCCTTGAACATCGTCGCCGAGTTGCCAGTTTGTCGGTATTTTATCGGTTACATTTCGGGGAGTGTGCGATGGAATTACATGATTTAATTCCGCCCAGCCCGTTCCATCATCGGACTACCAGACGTACGGCGATGCGTCATCGGTACATGGTGGACATCCCACCCATACGCACAAAACGTTTTGGGGACACTTTTATTATGCGTACAGCTAAAGAGTGGAATTCCCTGCCGGAATCTGTGTTTCCCGATAGCTACAATCTAGGGGTCTTTAAGTCAAGAGTGAATAGGTTTCTTCTAGGCAAGCGTGCTCTATCGTCGACCACATCATCGCTTACCATCAGGTGAGATAGTGGTCAAGCGCAAGCCTATAGATAATAAAAAAAAAAAAAAAAAAAAAAAAAAAAACGCCTGTCGCCATCAGACGCAGGTCACTCCTGCCTACCTTGTTCCAGGCATTCAAGCGTTCCACGTAGACTGATTCGGGTGGTATTTAAATAGTCGAAAATGGTCCACTCGATCGGTCAACATTTCGTTAGTAGTCGACCAAATCACTCTTTGCGCATTTAAAATGTGTGTGTAGGTACCTAAAAGAACGCGCGTTTAACTTATGTATAAGAAAGGGACTTGAAAAAGCTATAAATATGTTTATTAAGTCACTGTAATTAAGTAGTGCAACTTTGAAATGTTCGGAGTATCAGCCGATACTCCGAACATTTCAGTGAAGTTAGTTGCAGACCAGATTTTCTCAATGATTAAGGACTTTATAAAAGAAGTAGGTTGTAGTCTTATATAGTGGTGTACGACGTACCTTTTTGTACCGGACACGGTTTTCTTCGAGATTTCTTTTAACAGCCGAAGAAATTAAAACAAAAAGAGCTAGATACACCCGTTGCTAACTTCATAGACACAATAATTATCCGTAGCGCTTACAGTGAAAAATGAACTAGAACTGACCCTATAGGCTCGTCTTCTAGAATAATACACCAGTAATTTAAAACTCTATCTTAGTTTAGATTCGCATTAAATAAAAGTTATAAATCGCAGTATCGATAAAAGTGGCCACCTACTTGGCCTAAATGTCCAGTCTAAAAGAAAAGCAGAAGAAGAAGCCTCGATTGAAGGAGGTATCGTTCATAGCTTGTATTCGTATGCAAACGTTCTTGTTTAAAGACTTTCGTTTGTCTATAATCCCATCACGACTTCACTCTTTATTAAATTTGAAGCCAACATGCACAGGCTGAATCTAGAGTTATTTATTATACGTAGATACCTTGTGGTAACTAGAACAAATTGCCGTGCGCTCAAGTGTTTTTGCCATAGGTACCAATTATTGGAATCAAATATAACAGCTCACAATGTTAGGACCCATTAATATTAAGTAGTGCTAGGCAACCGGGCTTTTCCCAGTTGTAAACGACCCTTTGTGCCTATTGGCCTAGTTTGTTCTGTGTCCTGCTTGATATGTAGTGAAGTGGAAATTATGTTTTTTCCTACTCCTCCGTTATTCTTTTCTGATTAATTTCGTTGCGGGATTTAAGACAGTTAAATTCATTCGCCGGGACTTCGTCGAGCGTAATTGCCTCGGCCATTTCTGGCGGTTGCCACTGTTAATTCTAGCTTTTAGGAGTTGCAGTGGTTCAGGGATAGTGCGGTGAGGAACATGTTTGCCTAGAAGCAACAAATTTTCACGAAACCTGAAGACTCCGACTCCGAAGGTAATCGAGATACGGAGATCAGATAGGCAGTCGCTTCATGTAAAATACTGGTATTCAGCTCCATTCAGGTAGACTGGAGCCGACCCGAACATAGTGGGCAAAGGAAAATGCTGACTTGAATACTCCTGACCATGTAATACTCATCTGGAAATGCAATAATACAACAGATGGCTTTGTCACACAGGGACCAGGCGGGGTCCTCAAGCGTTTCTGAAGAAGTGGATGGAGACATGATAGGAGAAGAGAACGCACCAGCGGAATCCCCGCAACAAAGTCTACAGCAGTTCTGGTGTAAGGTCACTGATGACATCAAGAAGGTTAATTCGGTAAGTACAGGTCGTAAAATTTATTATTTAAACAATGCCCAGTGCTGGGTGTGGGATAAGTAGAAAATGGCGGTCTCGAAGAAGTAAATAGCCTAACTCCGTAAGTACCTAATCCAATAGTAGATGTAGCAATAATTGTGAACACAGCTGTTTTAACAGAAACGTAGGTATATGAACTGCCGATAAAATCTCCAAATCATTATAAACGATGACTAAGGCTTTGCAAGTTAACAATAAAAGTACCTACAACGGAAGGTTTCCTCTCAATTTAGACATTTTTCAATAAAACGAATTCCTACAGGTGCAACTTATTTTGTTATTCGATACGTTATTTACCAGTAAAGCAAACCTTATGATTTGAGACTCCGAGTATAAAGAAAAGCTTAGAAAAGCTGATTACATCCAATGCATCTTGTATATGTTACTGTAAAAGCCCGAACTACGGTAAAACCTAAGATTTGGCAAGTCTTACTGGTAAAAGTCCGAAATCATCTAAGATACTTATCGATTGGTTCCTCAAAAGCCGTTCAACTGTTTCTAACTTGACTCTGCTTAATGCACAAAGGCACAGGTGGATGTCGTTTACACGGACTATAGCAAAGCTTTTGATAGAATCGATCACAACATCCTCAAATCGAAGCTTTTTGACAACGGTATTAGAGGTGACTTACTCCGCTGGTTTTCCTCATATTTAGAAAACAGGTCTCAAGCAGTCGTTGTCAGGCACCACTGGGTGCCGAAACCCAGCTTGAGATGTAGTTTTCAAGCTGGGTTTCGGCACCCAGTGGTGTTTCTCAGGGTTCTCTTATGGGTCCGTTACTTTTTATCATCTATGTGAGCGACATCGGCTCGTATTTTCATCATTCAAGTTTTTTTTTTTTTATGGGTTTGCTCTTGACTCTAGTCTAGGTCATAGGTGACAGAGACAGAGTCTACGATGGAGTGAACTTACCCAGAAGAAGCCTGTTCACTCTAACTTTGAAGAGATATGGGTTGAATGCGTTCGGAAACAGACGCAGGTAGCTTGCTCTGCTTTACTGATGACATGAAGATATTTTCTTCAATTTCATCTTTGGATGATATGGATGCTCTCCAATCAGACTTAGCACGTTTGGAAGATTACTAATCAATAAATTGGACTTGAACCCTTCTAAATGCTCCGTAATATCATTTACCAGAAGACGTGTGCCACTCCCTACTACTTACATACTTAAAGGGCAGCTACTACAGCGATGCGATGGAGTGCGTGACTTAGGAGTCTATCGCGATTCTAAGCTTTTGTTTAACACACACGTGGAACATATAGTGGCTAAAGCCTCGAAGTCACTCAGCTTTGTTATGAGACTTGCAGGATGCTTTAAGAAAGCTAAAACCCTGAAGATTTTGTATTGCTCATTTGTGCGGAGCCATCTTGAATATGCTTCTCAAATTTGAAACCCTTCAATAAATACATAGACCGTATTAAAAGTATCAAAAAAATATTCCTTCGTCTTATGTGTTTTCATCTTCATATTCAATATCATTCTGAAAATTACTTAGACCTTTGCAAGAAATTCCATCTTCAACCACTTAGAAATCGTCGCAGGATGGATTGCACATGTCTTTTAAAAATATTGTCAAATGAAATCGATTGTCCTGATCTCCTCCATAAACTGTATTTCAATGTTCCACAAAGATCAGTAAGATTTAATCCACCTATCTCCATTCCCTCCTCTTCATCTAACTACAGGCGTAATTCATACTTAGTGCGAGCGAGTAAAGATCTCAACTTATTGTGTAAGGAGTTCTCTTTTGATGTGTTTACCAAAAAAAGTTCATCAGTGCGAAATCAGCTTAACCTTGACTTTTTCAAAAGTGGATAGTGTGCAATATTGTCCTTTAGCGTTAGTGATTTAATTTTTCTGATTGTTGTGTGACTGCTGCTAGTGATCCCTAAGATCTCTTTAAAATTATTTTATCTCTAGCCGTTAGAACCTGTAATTGGCTTAGTGTAACGTACTCAACTTGTTTCCATCTAATAAATAAAAAATATTAAAACATCGGCCTTTACTAGCAATCTTGAATTGTTTAAAAAAAAACCGGCCAAGTACGAGTCGGACTCGCGCATAAGGGTTCCGTATCATTATCACAAAAATCACGTTTGTTTATAGGAGCTTCAGTTAAATATTTATTTTATTCTGTTTTTAGTATTTGTTGTTATAGCGTAACAGAAATTTATTTATTTATTTATTTATTCAGGACCTCCAACGAAAGATGTACACATAAAACACAATGGATCATCAACATGAAGTAATAACAAGTGTACTCCCTCAATTATAGGAGGCCACAGCATGCATTTTAGATTATCGACTAAATAGAAACTAAAGTATAAACTCTTTACAAGATAATAGTAAAACATAAAAAGAAAAAACAAATTAAAACATGGCATACTTATAAAAAAAGACTCTTTATATGTATATTAACCTTAGGATTTACCAACATTATGGCAAACCAGACGGCAAAAATGTATACTTTTTACAAACACTATTAGGTTGAACAAATTTAAAATAAAAACATAATGGTATACAAAATTGAGAAAAAAACATAAAAAAATTGTTACAGAGGACAAAGCGCTTTTAAAATAGACTATAAAAATAAAAAAAATAAAAATAAAATCTAAAACATAAAACTATAGAGTAACTTAAAAATAAAAACTCACAGAACCTCAATCAATGATTTTTTAAATTTATGCAATGGCTCAGAAATGTCAATGTCAGAAGTTTTCGACAAAGTATTATATTGCCTACAGAGTCTGTGTACAGCGGCATAGTGACCAAGATTGGTTTTTGAATATGGCATTTCCAATAAATTGAAAACTTTTTTTCTTGGGATGCGGTTGGGTATGTTTATATTTATGGAGTTCAGGAGTTCGATGCAGTCAATGGACCCGTTAATAATTTTGTGTAGAAATATTAAATCTATTAATTCCCTTCGTCTAGACAACGTTTTAATCTGATAATGTTTCATCCTATCTTTGTAACTCGTTATCTGCTTTGCTAAATGATCTCCATAACTGAGATGATAAAGAAAACGTCTTTGAACACTCTCCAAGCGTTTAATATAGACATCGTAATGTGGGTTCCAAATGACTGAACTGTATTCCAATATCGGGCGAACAAGGGTGTTAAGTTAAATTTTTGTTGAGGATCGCTTGAATTCTTTGCAATTCCGTATAACAAATCCTAGTATTTTGAAGCCCCTTGACACAATGTTTAGGATATGGACATCAAATTTGAGTGCACTGTCGAGCTGAATTCCTAGATCACGGACAATACATAGTTTCTTTAATTGGACTCCTTCAATAAAATATTTGTTTGGTTGTGGATGTTTGTTTCGCGTGAATTGGATATAATTACATTTGCTGATATTTAATAACATATTATTTTCTTTACACCAGAGCGTTAGTCGGTTGATGTCTTTTTGCAGCTTATAAGCGTCCTGATTACTCTGAATGGGTTTCATGATTTTAAGGTCATCCGCAAATAAGTAAAATTTTGAATGTTTGAAGCATAGTGTTACGTCGTTTATAAAAATGTTGAACAGAATAGGTCCCAGATGTGATCCCTGTGGAATACCAGACGTTGCTCTATATTCTTTGGAGAAGTGACCGTTTGCGACTACCCTAGAATGCCTGTTATGTAAATATGATTCAAACCAGTTAATCAATGTACCTTCTATGCCAAGTTGGGCCAGTTTTTTAACAAGGAGGGTATGGTCTACTTTGTCGAAGGCCTTACTAAAATCTGTGTAGATTGTGTCTACTGGGATACGTTTATCGAGACAATCAGATAAAGGAGAAGTGAAGCACAGAAGGTTGTAGATCTGGATTTAATAAAGCCGTGTTGGTACTCAGTAATTTGTGATTTGAGATACCACATGAGATGTTTGCTAATGATTTTTTCAAATACCTTGCCAAAAGTTATTAAAATTGAGATAGGTCTATAGTTGGCAACAAAGTGTTTTTCTCCAGACTTGAAAATAGGTACAACTATAGCTTCCTTCCATTTATGTGGAAAGACGCCTTCCTGTAAGGATCTACTAAATATTATGTGTAGAGGTTCGACTAAGGCCTTAGCACAGCGTTTGATAAAGACTGGAGGGATACCATCACTGCCAGCACCCTTAGCTTCATCTAATCCTTTTAAAACTCTATAAATTTCTCTAGAATCAATAGATAATGTACATAATGCAGAGGAGGATATGTTAGGATTAGTGTTTGGCATAGACTGAGTTGGAACTGCTGTTGGACAGCTGAAAGCTTGAGCAAAATTTTCACCAAAAAAATTGCAAATGTCTTCACCATTATTAGCTTCTATGTTTTCAAAGAACATTTGAGCCGGGTATGTGCTACTACCTTTTCTTTTATTTTTAATAAAGGACCAGAATAATTTTAGGTTCTTAGATATTCCATCTTCTAGGCTAGAAATATACTTTTTGTAAGAGGTTGCTCTAAGTATATTATTGCAGTCATCCCTTAATCTTTCAAATGCTAACAAATCTAGTGGGTTTTTATATTTTTTGAAACGATCATGATATTTGTACTTTTCTTCTAAAAGCCGTATGAGGTCTCGTGGGTACCATAGTGGGTAATTCTTATTCCTCATTTGTTTAATTGGAATCGTCTCAGAGATTGTGTTTCTTAAGATTCTATAGAAAACATTAACTGTTTCATCTACACTAAGACATTGGTCAAATTCTTGTTCCCATATAATGGACATTAACCGACTTTGAACTTTTTTGTAGTCAGCCTTAAAAAAGTTAGGTTTTGATATATTCTTGGGTTCTAGAGGTGATAATCTGCTAAAGTTGGCAAAAAAAAATCTATGGGCGGGTGTAGCGGATCCTCCTTGGACAGCGCGAAATTGCATCGTATGAATTTCTCTAAACATATTTTACTCAGTATAAGGTCTAAAATTTTTGACTTACTGTTGACAATATGGTTGAATTGATTCAAAGCATTGTAAGTTATAAATTCTATGAATAAAGCGTTGATTTCAGAGTTTTTACAATCAGGCAATAATAATTTATCTTTTTAAACCCACGAGATATTACTAACGTTAAATTCGCCTAAGATTAGTGTGTCTACATTTTTATCTTAGACTTTCTGGGCATTGGAGGTATAATGCAATAATGTATCACGTTGTAGGGGAGGTGGAAAATAGACTCCACATATTATGTACAATTTCTTTTTATTATTTTGCAAGGATTCTACATCAATACTAACCCATAAATCCTCGATCTCGCTTTCAAGATGAGATGCTCGACATGATTTTAAAGTTTTCAAAATGGCTATTAAGACACCGCCACCATCTTTACGAGTTTTATAACTACTGGACTCGCGGTCGCGACGGTAATCATCGTATCTATCATCAAATAACTCGGAATCATGTACGCCACTGTGAAGCCACGTCTCAGTGAGCACTACAATATCGTAATTATGTATGGAGATATTATGATATAAATCTATTGTTTTTGTTTTCAAACCTCTGACATTTTGGTAGTAAATATATGAAGTGGAGAATTGAATGTGATTAGTAATAAAATAGCAACTTGATAAGACTTACCTAAATATGTACAAACTACTAAAATTAGGATAGAGTTTTCAACTTATCTAAGCTGTTGATGACAATATTTTGTGATGTCTCAGCCTTCCTAATAAAGATTTTGCCGTTGCGAATCCATACAAACTTGTATCCCAGTTCTCTGCCACGAATGCGAGTCGCCGCGTGTATAGCCTTGTTCTCGGCGGACAAGTGTTCAGACACATATATGGGTTGAGGCTTATCTGCAGCTATCCCCAGGTGACTTGTGTTCAGTTTTTCTTTGTTATTACTTCTGTTGAAATTAATAGCAGAAGCAAGAAAGTTATCACGCTAGCGAGGGCTGCTGATCTTAACAAGGATAGATCGAGGTCTAGCACTATGGGGGTCCTTCTTAGCTATTCTCGTGCAGTGTTGAATATCGGACTCGGTGATGTCGCAACTAATAACTTTGGCTAGCTGGAGAAAGGAGGAGGAAATACATCATCTGTGAAAATTTCAACTATCTAGCTATCCCGGTTAATGAGATACATCCTGGTGACAGATGGACAGACTGACAGACGGACGGACAGCGGAGTCTTAGTAATAGGGTTCCGTTTTTACCCTATGGGTTGTCTGTTACACACTGTAATACCAAATGATGAGAACAATTAAGGACTGATTGATTAGCTTCACTTATTCATTAATTATAAATTTTACCGTAGTTCGGGCTTTTACAGTAACATGTATACCTAACAATACTTGTGGCCAATCGGAGACTCGGAAAGGGTAGAAGGAGAACAATGCAAGCCTTCAGTAGAAAATGGAAGACAGAAGAAAGCGTAGCATCTGGCGGTTGTCCGTAGAAGAAAAAACAAACGTGACCGCTCTCAATGGCGGTCGGGGAACAACTGAAAATATGCGCAAAGTCGCAAACGCAAAGCGACAGCGAGGCGCGCGGCGCGAGCGGCGGTACCCCTCCCGCGCCCCGCCAACTCTTCAATGACTGCGGACAGCACCGAATGCTAACCCTCTTCCTGTCTTCATATTTATTTACAAAAAATAAGCACAAAAAATACAAAATATGTCTTTCACAATCACATATTAAACAGATATGTACAATTAATGTTTTATTTTACAAATATTCAAAAGAAACAGTACAATTTACATTTCCTTTAGGCAAAGTAAGTTCGCTAGCGACGCGAACTTACTTTAACTTACAATACAGGTATCCTTCCTTTTCAGGACGACTTCAAATCCCAAGCGCTTCCTCTAGCCCGTATCAAGAAGATAATGAAGCTAGATGAAGAAGTGAAGATGATATCGGCCGAAGCCCCGGTGTTGTTCGCAAAGGCAGCTGAGATCTTCATACACGAGCTTACCCTTAGAGCCTGGCAACATACTGAGGATAACAAGAGGAGGACTTTGCAGGTAAATAAAGCCCTCGAAGCACTTTTGTATAAAAGGCATTTTACCTAAGCATGCACTGAATAGGGATTTTTCCTGAGTAGAAAAATGATAATTTAGTAACTATTAATCCGTCAGTGATAATATCAAATAATATTGAACAGGAATTCTTGCTTTACCAAATTAATAAAAATTGTCAAAGATAAAGTGCATCAAAGTTCAGGAGTGGGGGCTTGTCACGTCACTATGTCAGTATAAAGTGTACTAACGCCGTGACGTCACGATATTTGAACGCATTATATCGTCGTCACTTTATGTTTACGGGTCATAAGAAAGTGTCCAATATTTTTTTATGAATCTACCTGACGGACAAAAACAAATTTTCAGTTGCCATCTGTATTAACGACTTGTTTGTTTGCGCAAACTGGGTAATGGAAAGGACAGCGATTAAAAAAGTGCCGAAATAACCAAAGCAAAGATAAATCGATTCGATCAATCGCTCTTCTCCTATGTAATTTATTAAGTCGCAAAATGAGCGCAATTTTGTGCCCAATTCTTTACGTAGGAGTCCAAAAATAGTTTTCATATTATAATCTGCGTAGTATGCGGCAAAATGGTATTCCGTCGTATTTTGCGGTGGAAACTACAAGGAGTAGTAGGCAGGTAATTCGCTCGTCTAGCTACAATGATAATATTTGTTTTGGCACGGTGGTTGTTTGATGTATTTTATAAAACAACATTCCATGAAGTTTCACAAACTAAGGCCGGACTCAGGATTGCACAAAGTAACCTCAAACTAGCTAATAATTTACCTAAAACATGACCGTTTCAGCGTAACGACATAGCAATGGCGATATCCAAATGCGACCAGTTCGACTTCCTGATCGACATAGTTCCTCGTCACGAGGTGAAGCCCAACAAACCGCCGCGGTACGACCACGCGCCCAGGAGTAACCATGGTGATCAGGTAATCCTCCATCTACAGTACCTATCCAGCTGTAAAACATTGAATATTAGAAGATGTCCAATACACAGGATTTTTACTAAGCGAAATTGCAAGTATAATCTCTGGCACGTAAGTTGGCAAGAGTCGTTAGATGCGCAGAAGTCGTTTTATAGGTGTCTTTGGTAGTGAAGCGGGGTGCGGGGAACGTTTTGGACCGTTCCGAGTGCGCGATTGGTTTGGTCAGTTGACACAAGGATCGACTGACCAATCGTGTCGCGTCCACGTTCCGTTCGCTGTATATGGTGGTTGGTCAGTTTGCGGAATATGCGCGAACTAACCCACACTACGCCCGAGACCTTGCCAACTTAGGTGCCGGCACAGTATAAATATACAAACTCGCACTACTGACAACACCGCGGACGCTGCTTAAGGATCTCGTCGGTGCGCATGTTTGTGTGTGTGCCGTTTCGAGCGTTTGTAGGTAGTTTCCATACTGTTCGTCCATATTTATACTGTGGTACCGGGCACTATGCATGAATACTATCTTTTGCCCGCGTCTCCGTCCGCGTAGCATTAGTACTTTGAATAGCCATTTTTTTATATCATCATCATCACCCAACACCCTAAGTGTGATATCCGGTATAAAAACTATCATATCTCCTTCCCAGGGTCTCAAACTATCTCCATAACAAATTTCATCTCAATCGGTTAAGCGTTATAAACGTGAAAAGTTAACAGACAGGTCTAGACAGACCGGCCCAGGCCACAGCCCAAAGCCAGTATAAATAGTACGCGGACAAACTATGGCCGGTCCGGCTGGTGGACCGGACCGGCCCAGGCCACAGCCCAAATGGCCCGCCGAGCGAATCGGAGCCGGACTCCAACTCCAGCCAGCGGTGGCCACGCAAATTGCCGCGACAGTGGCGAGCATAAGGTCTTCCAAAGTGCAGGTGTATGGGCACTTGGGATTGGAACACTCCAGCATCAGTCGTGTCATAGTCACAAAGGGTCACCGCACTCACGTATCAGACGGGTCTATAAAACCCCATTTTGCCAAATAAAACCACCTTCCGTAGAACCTCTACAAAAACTAAGGCCGTTTTAAAAAAAATATGTACGGAACCCGTTGAAAGATGTTCGGAATCCCGAAGAATGCAGGTACTCCAGGGGTCATTCGTTCTGTCCCGGGGGTAAAAAGCCGCTGTCGGCTCAACTGATATCAGTTTTGATTTATGATGCACAACTCTTGTCAGCGAAAAGTTTTTTATGATTAGGTAGCTTGTCACCAGTCTTGGCCGGACCGCCCAGTCCTCCAGTCTGTCGCACGGCAACTGTGGAATGCCATGGTAGTGAAACGATAGTTGGTGTCTCTGACAGAGCTCAGTTGCAGAGACATGCAATCCACGAGCTCCGGCGCGCACGTGGACCTATACATCACGTAACCTCGGTCTAACGGCAAAGAATGTTTTACTGCCATTTCCGCACAAGAATTGACATGGCCATGGTCGTATTTTTTGGCCATTTTAAAACACATTTTTAAACAGTTACTATAAAAAATACCAATAATTTAGTAGATGATTTCAGAGCCATATGTCTTCTTTTTTCTTGACAAACGAAATATGAAAATTTGAATAATTGTAACCGACCTGCTTTGACAAATTAAAAAGAGGCTAAAGCAAAGCATCTTGTACCGATCACGCTACAGTTGGCACTATTTCTGTCTTTCTATAAGAACAAACAAACCAACCAATATGAACTATATTATATATTTTCAGGTAGCACACCATCACGCTGCGATGCAGAACGCGACTCAACAGTCACAGTCGCAGCCGCAAATCGTGATACAGCCGTGTGCGCAGGTTGTACAGGTTATAAATAGTTTTGTGCTGTTGTATTTGTTTAATTTGGACCGAATTTTCTAAATTTGAATAATTTTTTATCTAGAGAATAAATATGGCGGATACACAAGCTGCCAAACCACCATTTTCATTCCTCAAATTAATATAAGTTGTCTAAAGATTGAAAAATCAACCCCTATTCTAATAATGGTCGTGCCATGGGCTGTGTCTTAAGTGTGGATAGGCAAATGGCAAGAAATAGTACATTGTGATACAAGGGTGGAAATTAGGTTATTGCAAACGAGCTGTCAATAACAAGCCCGAGCCGAAGGCGAGGGTTTTTAATGACACGTGTTTGCAATAACCTACACACCCGTGTATCACACGACGTTTTTCAATACAGTTGTGGGAAATAGTAAAAACAAATCAAAGAATTAGATTTGCCGCGTATTAGAAAGATGCCTGTGCGAAAGATTTAACTTTCGAATCATAATTATAGCCTCTGAAAGTACGCCATGTTTAACAACTTTATTGAAATAGTTATTTATGCTACAAGTGCGGAAAGTAGGTGATTACCGATGATTGGTATTTTTATTCACGAGAGAGCGAAGCGAGTGAGTGGATAATTCGACACGAGTCGGAAATCATCTTACACACGTGTATCATACAACATTTTACTATGCATTGTGCGAGGAAATAAAAAAAAAATATCTGAACCAAGCAAGAAATTTATAAAATGGCGCTTATTCAAGGGCGCTCAGCATATCCACAGATTAACTAATAGTTCATAGTTCCTCGAGCATATCTACTGCGCATGTGCAAATAGCTGTCACGTCGTAACGCAAAAAGGCACGAGCAAAATATTCATTCTGCCAAACATATTTAATGAATATTTCAAATTAATTTATTTATTATATTCTTTATTGTACACCACTTAAATAATTACAGTTCAAAAAAACATTTATAAAGATAAGTGTACAATGGGCGGTCTTATCGCACAGACAATCTCTTACAGACAACCTTTGGATGGACTGAACGAGAGGAGATAGACATAGGGCTCAGTCAGTGTACAAAAAACTGTCTTAAATAATATTACTTAGATATTACATAAAATACATACATACAAATAAAATAATATTTATTTATTGATCAAAATCTAAATCTAGAGTAATTAAAAACGCCTTTAATGAAGTATTAGTTTTGTTTTACCTTTAATATGAATGATAATCTGTACTTAACTAATTTTTAAAACTTTTCTCAAATAATAAAAACTCAATGCGGCGAGCTAACGTTGGAGTTAAAAATTAAAAAAGTACAGGAAAGTAAAAAGCACCAGTAAAAAAAAAGTGACACTTGCCGCACAGTTTGGCTGCCTGGAAAACGCTCTTTTCGAGGACATGCATTGTAAACTCATTTTTGTGATTGGTTAGTAAGGAGTTACGTTAGTATAGGTCGAACGCATATGTTTGAATAAGTTACTGGCTGGTTCTAAGTTATGGCGTTTGTTTGTTTGTTTGAACGCGCTAATCTCAGGAACTACTGGTTGGAATTGAAAAATTGTTTTTGTGTTGGATAGTCCATTTATCGAGGAAGGTTATAGGCTAAGGTTTAGGTTATAACCAATAGGAGCGGAGCATAAATGAAAAACGTTGCAAAAACGGGAAAAATATTCCTTTTTGAGATTTTCCGTTGCGTGCGCTGCGTAAACGGTTTAAGTTACGCAACAATAATGTATGAGTAGGGTAGGTAGGGTAGATGGGTAGGTAGGTAGCCAGTTGACGGGAGCGAAGCCGCGTGGGTCAGCTATTTTATTAAATAAATAAAAAAATTATGTATATTTTATGGACCAACCGTGCCACCATGCCTTAAGCCTACCATGCCACCTGCGGGTTGTTTAACTGTAAAAAGTAAGCAATCTTTGTGTCAAGTCGGTATACGACCACGGCTATCCTCTAAGAATATTTTCTCGTTTTATACTTTACATAGCGCGATTTTTTGATTTCGGTTTTTTTCTTGTCTGTCTGCTGTGCGAGTCACAAATAAATATTTTTCTTTCTTTATTCATTTGTAGATTGAGGAAATTAATCTTCTAACTTGTACATTACAGCAAGCGTCAACAGCATCAACATCATCGTCGCCCACCAACGTAACAGTATCGCAGCAGCCCCTCACGTTGATGCAGCAAGTCGTCACGCCGTCCGGGGAACTACAGCAACTACCGGTAAGTCAGATCTTTTCATTTATTATTGATGGGCTCACATTTGACCACTATCTCACTTGATTGTAAGCGATGATGTGGTCGGCGGATGAAAGACTATAAAATCATGTAGGTACTGCTAACATAGCTAATAATTTCTTTGTTAATGTTGGAAAGTGCCTAGAAGAAAAAGTTCAGGGTCAATCACATTTCCTAGCAGACACTCCTTTTATAAGTAGCGCTATATTAACATCCTTTGGGCTGCTGGATACTGATGAGACTAAGGTAGAGATTATAATCAGACTTTGAAAGACGACTGTCCAGTTGGTTGAGATAACATCCAATATAATTATTAGGCAATTCAGGCATATTTTAGTACTACCACTGAGTTATATTTACCGCATTTGTTTATCTACAGGTATTTTGGCCGAATGTCTAAAAAATCAGTTGTTCTACCTATCATCAATCAGGCAGTAAAGATCAAGTGACAAATTATATACCTATTTATTTACTGCCTTGTATGTCTAAAATATTGGAGAAAACTATCAATAAAAGATTGTTCAAATATCTGGAGGATAAATCAATTTTATCCGAGCGGCAGTTTTGTTTTAGGCCTAAAGTCTCAACCGCTGATGCCGTACATGTTCTGATTGACTATCTAGCACAGGAACTTGACAAGGGTAACCACACAGTAGAAATTTTCCTGGACCTCGCCAAAGCTTTTGACACAGTTTTCATCCCCATCCTGTTGCGCAAGGACCATGGGTATAAGATGAACTCAGCTGAAACTCTTCAAAAGTTATTAAGAAGACCGTACCCAGTGCTTAAAGATTGGCAATGTGCTCAGCGCTGGTGAAAAAACACGGCCTTTGGTGTTCCCCAAGGAAGTGTTTTAGGACGTATTCTGTTTTTGATATACATAAATGAACTTTGTAATCTAAAGCTAGAACATAACCTAATTGTATCATACGCTGACGACACTGCTCTACTTTTTTCGGCAGACTCAGAAAATTAAATGTACAGGCTTCAACATAAGTCACTAAATTAAATGCGGATAAGACACATTACCTACATTAGGTTTTCGTCACATCTATTAATAAAGGATTGTGTCCAATGCAATAAATGCACTCATTCTATTATATATAACTAATCTTGACACTGATACATAAGAAATATTCCGTAATTTCTCAAGATAAACCCGTTGCTAACCATTATCGTAATTTCAGATCCAGCTAACCCAAGCCCAGCTGAACATGATCCGGCTGCAAGTGCAGAACAACCCGAACCAACCCATCATCATTCAGGCACAGTCGCAGCAGTCACCACAGATTATACAGGTAAATAATTGCTTCTTGTTCAATGTTGCTTGCTGGGCCGACTGCCCATAGACGAATGGTGAAGACTTGTGGCAGTATGTTCCAATAGTATGTTGAGTGCAGGGCTGACTGCCCATAGATGAATGATGAATCTTCTCAAGTTTTCCAACAATTTTATGACCATGATCATGCTGTCATAAATCTAAGAAATAATGGCATGGCTGTAAAAAAAAGGGCTCCCCAACACCTAAATCGAAAGTTTACTTCAAGTTTCATCCAAATCAGTTTAGCAGTTTTCAAGATTTGGAACATACAACCGAACTCCTTAGCGACAAACAGCACGAATGTGTAAATTGAGTTATTATGGGTAATTAATCAATCCTTTAGGTACCCACTATTGAACGTGCTCACTTTTTAGTGATAGTGCAATTAAACTAAAAACAGAGAAATAAAACTTTATCACAAAAAATAAACAGACTGCCGAAACGAAAGTTACTTTACACTTTTTAGTGTTTTGCTTTTGTAGTCGGTTTATTTTTTTGTGAAAAAGTTTTTTGCAACAGCGATGTATGTGGTATTGTCTATAGGTCCCTAAGACTATCAGATAAGCTGCAACCTTGCCATCCTAAAACTTAAATTAATAAAATATCCGTTATTTCCCTAGGTCCAATCCCAAAGCCAGCACCAGCCCCAGCAGCAGGTGTTCCTGGCGCAAGTGGCGACCTCTCAGGACGACTCCTAGTACCAAGACTCTAGCAAGTGCTTAGTGCTCAGCGAAACCGACGAATCGGACTAACGGTGAACAGTGAATTGTAAAGTGATATACAGCAGACTAGAAGTTCCAAGCTATGTTCTCCCGGTAAAAGATGTTGAGGAACATGTTTCTGTGTTGTCGACAACGTGTTACTGTGTTATTGGCAACATGTTTCTGTGTTGTCAGCAACACTGCATTTAAATAAGTAAAACATGTTTAGTTTAGCACAAAAATATGTTGATAAACTTTTGTATACATCCCTTTTGCAAAGTTTTGTAGGATACAGTCAAAAAAGGTGATGTTATTTTTGGCATTATGAATTGGTAGGTCTTTCAAGGCTTAGATTACAACATAAACTCACTGACGTGGGGAGTTGGCCATTTGCTAAGTTTAGGTTCGTCAAAAATAAAATCAAATACATATTTATAATAGATCCATTTTTAAAACAATCTTCATTTACTTTTGTTGTTGACTACACATCTAGGCTGTACTTCTTACAGAGGGATTGTATGAGCTTGGATATCTTGTCTGTACTTATAGTGAGGTAGGTGCAATGACTTAAATTTTGATGACAGACATTTTCCATAGTGTTACAAAGTATACAAAGTGAAATTTTGGTCGTTACAATCCCGCTACCGCTATTCGGTTATTTTTGTGCTTTTTATTTTATCTTTATATATCGATACTATTTCATGTATCGAATCGAACCTCCACGGGATTGTAACGACCAAAATTTTAATTAAAAATAAGCGGGTAGTTTTAAATCTTTTATTCATGTTAACAGTTTTGCTCTCGATTTCGATTTGTGTATTCTTGGGTCTTATTCCGAGGTGTCAAAACTATCACGGTTCCACTGTGTGAGAGAGACGGAGCTATAAAGGACGAAGAGCTCAATCCCTTTCTCACAGCGGCATCATGATGGCGTTGACACGTTATAGTACGGCCTCTTGTATGATTAGGCTCCTTACGAGCCCGAATGAAATCTGGCTAACCCGAAACAAACTGAGAAAGTAAAACAGTGAACAAGAATAAACATCAAAATATTTTACAAAGGTTTTTAAGTGTTTTTTTACTTGAAGCAGTAATAAAGTAATAGAAAACGTCACTGCCTCGTACAACGACTATAGTAAATGCCTTTTTTTTATTTTGAAGTGTACCTAAAATTACGTTGAAGTAAAAATACATTACAAAAATTGTACTTATTTGTAGGTTTTTCACAACATTCTCAAAATTACCTAAGAATGCTTTGTAAATTGTTAAGTGTGTCTGTTGGGAATTTTGGCTTATCATCAAAATTAGGTTCTGTTTGCTTACAGATCAAAGTTTAGGCACGGGGGTGACCAAGCTCTTAGAGTAAGGTTATTTTTAGTATGTTAAGGGACTGATTTATATGACTTACTAAGAGCTTATGGTCACCCCCCAGTTCTATTACTTGCTGCAAGTCAATATATTTTTCGCTGGTCAGTCAAACCTAGCGTGCTCTCGGAAGTACGGTAGTCGCTAGGTATATACCGCACCTTGAGCGAGTGTTGGAGCCCTGGTAGTGTAGGAGTTACTTTTGAGAATAATTCCATGGCAAAGACATTTTTCGTACATTTTCGATGAATATGTAACAATTTGACATCTACAACACCTTTATTAGGCCGGTCAATAAGGCCGGTTTTCGTTGTACAAGTGAACTATTGACAGGCATTGCCATTGCTACTATAAATACATAATTTAATCTAAATACAATACATTTAAACAATCCCAGTGTATGATATAAACAATTATAAAACAATACAATAGCATTAATGTATAAATGATATAAATACTTTACGATATTGTTGTTCAATATAATATTACAATATCGTATAATTTTTTTGTACTTATAAATGTCTAAACCCCATTTAAAAAAACCCTTTTTACAGTTCGTTCAACTAATTTTGACGTTGGTGATATGACAAATGGCAGCTGTAGTAAACAGTTGTTTTTAGTAAAAGATTTATGCTTTTTATGTCATCCTTATGTTAACGGAATAGAACTCAAAATCGGTTGAACGGACTGTAAGGTTTTACACATAACAGAGAGCGGTCATGTCGTCAAGCGTTCATGAGGTCAGTCTTGCTGTTGGACGGTCTACGCGGTACCACTACTGTCACCATGTTTTTTGACGATAGCTCTTCATCGGAAGACGAATTATTGAATTTATTGATTATATATTTCATTTTCTTAACAAATTGAATTTGACAGTTTCTCAACGAATGGCAAAAGAATACATGTTTCACAAATAATTATTGTATGACTAAGTTACCATTTTCGGTCCCCATTTCTCTAGCAATTTCCACCGCCTTTCACTTACTAGCATAATTAGCTTTTCAGTCTCCATCTTCCTTCCAATTTGGTCACCGAAACAGCAGTGACACACGAACGCGTGCTTTATGTGTGCTTAGTGCGAGTTTTTTAACGTACTCACTCGTGATATCGTAAACGATCTCTTATTATGTCAAAATGTATACAAAAAAAGAGGTTTTGCCTTGCCGTCACCAGACGGCGCTTATCCAGTTTCAATACAAATTGTAGTTTACGTTAACGCGATTGAGCGTGAATAAAAACTCGCACTAAGGCCTCAGGTTGACCGACGCGGTTAACCTGAAGCACGCGCCTGCTGCTACGCGGCCTGATGGGTAGGTATGTCCTATGTAACGTAATACAACACAACGAACGCAAAACTGACCTCTTGAACGCGTGACCGCTCTCTATCTGATAGAATCCTAATACTACTTTAAATGGACTATATGTATATTAGCATATACAACACATACAGATCAAATACATGCGCAATAGTCATATAAACTAGATAGGCAGGTAACAACGCATTTTGAACCTTAACTTCAATGTAAATATAGTAAAATTTTCATTAAAGCTTGCATATTATTTGGTGTCCGTTACCGAGGCCAGATGTTGTCAAAAATGGTCATTTGAATCTTATAGATAATTAGTTTTGCGGCTTCTGTAATTGTTGCGCACATTTTTAAATTTGTTGCGCTTATAGTTTTTTAATTATTTCACAAAAACATTTCCTGCTGGGGTAACGTTACCCCAGCCAGACCTTTTTCTTTCTAATGGGAATATTTAAATAATTAGTAGCTATAAAATTAGTTGTCTAGATGAAGTAAATGTTGTGCCTTATTTTGTATTTGTTCTTTCATCGGTTGCGAAGTTATTCGAGATTTTGCTGGGGTAACGATTTTGGTTTTGCTAGATCTTTGAAATGGTTAAGCGGATTCTTATCATATTTTGTACATGGCTTCTTAGGAATTAGTTTAAATTTGTTCTGCAATAATAAAACCAAAATAATACATAGCTTAAAGGTTATTTCATTAAATAGAAAAACACTTCAATTGGTCCCAGCACTCTCAATAAGAGCTCTAAAGACTTACTTTAAACGTTATTTTAAAGCTTGTAACTGCCTTCAAATGTATGTGAAGTTTCATTAGTATCCTGTAAGTATTTAACAAGTTATGATGATATTGAGTTCTTCACGAGCACGGTCTTGATGCGCGCGGTATTATTTGGCCACTGGATTGGATATATGAACTGAATGTTATGTCAATTATTAGTTTTTTAGTTCAGTTGTATATCAGTAAAATTTCAGCTCAGTACATTGGATAATTAATGAGATAATACGATTAAAGTCATCAGGAAGTGAATGACCGTGGTAACCCGACCAAGTTTAGGCGGTTACGAAAAAGCGAAAACGCAGAACATTATACTATCTTTTGAAATGTTTAGTATAATACACCTTACAATTTCGGTACAGACGCGTACACTGTTAAATACATTAATAATATAATAATATCTGTACTATGAAAACATTATTATTATCTTCCAGTTGCACAAACTTATCAAAAATCACTGATATAACATGTCGTTCGGTGGGACGCGGAAGGGGTGGGGTGAAGGGGCGCATTGTTTGCATATCACACTAAACATGCTCCGTAATCACATAATTCATCTTGTAGAGTTCGCATGCGTTTCGGCAGTTCCGTTTCCTGTTTTTGCAAATATTTATAGAGTGCGTGAGAGCTAATGTAAAATAATAAGTGTGGCGAATTACTGCTAATGTGGAGTGCTTCTATTGATGATCATAGTTATGGTGCAGGCTGCTTGATGAATTCACGAACAAGGTAAGCTTGTATAATGTAACTACAGAAATAGTAGCAAAATTATTATTAATATGTACATGTTGTTAGGTACTTATCTAAAACTGTATTTTTTTAAGGCTTAAATATTTAAATTTAGGAACTTATTATTTTCTTTTCTTTCGTACTTAATTATTACCTAGACTGGAATTCTCAACAATGATAACGACATATGTATCCTTCGCTACATAGTACCTATAAAACAAAGTCGCTTCCCGTTTGTCTGTCCCTGTTTGCTTAGATCTTTAAAACTACGCAACGGATTCTGAAGCAGTTTTTTTTAATAGATAGATTGATTCAAGTGGAACGTTTTTGTGTATATATTGTCAAAATATGACTTGAAACTTGATTAATGAAATTCATGACTTAGCGACCGATTTTTATCGTTATCAATGTCGGGAGTCGGGACTACCGCAACAGGTAGGTATTTATTTATTTCCACAAACTCCTTGGACACGTAGACTTTAAGAAATCCATAATTACCTTGTTGCGACACTCGCGTTGATATAAACTCGCAAATAGATGACGATTCGAGTTTCAAAATTACCTGTCAATAAAAATAATTTAATAATCACGTAGTTTTTTTTTAAACTTGTGTACATGTCTGTACTAAATTTGTAACACTATCCTACATATTTAAGAAGGTACCATAATGTTTTGCGTTTTCGCTTTTTCGTAACCACCTAAACTTGGTCGGGTTACCACGGTCATTCACTTCCTGATGACTTTAATCGTATTATCTCATTAATTATCCAATGTACTGAGCTGAATTTTTACTGATATACAACTGAACTAAAAAACTAATAATTGACATAACATTCAGTTCATATATCCAATCCAGTGGCCAAATAACACCGCGCGCATCAAGACCGTGCTCGTGAAGAACTCAATATCATCATAACTTGTTAAACACTTACAGGATACTAATGAAACTTCACATACATTTGAAGGCAGTTACAAGCTTTAAAATAACGTTTAAAGTAAGTCTTTAGAGCTCTTATTGAGAGTGCTGGGACCAATTGAAGTGTTTTTCTATTTAATGAAATAACCTTTAAGCGATGTATTATTTTGTTTTTTTTATTGCAGAACAAATTTAAACTAATTCCTAAGAAGCCATGTACAAAATATGATAAGAATCCGCTTAACCATTTCAAAGATCTAGCAAAACCAAAAACGTTACCCCAGCAAAATCTCGAATAACTTCGCAACCGATGAAAGAACAAATACAAAATAAGGCACAACATTTACTTCATCTAGACAACTAATTTTATAGCTAGTAATTATTTAAATATTCCCATTAGAAAGAAAAAGGTCTGGCTGGGGTAACGTTACCCCAGCAGGAAATGTTTTTGTGAAATAATTAAAAAACTATAAGCGCAACAAATTTAAAAATGTGCGCAACAATTACAGAAGCCGCAAAACTAATTATCTATAAGATTCAAATGACCGTTTTCGACAACATCTGGCCTCGGTAACGGACACTATTATTTGTATAATCCTCGTTATTTTAACCTTAGTTGCAATGTTCCTAAATGTAACATTATTTTATGAGTTACGATATTGTTTTGTACGATTCTGTTAGCTTTTAATATTAAGTGGAACTGTGAAAAACATTGATGGCGCATATTATTATTATTTATTATTGTTTTCAGCCCGAATTGTCCCCCTGCAGGGAAAATCCTTCCTGATGGTGGATATCAAATAATTTTCTCTTTATTCTAATATTCACAGGTCCTTGTGAAATAGGCCTAAAGATGCTCCCTCACTTGGAGCATTCGCCTGTAATATAACGTTACAGAGTCGAGCATTACAGTGCGCAACCTGTAATGCTACAGATTCGAGCATTACTTTGGTGAGGGAAGATATCGAGCATTACAGTGCGCAACTTGATGATACAATGTTTAATATTTTGATACAACTTGAAATATCAACGACCGCTTTGTCTGACATTGTGGAATGCTCAAAATCGAATCTTAATGTTACATTACAGGCGAACGCTCCAGGTGAGGGAGCATCTAACCATAAATTGACTGAAATTTGATTTTGTGAATTATCAATGTAATCGCAAATATTTGACGAATTTGTAAGGTAAGCGACAGTGTGAAGGCACTTAGCTGGCCCGTAGGCCTCTTTCTACAATACCTTACGAAATCACTGTAAACATAAAAATCTACAAAAAATCCAAAAAATTGTCACCAATGTTCAAGTGATACAAAATTGGTTGTTATTTAGGTGTATGTAAGTATAAGTTATTAAATAAAACAATTTAAAATTAAAATATTTAGTTTTATTATTCACTTTAAAAACATTAACTGAAAACTGCATACCTTATTTGATATGAATCGCTTAAAAATAAATAAAAAAAGAATTAACAATCACCATTAGCATCGTAACATTAATAGAATTAAACAATTGATAAAATTAACGAATTTTACTATTGAACGATATTTGGGAATAAGTCGCGTTGACATTGAATGTTATGCCGCCTCCACACGCTTGGCGAACAACAAACACGAACGTGTGGATGGGTGTTTGATTGTGTTCGCCTGTTTGTGTTCGCCCGTGCTCGACATTAGTGTCGGTTTTTATGCACAAATCAAAGGGTGTTCGACAACGTGTTTGCGATGTATGACGCTCGTCGCGCATGCGCGAGCTCGCGGGCGGCGGACGGAGTTAACAGTGGTGGTCAAATTTACGAATCGTGACAAATATTTTTTTTAATCCTCTGCCGTCCCGTCCGCCAGTGTACGCAGACCATAATTCTACCTTGTCCGCATGGACTGAAAGATCACTTCACTTGCGTTTTCACGGTGAGACATTTAGAGAATAACTGTATCACCTCAACTTTTTCTATTCAAGGTGGTACCACACCGTGAACATTCGAAGGCAAGCTTTCACGTGGTTGTAGATACATTTAATTGCCAGTAAAGGTGACGAAACTAGTGTTACAGTGCTTTGCGCAGAGCTAAAATAAGTTCACAAATTTATGACAGGCATGAGAATGTTTATAACCACATAAATGCTTACATTAAATACTCACGGTGTGAACACACCTTTATAGGTTGTAATTAGACCTCATTTTAATAAAAAAATATAGCCATATATAGTAATATAGAAATTCAGCTCATAAAAACATTTAAGTAACATTCAATTGATACAACAAAACAATAATATAGACATTTTTACACATTAGATACAGTATCAGGCCAGAATAAAACAGAGATAGAGGCCTCCTGCCATTGACCTAGGGTGACCATAAGCTCTTAGAGTAAGGTTATTTTGAGTGTGTGTAAGGGACATATGTATATGACTTGTATACATCTGTCCCTCCTGGTGGTCCAATATAGAAAGGTCTCAAGCAAGCCCAATTGACAGAACAACTTGGAACAGACAACTGAGGAGACCCGACCCAAAATAATGGGATCAGGGAAGCAAGAAAGTAGGTAGTACTCCTTAAACCTTATTGGCCGGGCTAAACATAGGTTTTCCGATGCGCAAGCACGGCGCTTAGCTTTTGTATAAGATTTACAACTGCGCAGTCATTCTAGCCAACTTCAGACCGGCCAAAAAGATTTGGGACACTAAGTAAATTACTACAACTAGCATTCCTTACGATACTAAAGAACTCGCGTGCATATCCCCATCTTATAGAGCACCCTGCTTATCTAAATGGTCCAGTACGGCCTGCATATCTTCTTTCAACAGTCGCACCATAGCTTTTGTGTGCTTGCAATCCTCTCTGATCAGGTCTAAAGACCGGTCTTTGAGTTGAGCCATGAAGTCATCGTCTAGTTCTTGTAATCTGTAGATGAGAAAGAACAATAATGTGGGGGTAAGGTAATCGTAGTGTTAGACATAACATCACGCCTGTACACCTCGATGGGTTGGGCAGAGAGGCACTTACAGTACATCCACATTTGTGTGCCGTTATGTTAAGAGCAGTGGTATCGGCCGCAACTTACAAGTTGTAGGTCGTGGGTTCGAGCCCAGGCAGGCGCTTTACTTTGTGTAAATTATTACATCACCACTGCTCTCAAAACGGTGAAGGAAAACATCGTGAGGAAACCGGCATTTCCTAGAACCAAACATTCGAAGACATGTGACATCCACCAACCTGCACTGGGTCCGCTTGGTGGATTACGGCCCATTCCCTCTCACCGAGAGGAGGCCTGTGTCCCAGCAGTGGAAACATTAATAGGCTGATGATGTGATGTGATGTTAACACGAATCAATTTGGTTCATCATAATTGCAGCCAAAAATGCCTATGTCCAGTAATGGACATGTCCATTACTGGACATTAATGTGTCTGTGTGTCCCAACAGTGGGAACATTAATAGGCTGATGATGTGATGTGTTGAGTGAATACATAGGTCGTTATGTCCTGCTAATGTAGATCTTAGATCAGTCAAAAATGTCGATGCTGAAATAAGCAACCCCTAAAGGAATGAAATTGATGTTGTGTTGCAGTTTCTATGGGGTCATTCGAGATCTACGCTGAAGAAATCTTGGGCAAAGTACTAGCTACTGGTACTGCAGTATTTGCTCACCTCGTGTCTAGATCACCGAACTTACAGTCCATGATTTTCACAACTTCCTTCATTATATCGGATGCCACCTGACTGTACATCCCGTGGCGCTTCTCTTTCAACTCGCTCAAATGCCTTTGAGCGTCTATGAATAGATTCACAAATCTGGGAAATTCAAGATAATAAATTTTCACACTGAATCTTACTAATATTATTATTGTAAAAGTTTGGATGGATGTGTGTGTTTGTTACTCAATAACGCCAGAACGGCTGAACGGATCCGGATGAAATTTGGCACAAAGATAGATTATAGTCTGGAATAGTATATGGGCTAGGTAATTTTTATCCCGGTATAATGTTCCCTTGGGATGATAAAGCTGCCTGCCCGGTTGAGGGGAGCGAGGCAGCGGAGCGGGGTTGCGGACTGTATCTGTACATATACGGGGCGCTACGTAGCGGAGCGGAGTAGCGGACTGTGTTTTTTTATACGTGGAGCTCGGATGCACTCGTTTCTCCTCTCCGTTTCCCCGCTCGCCTCAAGTGTTTCCAGATCACGTGCTGTCGTCTACAACGAGGCTGAGTAGTGGCAGGGATATCCCCTAACAGGCGTTGCACAGAGGTAGTTCCGGGGTGATTTTAAAGAGGTCACGAGGTGATTTTACTGTGGTAAAAATCCCACACACCCTGGTCTTTTCCCCAATAGTCCAGGCGCCTTTTGAAGATTTGCCCCCGTTAATAAAACAAAGGAGAAGAACATAAGGTTCTTTTTAACCCGAAAATGTTCGACTATCACGTGCGTGAAACCGCGTGTAGGAAACCTGAAAATAATATTTTGATGTATGGCTTACGTACTTTTTACTAGTATTCCGGTTTATCTCAACGAGCGTGGTATCCACCCTCTCGATCACTTCTTCCATTACGTGTCGGGTCGTAGCATTTAATAATCCAGCTGAAAAAAATACCATTCTATATTAGCCTAGCCCGTTCCATGATCGGACTACAAGACTTACGGGCGGCGATGCGCCACCGGACCATGGTAGACATCGCACCCATAAGCACTAATCATTTTGATAATATTTTCATTGTGCATAGAGCTAAGGAGTGGCGTTCGCTGCCGGAGTCTCCAAATAGCTACAACCCGCGGTGGGTATTTAAGTCAAGAGTGAACAAGTAGTTTACTTCTAGACAAGCGTGCTTCACCGTCGACTACATCGTCGCTTACCATCAGGTGAGATAGTGGATGGACAAACGCGAGCCTATCAAAACAAAAAACTAAAAAATATAATGTCAGCGTCTTTTGAACATAGGCTATAAGCGAACAAAATATACTGGTGGACAATAATATTAGGCCACTCCTAAATTACGGTCTGATATACAAAATCAAAATATTTTTTTATTATTTTACATAGGCCTACATGGGCACTTATAAAACGTCGACAAAGGGTGCACGGTTCGGGTTAGTCGTTTTCTATGGAGAAGAACCGGCAAGAAACTCCACGGTTACTCTTTTAAAAAATATGGTTGGTTTTACAATATTTCCATGTTACAGCATTAGTACTTAAGATTAAAATAGGAGTGGCCTAATTTTTTGTCCACCAGTTTATACTCGTAATAAGGTAAAACAACTGAACATTAAAATTTTCGAAATACTTAATACGAAACGCATTGCGTCTACGGAGTATCTCTTGCAAAAAGAAAATGGGTTTGAGAAGTGGGCAACAGGCACTACTCCAACACTAATTAGCAGTCAATCAATCGGCCTAGGCTTTTACCAAGTTAAGTGTCGGCTTCCAGTCTAACCCCGGCTCCACACGTTGGTCCCAGCACTCGTACCAACGTTGGTCGGTTAATTGGTGAGGCGTACACATGTTGGCTATTAAACTAGTTATGTCTCGTCAGAGCCAATGTGAAGACGTCCGATACGGAAATAGCTGTAAGCGCTTTTACGGTACTGAGTGCATATTATCATTTATATTTGTTACTGAATAAAAAGAAAAACCACTTCAAAGAAGATGGTGGATGACGACACATCATAAAACGAGAACGGAACCAGTGAGGACAGACCTATACACTCTATTCTAATAATATATAAAAACACCAACGTGTGGACGGATCGCGAACGTTGGCACAGATTCTTTTGATAAAACCGAAACGCGCCGGCCAACTACCAACGCCCAATGTTGACGCCAACGCAATTTTCTAGATCCACACGTTGGACGAGTGTCGTTGGGACTTATGTTGGGGCCAACGTGTGGAGCCGGCGTAACCGGAACCCGATGCAGCTGAGTACCAGTGTTTTACATGCAGCGACTGCCTATCTGACCTCCACAACCCAGTAACTAGGACAGAGATGCACGGCCTGGACCAACGGTTTAACGTGCTTACCGAGGCACGGAGGAATCTCGCTATGTAAAAATGGTCACCCATCCGCAGACGACCTCGGCAAGCGTTACTTAATCTTGAAGATAGATCCGTGCGACTATTATATTTACCCACGAGCTCCTCTTTCACAAATTAGCAGTCCACCACTGAATATGAGCCTCTCCCAAGATCTTAAAGGAAAAAAAATAAAAAATAAACTTACTTCTGCTGCTCTCCGGCTCCATCCTCTTGAACCAGTCATCAACACTGGATACCGTCACTCCACTTGAGACCAATCCCTCATCATTATTCAACTCCACTCTTCCCTTCTTACAATCTACCTTTTCTTCCTCCATTCTTCTCTTCAAAATCCTTCTAGATTCTTCTATTTTAGTTGACGTGCTGATTCCAGGATGACTTGAACCTGAGCTAATTGATCTTGCTACTTTTTTCTGCTCAATTATTTTCTTTTCTCGAGTGATTCTAGGTTTTGGACGATTCTCAACTTTCTTTTTAGACATTGTATGCATTATTTCTTTCATATATTCCTCGTCGTCCGATAGTGATGTTTCTGATTTTCTATCAGCGTTAGATATTAGTTCGTCGAATAGTTTTATTGGTGAGATTATTGATGCTCGCTTTAGTATTGCCTTTGCAACAGATTTTTCTTTAGATTTTGTCTCTTGCTTCTTAGTTTCTGCAACTTTGGGCACTACTTTTGTATCCTTCCTAATTTGTTGAATAAGTTCGTCGTCGCTTTCTGAATCAGAATCATTTTTCATCTGCCCTCGCTTTGCTATGACCTTCGCAACAATTTTTTCTCTAGATAATGTCTCCAGCTTCTTAGTTTCTGTAACTTTAAGCATAACTTTTGCCTTCTTTTTAATTTGTTGAATAAGTTCGTCACCGCTTTCCGAATCAGAATCATTTTTCGTCTGCCCTCGCTTTGGTATTGCCTTTGTATTTGTTTTTTCTTTAGATTTTATCTCTTGCTTCTTAGTTTCTGCAACTTTGGGCACAAGTTTTGGCTTAACAATAATTTGTTGAACAGATTTGTCTTCGCTTTCCGAATCAGAATCAACTTTCGTCTGCCCTCGTTTTGGTAAAGCCTTTGCAACAGATTTTTCTTTAGATATTGTCTCTTTCTTCTTACATTCTAAAACTTTAGGTGCAGTTTTAGCCTTCTTACTAATTTGTTGAATAGGTTCGCTTTCCGAATCAGAATTATTTTTCGTCCCGCTGTTATCAATTTTAGATGGTTGTGAGAAAATCAGTCGCAAAGATCTTCTTATTGCATTGTTAATATCAGAACCTTCTGAATCATTATCATCGTGTTTTGGTTCTGATATTTTAGGACTCGGCACTATTTCATCGGGAATTTCTTCGTTGATTTGTTTTTCAGCTGATTTGGCACTAACATAAGATTGGTCTGATTCAGAATTACGTCTTGATGGCAGCCATCTACTTATATCGTCATAAGACAACCTCTTAACAGACACTACAGGCGACTTTGAACTTTCATTACTTTTGGCTTCAGGATTATTATCTTCATTAGAAGCACTAGAAGCACGATTTTTAGAATCGTCCATTTCCTTCGTGAGTTTATCGAAGTAATCCTTCATGGAATGAGTTAGGTCCTCCACCTCTAAGTTCCGCGGCTCAAATCTTTCTCTTATTAACTTAGGGCTTGGTGGCGATTCTTCTAATTCTCCGTGACCAGTGATTCCAATCGTTGCTATAGATTTCTCAGATTTAATATCAGTTGTCTCGAGCTCGATAACATCTTTTACGTATCCTTCATCTTTCTTTTTAGGTGTGTCTTTATCTTTCTTTTTAGGTTTGATTTTACCTTTTTTAGTATTCTCAAGTTTAATGCTATTCGTCATTTTCTTGTCTACTCTTTTTTCTTTAGGCTTAGGCTTCGGTTCGCCTCTGCTTTGTAAGTCCGCAATTTGCAAAAAATCTTCAGTAGTATCGACATTTGGAGGACTATTATTAATTCGTTCAAAATCGGAGAGTAAATTCTGTGTAGTATTAGATTCGTTGATGATGGTGTAATTCTCTGGACCATCCTGATAGATTTTCCTGAATTTATCCACCATGGTTGCTGATATATCGTTGATGTCATCTCTGTTAGTCGTGACTGGTTCTACTAGAAGCCCTGGCAAAGGACTTTCAGTTCTATCTTCATCGAAGTTAATCACTTTTTCGATTTCAGCCTTATTTAGTACTCTCTTTGGTCGTTTAGAATCAGATGGTTCTACTTTAATATTCTTTGCTTTCTTCTTCAATTCTGGTTTATCAATACTTTTTTCTTCAATTATTTCCATTTCAGGAGCTGTTTCAAGAACTAAATCAGGTTCGGTTACCGTGTGCTTCGTGTTCTCAACTACCACAGAAGTATTGAATACATCTTTCGGCTGCCTCATACGTTCATCAACCAATTCGACTCGTTCAACATTCACCTTCTTCTTAGTCCTAGGTTTTCTATTAACTTTACGTTTGTTTTTATTACTTTCATCTGAAGACTTGTTATCAGTATAATTTATTTTTTTATGAGCCCTTCCTCGCTTAGAAATTGTAGATTCAGTACTAGCAATAGTGGTCGTACTATTTCTTTTAGATATTTCTATCTTTTTATCCTTGAAATCATCGTCGCTATCACTCGTAAAGTTGTAGACCCCAGCTTCGATAGTGTTTACTTTTTTTACTTTTTCACTATTGGCCGACTCTTTGATTTTGTCGAACATATCGTTCATTTTCTTAGTTCTTGGAGAGGGCGGAGCAGAGACCATAGATTTCCTATGGCGTGGCATTCGGATCCTTTGGCGGTCTTTTTCTATGTCTTTGTAACATGTGGCTGTTGATTTTGGAGTCTTTTTAATTTTTATTATTTCCGATTGTACGGTATCATGTTCTGGTGGTTGAGGCGATTCTGTAGCAATATCCTCGTCTTTTGGTGAGTAAAGTTTACGTTTTCTACGCGTTATAGGTGTTTTTGAAACCCCCGCATCACTGGAAGGTGATTCTTTCTTAGTGTTTTCTATATTTTCTTCTGGTTCCACAGGTTCTATTGGGACTTCATTTTCAATGCTTTCAGCGGCGCTTTCTAACCCCTTATCTTCGATTATCGTTGACATTTTTGACGCAGACTCTAGAACAAGTTTATTCTTTCTTTTAGCCGCACGAGTTTTAGTAATTTTGGGAGTTTTTATCTTATATTTCAATTTAGTTTTTTTGTTCCCTGCTGATTTCTTTGTAGTTTCTTGGTTTTTGGACTCGATATCCTGAAGTTTATTTATGATATCCTTTAAAGGTATATCGTCTTCGATAGAGTCATCAGGATCCGCGGTAATTTCGTCTTGTTTATTCAGATATTTGGTGCATTTATCAAATTCGTCGCACACTATGTCTACCATGCTATTAAGACATTCTAAAACCTCAATATTGTTGAAGTCGTAAGGCACAATATCGTCTTCTAAGTCTACCTCATTCAAATTTAAATTTTCACCAAAATTATCGCTGGTTTCTGAACTGGTTTCATTGATTTTCTTAGCTAGCGTTGGACTTATGACAACTTCACCAGCTCTATTTTCAGTGAAATGTTGGGTAAAGAATTCTTCAACCACTTTTTCATCAAATGCTTGCCTTTGTGGATCTTTTACTTCTATCTTATTCTTCCTTCGCGTACTGACGAAAGTCGACGTTTCGTTTACAGCTTCTGTATTCGATTCATCGTCAGTCGACGATACTACTTTAGGTTTTCTCGGCTGTTTACTCAGTTTAAATTTATCTACTTCTGGTGTATTATCAATCGTTTCACTGTTTTCGTGGTCCTGAGATTTCTTATCTCCTGTGTTAATGCCACTGTCAGATTTATCCCTATCTTCTTTAGCTTGTAAAGCCTCTTGTACTAGCAAATCAACTATATTGTCTGTATTAAAATCTTTACTTTTGGACAGTCGTTCTACTGTATCATTAATGACTGAATCATCAACTGACCCAATAGTAGCGACAAGGAGACAACTAGTTGTATCTTCATTAACAATAGGCGAGAGCCTTCTACCCCTAGTTTTTCTAGAAGTTTCAGGATCGCTTTGAGATTTCCTACTCTCTATGTTATTAACATCAATTTGTGATTTCTTAATCTCAGTCTCTAGTCTATTTAGGTTCTTATAGCAAACGCCGTAAGGTTTTAACTTGAGTGTGGTGTTGAGGCTTTGTCTGTCGTCTGCCTCGCTCAGTTCGGTGACTATGGATAATTCGGGTTGGACGCAAACGCTTACTGGCTCTTTATCATAACGGTATCGAGGTAATGCTGCTAACTTTTCATGAAGCTGAAAGGCGATAATGTCTAAGTATAATTATGAATCCGAATTAAATAAACAATATTATAAATTAAATAGAAGATCGATTCGAGGTAGGTTACTGTGAAATTTAAGGATCGACTTCAAAAACATTTTACGTTAAATACAGAATAGGTAGCAATCCTATATTTTAATTTAGAAGGTTTTTAATTTTCAGCAACAATTTAATCGTTGGTAAAGAGGACTGTGCGACATACGCCTTGCTAAAATGTAAGTAATCGAACCTTTTTAATTCTAACGTATTTTTACACATTATGAATAAATGTCTACTACTTTTATCCAACTAAACATTTTTGAAATAAGTAAAGTTCAATTAAATAAAAGAACTGACTTGTGCCAATGAGCTGGTCGACGCCGTAGACGGGGACATGCACGAGAGTGGTTGACGAGGCTTCACGATGTATCCTGCAATACGACGGAATCAATTGCACCGTTTATTAAAACAAGTGGATAAATTATTTAACTATTTATGTACCTATACACATGGGTGCCGGCAGGTCTTTTTTAGGGGGGCGCATCATTAGCAACCCGCCTCGAATAGTTTGTTTAAGATCCAAAGAAGGATGTTACAGCGAGCCAATAGAGGTCGTAAATTTTACCACCTCGGTCGGATATGCTAGATGTCGCACGCCATCGCCATATTTTTTAATGTTTTTGTATTTTATTGGTAGCCAGGAGGTGCATAGCACTTCCTTGCACCCCCCTCCCGGTGCCTATGCTTACACCCGTTTAATAAATAGACATGGAGAAGGAACAGAGAACTTAGAACAAAGGTAGTGCTTATTTCTGAAGAAATATCTGCCAGCATACCTGCGAAAGGAAAGTTTGTAAAAGCTTGGTCGATAATTTGTACCTATAGGGTGACAACATCAAATATTTGTTTTTTGTAATTGTTTCACTTTTGGATCAATTATACTACAAGGAGTGGAATTCCCCGCCAGAGTCTGTATTTTCTGATATATAATATGGGCGGTCTTCCTATTGAAGTCAAGAGTGAATAGGTTACTTCTATGCAACCGTTGTTCGCCGTCGACCACATCATCGTTTACCATCAGGTGAGATAGTGGTCAAACGCAAGCTTATCTATTAATAAAAAAAAAACGTGTACGGTAGCAGTATATTATCTATGCTATGAAGCCATAACTTTGATGGATAGGTATTTCTTTTAGTATTAAATCCGACGGCCGAAAACTAGGACCTTTATGTTCAAAGTTTTAAAACACAAAAAACAATTGTTATCAATTAAAACAACAGAATTATTACGTAATGCTCTTAAAAAAATATCATACCGGAATGTTTGCGCCGTTTTACTTCAACTGGATGCGAAAATCTCGGGTCTTCGTCCTACACAAAGATTTTTTTCAAAATTATATGACTACCTACATTTTATAATAACAAATTGACAGCTGTGCATGGAAAAAATAACAGATTTCGAAACGCCAAAAAATTAAATTCTGAATAAGTACGACAGTATTTACCTAACCAGAATGTGTGCAATGTTATATTAATTTGAACCCATCATTTCGGCAAGAGGACGAGTCACACTTTTCTGAAATATCACTTTTCGGCGCCATTTTATTCATGTGAAAAGGATACATCTACAAGTATCACAAGCCAAATCGAAAATTAGAGCCTGTATGACAATGGCACGAAAGTACGAGGTATTTATGTTAATTCTGTAAAATTTCAAGAAATTGACGGAGTCATTTACAAACGCGATAACTTACCGAATCTTTGTTATGGTTCGAATTTTCAGCTCCTCTCAGAGGTGATTGCTCTAATTCTTTGTCCAAATCTAGTGATGACTGAAAAGAGTAACATGCTTGTAAAAAAGATAACTCCAAAAAACCCGACTGCTTAAGAAGCGAACTAAAAAGACGTAAACAAGAAGATAATCATGCTGTGCAATCGGAGGATACATATTCGCGAGCTGACTGACCAAAACCATTTGTATCCTCCGACTGCGCAGCATATTTTTCTTGTTTACGTCTTTTTAGTTCGCTTCTAGCAGTCGGGTTTTTATATTTTTGAAATTATTTTATTTATAACTATTTAGTAATCATTTCTGTTTTCGAATTACTTTTTAGTGGTATATATTTTTTGTAATCAACTCTTAAAACCCTTCATTTTGAAACGCCACACGATCGGATTAGAGTAAAATTTAATTGGGATCCCCACAATATGGCGCCCAAAATCCGCATTATTTTTTTCAATTTTATTGTAGCCAGTGACACTCGCAAGATTAAGACGAATCGATTGACGTAAGTATCATCAAAATCGGCGTACGCGTTTGGTCTCTAGAACGCCACATAGGAAAAAACATACATACATATATATATAGAATGATAAACACATTACCCTCCTTTGCGTCGCACAGTCGGGTAAAATTAATTTGCAGTCAACTTAGAACGTACAGCGTATTTTTTAGACCCTGATTTCTAATATGGATTGGCACAGCCCTTTTCATTTTAGCTACACCTACAACCAAATACATAAGTAGATATGGATTGAAAATTAATCTGTTCGCAACAAGCTGTGGAATTGTTGAGTGAGATTGCGTCATCACGTTGATATGCGACGTTTTAAATTGCATTCCATTTAATCCTATTTCCGGCAATGATTGTTCAGTGAATTTCTTGAACCACTTCGCATTCTTGATGATAGCTGTAAATAGGCTCTAAATAATGTGACATTGTATCAGTACGTCGTTTTCTATCGTGTTGTGTATTGTATGCGCTACAAAAATGTTGGTAACGCATACCAAACCCATACTTTTAAACTTTTCGACAACCTTTACCGTGATAGAACACCATCTTGGTTCTCTTACCTCATACTTATCCTCAAAGATCTTCCTGAGCGCGTCATCGAGCCGTCTGACGTCACAGCGTGTGCTGACGACGGCGGCGACGTCACAACTGACGTCATCACCGAGGCTGACACACGAAGGCAACACTTGCGGGGGCGACACCGTGCGGATTGAGAGTAGCAGGTGGAGCGACTCTCTGAGTGTTAGAGAGGAAAGGACATTCAGTAACAACTATATTAAGTGTCGTCTGACGTCACACCGCGTGCTGACGACGGCGGCGACGTCACAGCTGACGTCATTACCCAGGCTGACACACGACGGCAACACTTGCGGGGGCGACACCGTATGGATTGAGAATAACAGATGGTCGGCTCTCTGAGTGTTAGAGAGGACAGGACAGGACATTGAAAATAATTAATGATAACAATCTTTTTTTTATTTAAAACAGTGTCTGTTGCGAGTTTCGGGCACGTTTTTCTCCATAAAGAGCTAAGCTTTGGAGTGTGAAATTGTTTAATATTTCTGACTGACCTATACATTGGCAGTTCAACGATGCCTGTTTAGTTTAAATAAACTTATGTTATTACACAATCCGCTCGTGGCTTAAGAAAAGTCCAGTCGATCTAACACTAGGAGACACAAAATTAATATCTAAATAAAAGCGAGAAGTTAACGCTGTAGAGTTAAAAATCCAACTTTGCAATCATATATAAGCATTCATTTAGGAGTTTCCAAGTGGTAGAGAAAACTAGCATAAGAATAAAAAACGGTAGCCTAGAACCCTTCCCTTCGTGTTGTGCCACAGTAAGCACGTCATATAGTTCTTGTTCCGTCGTTCGTAGATCTCGAGGGAAGGGATAACAGTCGCCTGACAACTTATCTTACCAAGGGATATCGGTAGATAAGCATCCAACCCTCACTTAGTTGTAAACTTGTAACAGGCTGAAAATGTTCCCACTGCTGGGACTCATGATATATTCCTATTCATAGTTATTAATATTGTATTTTTTTCTTTTTTTAAGAAATTGACTCACACACTGTTTCGTTGTTGTTGAATTAGGTATTTTACCTATGTTTACAATATTTGTAAGTATGTGAGAACCATATTCCTATTTATCAATTTATCTGTTAATGCTTTTATCACTTTATACCTGTACGTAGTATAGTATGTAGTGCTATTTTTGGGAGCATCGTCCTCACATATATGAATTTATCAATGTATGTACTTATGTAAATATTGTAAAACACCTATTTTTTTTAAAAGAGTATGTATGGAGTTTCTTGTGCGTTCTTCACCATAACAAGCTACTTTTCCGAATGCACGGTAGAATCAATATTTATTACTTGAAAATTTTAATTCATGTAATGTAGTATGACGTTCAAAAGTGCCGATTACTTCTTTTTTTTATTTTATTTATTGATAGGCTCGCGTTTGACCACTATCTCGCCTGATGGTAAGCGATGATGTGGTCGACGGTGAAGCACGCTTGCCTAGAAGTAACCTATTCACTCTTGACTTGAAGACCCTAAGGTTGTAGCTATCAGGAAACAAAGACTCCGGCAGGGAATTCCACTCCTTAGCTGTGCGTACAATTAAAGTATTCGCAAAACGCTTTGTACGTATGGGTGGGATGTCCACCATGTACCGGTGGCGCATTGCCGTGCGTCTTGTTGTCCGGTGATGGAAAGGGCTAGGCGGAATCAAATTGTGCAGTTCCATCGCACACTCCCCGAAATGTAACCGATAAAAAACCGACAGACTGGCCACTTGGCGTCGATGTTCAAGGCTCTGGAGCTTTGAGGCGACCAGTGCATCGTGGCCGATAAGCCTCTTGGTCCGTTTGTCAATCGACTCAAGTGCATCAAGTTGATATTTGGCAGATCCGTCCCAGAGGTGAGAGCAGTACTCCATGCATGACCGAACTTGCGCTTTATACAAATTGAGCAGCTGTTCAGGCGTGAAGTACCATCTCACCTTTGCAAGGATCCCCAACTTTTTTGCAGCCAACTGAGCCTTTGCCTCAATGAATGGACCAAAATTGAGGGTCGATGTTAAAGTAACACCTAGAAGGTCGAGATGGTCCGTTATCGGCACGGTTACACCACGGAAAGATGGAGCCGGGTGGAATAGGCTCTTTTTTGCGGAAAAAAGACACGCCTGGGTCTTAGCTGCATTGAAATTGACTAGATTGGCATCGCCCCATTCGGAGACTGCCTCCAAAGATAGGTTCAAGCGCTCAACCACGGCCTCCCGGAGAGACCGGATCTCAGTCCCAGTAGCCCATGCGCCGGACACGTATCTCTCAGCAACTGTGCTGTCGTCTGCATACCCAAAGGTTCCGGGTTTTAGCAGGTCATTAATGTGCAGCAAAAACAGTGTAGCCGAGAGCACCGACCCCTGAGGGACTCCGGCGTTTATACATAGCTGACCGGACGAGCAGCCATCGATAACCACTCGGATGGACCTCTCCCTCAGGAAGTCAGCAATCCAGTCACACAGACCACTAGGCAGATCGAAGGAAGGAAGCTTACCAATAAGGCTATCATGCCAGACCCTGTCGAAAGCCTTCGAGATGTCAAGGGAGACAGCAAGCGCTTCCCCGTGCCTCTCGATGGCCTCACTCCAGACGTGAATGGCATACGCTAGAAGATCCCCAGTTGACCGATTTCGGCGGAAGCCGTATTGGCGGTCACTGAGGATGTCGTTGTCTTCTAGGTATGCCAGGAGGTTATTGTTCAGCACACGTTCCATACTCTTACAGAGGATGGACGTTACCGAGATGGGTCTGTAGTTTGCTGGGTCAGCCCGACTACCCTTTTTGGGGACTGGCTGAACGTTAGCTTGCTTCCAAGCCTTCGGCACCTTTCCAGTCACTAACGAAAGGCGATATAGGCGTGTCAGGATCGGAGACAATTCAGGCGCACAAGTTTTCAGTACAATTGCCGGTATCCCGTCGGGGCCTCTAGCTTTGTTCACGTCAAGGTTACGCAACACCCTACAG
Source organism: Orthosia incerta (assembly GCA_948252205.1). Taxonomy (NCBI): domain Eukaryota; kingdom Metazoa; phylum Arthropoda; class Insecta; order Lepidoptera; family Noctuidae; genus Orthosia; species Orthosia incerta. Next base: position 13,713,233 of record OX411758.1, read on the forward strand.
ACCTCACTCTGATGGATGCGAATATCCGACATACTCGTCCCACATCCAACAGGAGACGGAGGGGGCCGCGCGCCATCAGAGTTCAGACGCGAAGATTCCGCAAAAAGGGAGGCAAACAAGTTTGCCTTGTCCTCGGCGGAGTGAGCCAGTGACCCGTCGGGTCTCAGCAGTGGTGGTAGTGAGGGGCGACAGAAGTTTGATTCAACCGACTTAGCCAGGGACCAAAACGCTTTGCTACCAGCAGGGTATGAAGCTAGTTTGTTCCCGATTCTGCTAATATGGTCAAAACGTGCCCTTCGCATCGCCTTTTTGCAGGACTTGGCAGCCCTGTTGAAGGCTCTCTTCTTCTAAGTTACGTCGCTCGCTTTGTGCACTCGAGCGTCGACCCATGCTAGGTAAGCCTTGTGTTTAACCGCATTTGCGCGGTTGCACTCAGCACTAAACCATGGTCGGTCAACGCCGGAAAGCGTTACGTCAGAGAATGGAATGTAGTACTCCATCCCCTGGTGCATCACATCAGTCACGGCGTCAGCGCATGACGATGGATCTTCCGAAGAGAAGCAAGTGGGCTGCCAAGGATAGCATGCGAAAAAAGATCGCATCCCATCCCAATCTGCTGACCTGTACCGCCAAACCCGCCGGGTGCCTTTCGGGCTGGGATCGGGCATGTACGCCCGCGACGACATCTGCTATCGGCGTCTCCGTGACCTTGAAGACTCTAACTACTCAGTGCTATGGGCCCTGGTGGACACAGGTCTGGATAAGATTATCTATGCCTGTGTCTACCGATCGCATAGCGGTGATCTCTGTATCCGTCTACTCCCCGTAGACGGATACAGACTTCACCAGACAGTGGTCGGAACTACCCAAAGGTGATGAAATCGACACTGAGTATCGGTCTGGATCTGTTGTCAGCAGAAGGTCCAAGCAATTGGCCGTATGCGAATCAACATCCGGCACCCTCGTAGCCCCCTGCACCAGCTGGGTGAGATTAAGCGCCAGCGAAAGATTTCGCATCTTTCGTCCAGCATGGTCAGTGCACTGGTATGGGAAGAGCCACTCCTGATGGTGAGCATTAAAGTCCCCCAGTAACACTAATTGGGCGGAAGGGTACCGTTGCTGGGCCACATCAGCCGCCTCACTCAGGTACTGTGTGATCCTGGTTGTCTCGATCACCGCTATGCGATCGGTAGACACAGGCATAGATAATCTTATCCAGACCTGTGTCCACCAGGGCCCATAGCACTGAGTAGTTAGAGTCTTCAAGGTCACGGAGACGCCGATAGCAGATGTCGTCGCGGGCGTACATGCATACACCCGCACGTGGCTTGAATTTGTGCTCCAGGGTAAATCCTGGGTAAGATAGGTATGCCACGTCCGACGGACATCCGATCTGCGCCTCCGTAAGGAACAAAAGTGCTGGTTTCTCAGTCTCAAGGTGGTGATGGACTGCGACAAGGTTCGAGTGCAGACCTCGGATGTTACTGAGGTGCACCTTATGTGAGAGTGAGTGCTGCCGCTGTTCAGCTTTTCTCTTTTTGTTCCTTGGCATTATTGCTGTGAGTGAAGGAAGGTGAGGAGAAGGAAGTGAGATGAGGTTCCACGCTGGCAACCTTCAGACACGCGGAGTCCGGACGCCATCATTGGGGGACTAGTCTGGAGACTGCGGGGACGCCCGAGCCCCCCCGGGAATGTCCATCGGGCACTCTCGTCTGGTCGCCAACCAGCACGATGGCGCATCCCGGGATTTTTTGACAGTTGGCGGGGCAGCCTTTCGTGTGTGGCTGGCACACTACTTGGGCCCCCAACTACCTGCGGTCGGCCAGCGGCGCACCGTGCCTCGGATCCCGCTACCCTCCGCGACTAGTCACCCGATAGGCCCATAACAACGCGAGTCAGGCTGGTCAGCCTGCAGTGGAACAACTATCTCGACCCAACTCCTCTTGTAGCTACACCGAGCATCGTGCCGGAACACGGCTAGGCCGCTTGGCGGTACGTCTTTGCTCGGTGGGTGGTCGCAAGCCTTCGGCCGAAACCTACCACCAGATAGCCACCCGGGGACCACGTGTAGGGTAACAAAAGGGGAACTCACCTACGGACGCGGGTGACTCAGCCCCCAATTACTGGCCTAATTGAAATAAATATATTTGACTTTGACATGACGCCGCTCTATGAGCAAAAAGGCCGTATCACCACACGGGCCCAGTGCATGTTGGTTGATGTCACAGCTAGTATATGCTCGAATTATGATACCCGATTTCTGAATGAAGAATTTGGAGTTAAGAATGTGTCAAAGCCTCCTTTAATGTAGGTTGTCAAATACGCAATCTCATATTCTTAATTTAGAAAACAGGGTTAAGAAAGTCAGGTTTTTTTTTTTATTTGTGATAGGCTCGCGTTTGACCACCATCTCGCCTGATGGAAAGCGATGGCGAAGTCCACGGTGAAGCACTTGCCTTGAGCTATTCACTCTTGACTTAAAGAACCCTAGGTTTCAGCTATCATGAAACGCAGACTCCGGCGGGGAATTCCACTCCTTAGCTGTACGCACAATGAAAGTACTCTCAAAACGCTTTGTGTGTATGGGCGGGATGTCTACCATGTACCGATGGCACATTGCTGTACGTCTTGTAGTCCGATGATGGAAAGGCAGGCAGGCAGAATCAAGTTATGCAGCTCCATCGCACTCTCCCCGAAATGTAACCGATAAAAAATCGACAGGCTGGCAACTCGACGTCGATGTTCAAGGCTCTGGAGCTTGAGTCGACCAGTGCATCGTTGTCGTGCAATAACCCTCTTGCAATAACCCGTTTGTCAATCGACTCAAGTGCATCAAGCTGGTATTTCGCAGATCCGTCCTAAAGGTGAAAGCAGTACCCATGCTTGACCGAACTTGCGATTTGTACAAGCTGAACAGCTGTTTAGGCGTGAAGTATCATCTCACCTTTGCAAGGATCCTCTAGTTTTTTGCAGTCAAATGAGCCTTTGCCTAAATGAATGGACCAAAACTGAGGATCTTTTCAACGTAACACCAAGAAGGTAGAGATGGTCAGTTATCGGCACAATTACACCATGGAAGATAGAGCCAGGTGGAATTGGCTCGTATATGCGAAAAAAGACACGCCTGGGTCTTAGCAACTCTGAAACTGACCAGATTGGCATTGCCCCATTCGGAGACTGCCTCCAAGGACAGGGTCAAGCGCTCAACCGTGGCTTCCCGAAGAGACCAGATATATGTGGCCTAGTAGCCCGTGCGCTGGACACGTATCTCTCAGCAACAGTGCTGTCGTCTGCATACCCAAAGATTCCGAGTTTTAGCAGGTCATTAATACGCAGCTAGAACATTGTTGCCGAGACCCCTGAGAGACCGGACGAACAGCCATCGATAATCACTCGGATGGACCGATCACTCAAGAAGTCTGCAATCCAGTCACACAGACCACTGTCAGACCGAAGTTGGCGGTCCCTAAGGACGTCGTGTTTTCTAGGTATGCCAGGAACTTATTGGTCAGTACACGTTCCATACTCTTACAGAGGATGGAAGTTACCGAGATGGGTCTGTAGTTGGCCGGGTCAGCTCGACCTTCTCTTGTACGGGTTGAACGTTAGCTTGCTTCCTTCGGCACTTTTCCAGCCACAAGTTTTGAGTACAATTGCTGGTATCCTGACGGCGCCACTAGCCTTGTTCACATCAAGGTTACGCAGCACCCTACAGATCTCCCTCTGATGAACGCAAATCTCCGATATACTCGTCTCACATCCAACAGGAGAAGGAGGGAGCCGCACGTCACCAGAGTTCAGACGCGAATATGCCGCAAAAAGGGAGGCAAATAAGTTTGCCTTGTCCTCAGTGTAGGGGCCAGTGACCCGTCGAGTCTCAGCAGTGGTGGTAGTGAGAGGCAACAGAAGTTTGATTCAACCGACTTAGGCAGGGACCAAAACAGTTTGCTGGATATGAAGCAAGTTTGTTCCCGATTCTGCTAATATGGTCAAACCGTGCCCTTCGCATCGCCTTTTTGCAGGACATGGCAACCCTGTTGGTGACTCTTTCTTCTGGCTCACGTCATTTGCCTTGCGCACTCGAGCATCGACCCATGCTAGTTACGCCTTCGCGTCTGCCGGTTACACACCGGTCGGTCAACGCAGACACCTTTACGTCAGAGAATGGAATGTAGTGCAACACATTCGTCACGGTGTCAGTGCATGACGATGGATCGTCCGAAGAGAAGCAAGGATAGTATGCGAAGAAAGATACCATCCCAATCTGCTGACTTGTACCGCCAAACCCCTGCTGGGATCGGGAAGGAAGTAGACGGGCACAGACTTCACCATACAGTGGTCGGAACTTTCCAAAGGTTAAAAGGGATTTGTTGTCAGCAGAAGGTAATACCTGGTATTTATTACCTTGTTGTCTGTCTACTATATCATCATCATCAATACATATAATAAATCTGTAGCAAAGTAATTTTTCTACATCGAGAATATTTAAAAAAAAAATAGCCAGGGTGTTGAAGGATAACCAACAGAACCTATTGCCGGTATTTTTGGAATTTTTGTCTGTTTATCTGTTTATTTGTGCACGCATCACGTGAAATGTACGAAACTAATGTAAATAACTATTATACATCATCATTGTGCGTAACTTGAAGAATTACTTAGTTTTTGTTTTATCGCAATCGGTTCACTCCATCAAAAGTTAGATGAATTTAAAGTGTACAAGAAGTAAAATTAGCACAACGCACGCAATTAGATACTCGGACAGTTGAACTCGATATTCGATAGATGGCGTTGCGCATTTGCAGTCATTTTCTGAATGGCGGTGTTAAGATTCTCCGCGAAAGAATGATGACTATAGAGACAAAAATGGTAGGTAGGTAAGTAGGGTAGGCAGGAAGGTATGTAGGGTAGGGTTGGCAGACAGATGACGGGAGCGAAGCCGCGGGCACAGCTTGTTATTAATAAACTAACAATTGTATTTTTTCCAATTTGATATCAGTTCATTAGGAGTTTAGGGCAAATACCCTATGTACCAGTATTATACGTTTTAAATTTGATATTGGTTAATGTGAGACTGAGTAATAATAATTATGTATTAGCTTGTAGTATTATCGAATTTTTAACTATATTGAATGTTTTAATTATATTAGGTTTTTTTTTGTATTATGAATGTGTTTATTGTGTGTTGTGGTTTTATAATTTTAATGAATGTGATTTTATTTAGTTATTAGATTAAGAGTTCAAACACAATGTAAATTGTTCATGAATAAAAATTGAATTGAATTGAATTATAGAAAAATAATTAAATTTTTCCTTTCGAAACAAAGAATGATTCATTTCTTTAAAAATATCCGAAATACAATACACAAGATCTCATGAGTCATAGGACGGATTACGGGCTGCGGTAAATTTTACCGACATTTTAGATAAACTGATAATTTTTGAAGTGCTAGATAAGCCATTATTGGAAAAATGTGTTTATGTACACTGTGAATCATGATGTTATCAATATTGTGACGGTAGAAAACTGGAATGCAACGAATATTAAAAACAGACAAAGTATTGCCTTTTTGATGATGAATCAGCACACGGTTGGAACGAGACATGACTTGTCTCACGGATACTTAACTCTCGGTGAAGAAGGGGAAAATACAAAATTGGCCAGAACAACGTTTTGCACAACCGGGGTTTCTAAGAATGCGGTGCCGTCAGGTCCGTAGGTCGGCTACTAGTCTAACTGGATGTTGTTAAGGCGCCTCGCCGAGCAAAACGCCGCGCTAGTCGAATTTTTTGCAGTTTTTAAGAGCTATCTACTCTTTATTTAAAAAGAAATACCAATTAATAAAAATACATTAAATTTCCACATAATGTTGATTCTAAAATGGTTGTACACTTTTTTTTTTAAAGAGGTATATGTGTCACTAATCTCCTTCCAACAAAACCATAAATATGTGAAATAATTATTGATAGCATGCATCTCATCTATTTTTTATACTAACACTGATGGATAGACAATTTGATAACGAACATTTTGTATGTTTTATTTTTTTCAAAAGACCAATATTCGATTTTATGAAAATTTTATTCTAAAATCTGGGCGTATTCACTACCGTAATTCATGCGCCACCAGTGCCGCTAGGCCAATAGGAATGCTCATATCTCATGCTGATTTTTTGGTCAGGGTACCAGTACTTTACATTGCGATTGTATTCCTCACCTCTGAAACACTGTGTAATACGATATCCCTTGGCAATACTGGAACAGCCATACATACGACAAGCACTCATATATTTCTATTGTCACACCTATATTGAAGATACACTAGTCGATCATTCTTCCATACAAACGTAGTCTGGCGATTACTCCACTGTTTGACGATGTACGTTCAAAATAAAAAGTGATATCAATTTGTATCATCATTATCTAGCCCTGTATGGAACCACAAAATAAAAATAAAAAATATATTTGAATGTTATGAGCGTCGAAAGTTCCACATTTCGACACTAATTTCAACGTATTTTCGGGCGCAAATAAATACCATAAGAAGACGGAAAATTACAAAACGGCTTCCATACAGGGATAGATTAGTAGTTCAACAATGCATATAATTTTATTTTGAACAGATAGATTAAGTCGTTTTTTCATGATATCTAGACTGCCAAAGGTCTGTTTATAAAATTTCGCGCGGTCGGTTTCGTCCTAAATCATTATCCATTTAGCTACAAATTTGCAAAAGTGTGTATTCGTACGCGAACTAGCTTCCTACTGCTCATCACAGCATCTATCTCTTCCGCACGTGTTGTCGGTTGATATAAAATGCATTTTAACCCCGCGCACAAAATAGTTCGTGCCGTCGACTAGTGTACCCTTAAGACGAAAGTTTGAGAGTGTGTGTTTGTATGTTTATTACTCTTTCAAGGAAAAACTACTGAACGGATCTGGGTGAAATATGAATGGAATAGCACATAGGATACTTTTTATCCCGGGAATAACGATAAATAAATAACTAAGACTGGTGTCATATTAAGACGTACCTGTACAACTTAGCACTCTGCGTGTTCCGCTGCGTCACGACCAGCGTCTCGAAGGACTTGTGGTTGCTGGAGCCGAAGCTCTCAAGCACGCGCGGGTCCAGCAACACCGACACACAGCCACTCACCAGGTTTATGTCTAGCCAGGACTCTTGGCGTTCTGTGCCCTGAGAGGGTAAGGAAAGGTCAGGAATCATTTTCGTTCAGGATCTTGGAAATGATAAATGGGGTTAAAGAATATTCGGTCATCATGTTATGTAGGTATAATTAGGACAAAACCGACGAAAACATTCCAAAACGGGGGGATTCAAATCATGTACTCGTAGTCGTCTAAGAGCTAGCAACGTTTTTGAGAGAGAATTTCAGGTAGGCCAGTTTTTAGATATGCTATCTCTCTCACTCTCCCGGATGTCATACGGGCTATCTGGCTGGCGGTAGTGGTTGCAGGGCCCACCTGAAATTATTGTTTTTCCGACGTTGCTAGCTCTCGTACTATAGATATAGTCCTCGCCAAACTTCTTGGCCGCACTGAAGTTGGTTTACCGGATGCGCGAGCCACGAAACGGTGCTGTTTTTGTATAAGATTTTCTACTGCGCAGCCATTGTAGCCAACTTCAGGGCGGCTAAGAAGTTTGGCGAGAACTATACTGAATTTGAATTCATGGTAACAGGTTATAATATGTTTTTATGCCAGCTGTTTAATGTAGGGTATATCCATCATATATTACCAACTGGATCTGTTTCTTGGATCGGGTAAAAATTTCTTAGGTATAGTAGTTGGACAGTAGGTATGCGGTGTAACGTCACCCCCCCTTAAGTTCAATTTACATTGCCGCGGAATTGAATGGAAGCGAATTTTTGCAACGGAATTGTACACAGAATAATTAACTTTTCAACACACTTGCTCATAAAGTGGCTCTAATTCAACCGCAATTAGGCATATAATGATACCTGTTATCAAACTGTGACTTTTTCATTGCTATTATTCACAAGTGAGTTATAAAGTTTTTTTTTTTAATTTATTCGTTGAGTTGCTTTGTTCTTAAAAAAGTTTTGATACAAAAAAGATCGTGCTCAATAGTACAAATAAATTAATGTACCTATTGCTTGCTCATTTCATGCAACTTCGTATTTATTAAATAGATAATTTCAACTTGTACGTGCTTATTAATAAATAAAACCTTTACTCAAATATAAATTTTATTTGCTCTGTAATTAAGAAAAATTGAAATTCCCTATTCTGTACGTGGCTAAAACACTATCCATGAATAGCCAAAAAAAATAAACCTCATTCTTTTAGTCTATGGCCGATCGCCATTGTTAAATGCGCGCGCATCATGCGCGCATAGGCAAACTGATTAATTTTGCCCGCCATTGTGAAAAAAATTTCACAACTCGTTTTTACTTTTGAAAATGTTTTTTAGTATTATTTTCTTCACAAGTGTGTTGAAAAACGTCGTATGATACACGTGTGTATTGATGATTACCGTCCTCGGCTCTCTTAAGACCCTCACCTACGGCTCGGGTCTCAATGGCGCCTCAGCGATAATCACCAACATTGCACACTTGTACCATAATGTACTTTTATGTCAATTGTGTAACGTACAAATTAATAACAGCCAAAAAAAAGGTCGCGCGTCTTCCGCGAAATTCTCGCGCATTCTCGAGAATTCCTGTAGCTACTGGCTCGTATTACACAATTTACATAAAGTTCAATAAGCCAAGTACAATTTCGTTGCAAAAATTCGCATCCATTCCATCACGCGGCTATGTAAATTGAGCCATAAAAATCACAAGACCACAGAATATTATACGGAAGTTTCATCGCCATCATCATAATTATGACATGATGATGGCGGCGATGAAACTGCCAGGGGTAGGGTTTTTTTATATTTTTATTTATCGATAGGCTCGCGTTTGACCACTATCTCGCCTGGTGGTAAGCGATGATGTGGTCGACGGTGAAGCACGCTTGCCTAGAAGTAAGCTATTCACTCTTGACTTAAATACCCCAAGGTTGTAGCTATCAGGGAACAAAGACTCCGGCAGGGAATTCCACTCCTTAGCTGTGCGTACAATGAAAGTATTCACAAAACGCTTTGTACGTATGGGTAGGATGTCCACCATGTACCGGTGGCGCATTGCTGTACGTCTTGTTGTCCGGTGATGGAAAGGGCTAGGCGGAATCAAATTGTGCAGTTCCATCGCACACTCCCCGAAATGTAACCGATAAAGGGTTTAAAGTACCTTTATCTACGTTGATACGTTCAGGAGCAATAGCATCCTTTGTAAATACTTATTAGTAAGGCAAAACAGTAGCTTTTGGAGGTCACTACCCTCTAGGGCCGATTAGTCTAGGTACCCAATGCAATATTATTTATGTGTCTCGAGTTCTCGGCACAAAGAGAATAAAAGTAGACCTATGGCATGGCGCCAAAACTTATGCTCACCCCTGAACTTTGACCTTGATATTTGACACTAAGAACTAAATTCAAAATATAATAGTAGGTACCTTAAGTAAGTGAAGCCAATTTATGGCCATTGAGCCCTAAATTGGATAGCAATTTCAGGTAAAGACCCAAGATTAGGTCAAGTTTTTCAATTATTACCTACCATATTTCTATCAAATAAATGAATAAGTCAATGACCGTATAGGTCTTAATAAGCCAATATAATGTAATAACTCGCATAATGAGTGGTCGATGAGGCCAAAAATTCTAAAGTGGGGACCGCGAACGAGACGCAGCGTTTGAAGGCCTCCCACTAGGTAGCACCGGTCCACGTATGGTTAAGGCTGCAAGAATCCGACGGTTGCGAGACGCAGAGGACCGATCGGTGTGGCGACGTAAGCCGTGGATGTCTTTCGGCTGAAATGATGATGATGATGAGAGCAGTGGTGGCCCAGTGGTATCGGCCGCGACTTACAAGTTGTAGGTCGTAGGTTCGAGCCCAGGCAGGCGTTTTACTTTTTAGGGTTCCGTACCCAAACGGTAAAAACGGGACACTATTGCTAAGACTCCGCGGTCCGTCTGTCTGTCTGCGTCTGTCTGTCCGTCTGTCACCAGGCTGTATCTCATGAACCGTGATAGCTAGACAGCTGAAATTTTCACAGATGATGTATTTCTGTTGCCGCTATAACAACTACAATACTACAATAACAGAATAAAATAAATATTTAAGTAGGGGCTCTCATACAACTAACGTGATTTTTTGTCGTTTTTTGCGATAATGGTACGGAACCCTTTGTGCGCGAGTCCGACTCGCACTTGGCCGGTTTTTTGTATATTATTTCATTACCATTGCTCTCAAAATGGTGAAGGAAACCGGCATGTCCCAGAACCAAAAATTCGAAGACATGCGACATCCACCAACCCGCACTGGGTCCGCGTAGTAGATTACGGCCCATCCCCTCTCACAGAGAGGAGGCCTGTGTCCCAGCAGTGGGAACATTAATAGGCTGATGATGATGATGACTGTTTTAACTTACCGAAATAATCACAACTTTGCCGACGGTCAGTTTTCTGCACATAACTGAAGTTACATAATCATGCCTTTGATTGTGCGCATTTAAGAAGTCTCTTGCGTCCTAGAACAAAATAGAGAATCTTTGGAATCATCGCAACATCACGCTTGAAAGCTCTAAATTGGTAGGCAGAGGTGATTTTTTTTATGGAGAAGTCTGTCACACCATTCACAAGCACTGTAACGCCTAAAAGTCAGAATCAACAGTGGTGAACTGGTGACCAACATCAATGCGTCCAGACAAAGAAGCTCGATGTACGAGCAACGCCACATGAAATGTAGTTTTAGTTTTTAGGGTTCCATACCCAAAGGGTAAAAACGTGACCCTATTACTAAGACTGCGGTCCGTCTGTCTGTCTGTCTGTCACCAGGCTGTATCTCATGAACCGTGACAGCTAGACAGTTGAAATTTTCAATGATGATGTATTTCTGTTGCCGCTATAACAACAAATACTAAAAAGTAAAATAAATATTTAAGTGGGGCTCCCATACAAAACACCAGATTTTTGTGCTGTTTTTTGCGATAACATGTATATTCTGGATAGGTATACAGGTGACCTCCTGTGAAGGGGCTTCACACTGGCACTGGGTTTAACCGGGATCCTACTCCATTTGGCCAGATTATTTCTACGGACATGAAGCCTTTTACAAACTGATACAAACCTGAAAGAAGTTAACCCATGGTCTCTCCAAGAAGATGTCCACATCTTTCTCAGCGTACATTGTAGTCGGGAACCACTTGGCAGCTGACGAGATTCTGAGAGACCGGTCCTGGCGTGGCAGCAGCCAGCGGAGGAGCGTTTCCATGATGCTGTACTGGGTTGGGAGGTGGCCACAGGATGCCATATGGGTGGCCAGTTTTATGCTTGAAGATAGATGGAATTGTTAGAGATATAACTATGCTCTTTGATGAAGAAAAGTTGCTTCTAACATCGCCCAAAACATCTCATGCAGTCATAAAAATTTTATTATTACTGTGTAGGTAAGCTTATTTAATTAAATCTATTGAATTTGGTTAATCATGAGATTCAGATTTGGATGTTCCGAATCAGATCATCAGCTATTATACATTAAACATCCTTTTCATCATCTTTCAGATACATTTAAATCATGTGTGTCATTATCTGCCAGATAATTTAGCTGAAACTTATCCAAAATAATAGGTAAATCATTTCAAAATAAACTTTTGTACACATTATTATTTTCAATACAAAACCAAATAAAATTCTACCACTTACAAATACTGCCCCAGTTTGTTCCTCAAAGCAAATCTGATCTCCCGGCTGGACTCAGAGCAGTACATGTTGAAACAGTGCAGGATCTCATGTCTTTGGTATGCATCGGGACGGCTGGTGGTAGCTATGTCTAAGAGACATTCAGCCGTATGCTCCACAAGTATGTTGGGGAGTGAGACGTCTTTCTGACGGATCTCCTATTGAAGATTGATGCAGTTTTAGTGCCAGTGGCCAGGGACCAGTGTTAAAAAAATGTTTATTATATGGTCATTTCAATACATATTATTGGAGATCACCTTTTAAGCAAGGAATTGTTTGTATTTTAATTATTTTTAAGATTAATGTGTCATTGAAGAGTGCCTCAAATTGATACAGATATTACTATAAAAAAAATATTTTCAATGGTTGAAAATAATATTTTTAAATTCTTTAAATATTTCTTTTTTTGTCTATAGAGCGTAGTAATATTCCTTACCTTTAAAAATCTGAGCAGCAACTTCAAAAAAGGCCACCATTGCAAGTTTTGCCGAAGTAAATGTTTCCTCACAGCATCCAGCCAGTATTGCAGCAGGTTCACCAACTCCTTGCTGAGCACGCTCCATGTTTTGGAAGGCGGTAAATATAACATACGCTCGAATATGAGGCAAGCGATACCATTTTCCTCACATTTGTTAAAGTACTGTAGTAAAAAGAATATTCCATTAATTGTCCTTGTTTTACACGAATAACTAGAATGAATTTAATATTGAAAGTATAATCCTTAGGTATGAAAGTAAATGCAAAGCAGACCTCGATTTCAAGGGAACGTATTTTCTTCAGCGCAAGAACAGCCGACATATTCAATGGAATTCTTGAAGTTTTACATTTTTCAGAAGCTTCTTGAGTAGTTGATATGTATTCGTTCAAGCTATGAACGTTTTTCAATAGCTTTCCAACATCCATATTAGAGAGATAGCTATTCCATCACAAACAAACGTAATCCATCACAAATTGCCGCGAAACAATTTGAAAAGACTACCATTTTTTTCTTATTTGACAGTTTTTATCTGAAAGTTGGTATTTCCTGTTTGGGACTGTTCCACAGACTACTTAGAGATACTACGACTGTTCATTCTATGCTATCCATGTGTACTTCTCTTCTTACCCTGCAAATGCTAGCCAAGATTCACAGTGACATACGTGTCACTTCGTTAAGGATTCAACTCTTTACTCTGAGCTTTGTTGAAATTATTTTTAGAAAAGAGGTTGGTTTGTGGTATAAAACTAATCATTAGCCATGTAGTGCCAAAAAGGTGTTTTTGCACTTATTTTCTTGTAATAAAATATGTTGTAATAATAATAATATAGTCAATGTATGACTAATGAAATATGACTTTCAGTTCGTTTTAAAACGAACACGCCCGCCATGCTAACAAAGGAGATTGATCGATAGTAGATTACGTTTTATTTCTGAGTTTTGAAGGGAAAAAGTTTACGCATTTGTTTAGGCCTGGTTTAGGCTTTCAACAATCATGAAATTAGCCAAATTTAACAACCAAAACCTATTTAGGAGAATAAAATGATTTTAAACATTTGTAATGTGATCAAACTTCAAGGTAAAATAAAACGCAAAAATTATTCCGCGCTAGTATGTTGGCAGCAGTGACGCTTGAAGTTTGTCGTGTGAAGGAAGGGAAGGGAAGGATTTTCGATTTGTCTCTGCGGGGTTCAGCCGTTTGATAAAGAAATTGATTGGTGAAACCTGTTCGAAATGATAAAAGCGTAGAGATAACGTGATAATATAAAATGTTGATTCATTTTTCGGAGTGTTCATTCTTTACGTTAAAACTTTTTTATCGCTCGTTCAGTTCAGTGTTATGATCGCGTCATAGCGCACGTCTCCATCAAGGAACCAGTCGATATTATGCGGCCCGAACGCGACAACTACTTAAGGATACAATTATGATGCCTATGGTGTATACAGTGTATGGTTTTGCCATATTTTTCATTATCGCGTGGGTGTGTCTATTGATAATTCACATAATGGCTTACTCATATTCAAAGTGGAAGCTCCATCGGACTGTGGACCGGTCTCCGCCGGAGCAGCCGTACCCCGGAGTGTCGATCCTGAAGCCGCTCACCGGGGTGGACCCCAACCTGTTCTCCAACCTGGAAACGTTCTTCACACTGGACTATCCTTCGTACGAGTTATTATTTTGTGTTGAGAAAGAGGACGACCCTGCAGTGATGTTAGTGAACAGTCTAATTCATAAGCATCCACACATAGACGCTCGATTGTTTACGGGCGGGCTGCGTGTCGGTGTTAACCCAAAGATCAACAACATGCAGCCGGCGTACTTGGCGGCCAAGTACCCGCTGGTGCTGATCAGTGACGCTGGCATCCGGATGCGCGACGACTCCCTCCTGGACATGGTGCAGCACATGAGGGACGACGTCGCCATCGTGCACCAGATGCCGTTCGTGTGCGACGCGGAGGGCTTCGCCGCGGTCTACGAGAAAGTGTTCTTCGGCACGGCGCAGGCGCGCATGTACCTGAGTGCGGACTTCATGGGCATCAACTGTCATGTGGGCATGTCGTCGCTGGTGCGGCGGTGCGCACTCGAGGAGTCGGGCGGGCTGCGCGCCTTCGCCGACTACCTGGCGGAGGACTACTTCATCGCGAAGGACATAACGTCGCGCGGCTGGAAAATGCGCGTGAGCTCGCTGCCCGCACTGCAGAACTCGGGCACGCGCTCCGTGGGTGCCATGCAGGCGCGGCTGCGGCGCTGGGCCCGGCTGCGCATCGCCATGATCCCCACCACGGCCATGCTGGAGCCGCTGAGCGAGTGCATCCCGCTGGGCGCCGGCGCGGCGTGGGCGGCCGGCCAGCTGTTCGGCGCTGAGCCGCTTCCCTTCTTCTTGGTGCATGTGTTAGTGTGGTTCCTTTCGGACTGGCTGATGCTCCGGTCAGTGCAGAACGGCTCGCCGCCGTTCACTAAAGTGCAGTTCTTGCTCGGCTGGGCGTGGAGCGAGTGCTGTGCGCCATTCGTGTTGGCCGCGGCGTTGCTCAGCCCCGAGATCTCGTGGCGGACTCGCAGTTACCGGCTGGACTGGGGCGGCCGCGCCCACGAACTCAATCCTAAACTCAAGTTCTGAGGCCCATCCCTCCCTCATACTCGAAAGCTTTAATTTGGTGAATGTTTACGTTTTACCAGTGTATCATAGTCTGTTTGAAAGCGACTGAATTTTGGATGTGTGTCTATAGTTTATATAGTTATAACTTTTAAGTTTACTGCTAATGATGTTAGTTTTGGAAGGAACAGTGGTTGATTGTTGCTTTTGTTTTAGAAAGATTTGTACATTTGTTAGTTTAATGTTACATCACACTATTTATTTTAAGTAATTTATTTTTACCGCAACTTGTTTGTCGTTTCCTGCAATGAGTTGTTTGTCATATCATAACAAGATGCATTGCAATGAGTACAAGTATAGTAAAGTGAGTAATTGCTTATCAGAAATATTTAGCCCTTCTGTTGTGATTCATAATGTTTTCACTTGAAACTTGTATGACATATGATTAGATGTTAATTGAAATATTAATAATAATTAATCTCAATATGGAAGGTGTTTGTTATTGTAATTATAACAGATTGCCATTCTGCATACCTTGTGTAAAATTTAAAATATTGAAATGTGATAAGGTCTAGTTATAATTACTTAACTAAACCGCATGATTCTGAAACTCAATACGTACATTTGTATCATACTATGTGTAATTCCCGCAAACAATTAATGTTGTATTGTAATACCTAATTCTAAATAAAAGAAGTACAGGGTTATACTCTAAAAGAATACATTGTGATCAATCTACGATATGTTTTATTTGAAGTGTACCTTTGGAATTGGGCGAAGGCCGGCCGATAAGCTAGGCGTGGCGACGCGACATACCTAGCCATTATCTTTATGGGGTGATTGGCGATATCAGTTAAAAAACTTATTCCAATATTTAAACTGTAATGATTAGGAACTGGTTACATCCGAGGGGCCTGAAACGTTTTAAGTTATCTGACCATTTTTATCTGAAGAATAAAATTGGCAGTTTGACAGTTTTGTGAAAAAAAATGTCAATTCTCCATATTTAGTCATTCAATAAAAAAAAATTCTTCTTGACTCAACCCTTAATAAAATAAGTATCAACATCATCAGCCTATTAATGTGCCCACTGCTGGGACACAGGCCTCCTCTCTGTGAGAGGGTAGGGGCCGGTATGGCAAAATAAGTGTAATTGAATAGAATATAATGGCTGTTAAAACTTTTATTTTTCATGACAAAACGTAGCTGTACTTTTCATCTCTTTCTAATCCTGCGGGGAATAAAAACTACATGTAATTTATTGTATAAAAATGTAAATAAATTCAATACATAATAAATGTAATAACAAGTACCAAAAGCTGTGTTCCTATGTGCTTAGGGAAATTAATCTATCCTCATTCTATCTGTTCATTACACATTACATAATTTTAACAAGGCCTAGTATTTTAGGTAGGTAAGACAAGTATCATAATACCTGTTCCTTAAAATCACTGTCCATAAATAAATTGGTGAACAAGTTTTTTTAAATAAAAATACTAACTTTGCTTCGCCTGCATCATTGACTGCAATTATCCTAGGTAGTCCTGGGATAAAAGGTAGCCTATTTACGAACATAGTCCAAGATTCAATCGTCTCTATAACAAAATTCATCTAAATTAGTTCAGCTGTATAGGCATGAAAACAGTTATTTTCGCATTTATAATAGGTATTTGTTGTATGGAGGTTCAGTGGTTTAAATAGACCTTAGCCAATTAAGTGCGAAAATGGCAACATGTAAATTACGGGGTGTGCACTGCGATAAAAAGATACATAACTTACTCATTTTGCATTTTAAATATATTGTAAGTTGTTTACCCACAAATATGCAGGTTTTTATTCTGTAATGCTGGTAGTAGTAGTACCTACTATACTTGGCGTATTTGTACAAATATTTGCTCCAAAAATCTATTACAAAATTAACTGTATTTCAGTAGAAGTAAGGTTTGTTTTGCATTGCCAAAATTTCGCAAATATTTTTCCAATCGTTTCTTAGGTCTTCCCCTACTAGAGATACAATATTTTCCTATTGATTTATATTTAAATATTTTTCAATAATAAGTATCAACCTACATGTTTAAGCAATTTTATCATTCTTATCTAAAAAAAATTCATTCGATAGTCGATAAAAATACTGCAAACACGTCTAGAGAACTGATACGGGTTGCTAACACCTAGAGCAGGGATGGCGAACCTTTATTAGAAAACGTGCCATTTAAATTAAATATTTTTATGTGACAATGAAGCCACCAAAGAATTTTGACTTTGTCTTAATTGACAAAAAATAAAACTCAATGCTATGAATTAATCAATTCTTTATTTTCACCCAGAAATTCTTACAGCAATCCTTTTGTATTTAAGTAAAAGTAGGACTTGGTGTCATTTCTGCTGTTGCAAATTACCTAGATGCTAAATAACCACATTTTAGCATGCCCTAAATATATTGTCGTGTGCCACCACAGGCACGCGTGCCATAGGTTCGCCATCCCTAAAGTGACCAGACGTCCCGTTTTGAACGGGACTGTCCCTTTTTATAATTACGAGTCCCGGTGTCTCCGAAATGAACTCTGGGACGGAAAATTGTCCCGTTTTCTGAAACCGTGCGAAAATTTGAGTAGTCGAACCGGCCGGACGGCCGTCGCATGTGTTAACGAAATTACAATCATATCTGAAAAAGCCATTAATATGTATTGGATGTGGAACCCATGTAATTCACAATGCAGTAAAATCTGCTGCAGACAGGCTACCCTTAGATTGCGAAAGCATTATTGTGAAACGAGTTGAAACTCTAAAGGAGTTTTGCGCCGAACTGTAACGGAATATCAACAAATGCTCCGCTATAGCAAAACCAGATGTCTTGTTCTTATGCCTGCCTTGGAAAGGGTTTTAAAAATGTATCAGCCATTAAAAAAACTTCTTTTTGAGTATTGAAAAATGTCCCCTGTTACTAAAAAACTTTTTTGAAGACCCCACATTCGAATTGTGGCCATTGTCCCGTTTTGATTCAAAGAATAAATGGTCACGTTAGCCATCCCTGACCTAGAGAGTCACCTATTTGGAAATTATTCAAAGGTTGTTGAACTTTTGTATTTCACTGTTGGTTACCGGATATTTAATAGGTCCCTTCTTAGCTGGGGCACGTAAAGACATACAATATTATTATATCAATTTACAACGTGGTCAATCTAAACTAATATTATTTACGTAATTTGTTTGTATTATTTTTTTATAAAAATTATTTTTACATAAAGACCGTTAAACTATAGCTGAATGTTTATAGGTACGGTCGGAATTGAGTATTTTTAGCTAAGGAGGTGTCATACTACATGACATGTACGAGTATGTAGTTGCACGGTGCACTCTGCCCAGCCCACCGGGGAATATAGTTGGTGGCGTGATGTTATGTACAAAGGCTATTTTAAGGCGCAGATACCCTTTGAGTAGCTGATTTTAAAACGAGAATCACGTCTAAATGGCTAGTCGTAATTTTTTGGAAAGTATTTATGTTACATTAGACCATTTTCTTAATGATTTGATCTGAGAAAATTTTGAGTTTTATTCGTGTGTCATTAATTTGTAAAGTTATGTCTAAAACGGACAAAAACACGACAATCGCACCAAAACCGCTGAACACCATCTCAAAGACAAATTAATTATCTACATTTTGATCTGAGGCTTTTTTTTAAAAGGCTTAGAATAATAAGGAAAGTACAAAAAACTACTAAATTATATGGGTCGCGCGGGTGTGGAGTGCGGGTTTTGTTCCCTCAAGATCGTTGGCGTTAGTCGTCGTCTTAATACCAAATTTTGACAAGTTTTCAGGCTAAAGTTGTGTTTGAGGGCGGTTACGCACTACATCCGTTCCTTGTCTGAAATTTCGGTTCCGAAGTAGCCGTAGTACTTCTTGTAGGGAAGCTTAGCTTACGCAGTACATCCGAACTGTATCCGTCATAATCTATACTAATATTATAAAGAGGAAATATTTTTTTGTTTGTTTGTACCGAATAGACTCTGATACTACTGGACCGATTTGAAAAAATCATTCACCAATAGAAAGCTACATTATACCTGAGTGACATAGGCTATTTTTTAATACCGAAAATGGGCCCTGTGGGGTGGTCCTCGGGAGCGAAGCCGCGGGCAACAGCTAGTCTGTTATAATTCCGAACAGTTTGAACTCGGAACTCAAATCTCGGACACGGACGTGTAATGCGTAACCGGCACAGCCCTTACGTACTAGGTACCACCGATCCGTGATATTTCGGTTACGAAGTAGCCGTAGTAGGTACTTCTTGTAGGGAAGCTTATGTACTACACCCGTACTCTATCCGTACAATCTGTTATAATACAGAACATTTTGAACTCGAAACTCAAATCTCTGACACGGACGTGTAGTGCGTAACCGCCCTTACGCACTACATCCGATCCGTGTCCGTCCGAAGCTTCTTGTAGAGAAGCTTAGCTTACGCACTAGAATTCATCCGAACTGTATCTGTCATAACTCCGAACATTTTGAACTAGGAACTCAAATAACGGAAACGGAACACAGACACGATAGTGTAATGCGAATTAATAAATCAATTTCTTATTCAGAAATCGGGGATAGGTTAGGTACTTTTAACGGACTTCAAAAAAAAAGAGGAGGTTCTGTGTTCAATTCAACTTTCGCGATTAAATGCACGGTTCCGTGAGATAAGCCATGAGAGTGAAGCCGCGGGCAAACGCTAGTATGTAAAAAACCGGCCAAGTGCGAGTCGGACTCGCGCACGAATGGTTCCGTACCATTATCGCAAAAACGGAAAAAAAACACGATTGTTGTATGGGAACCCCACTTAAATATTTATTTTATTCTGTTTTTAGTATTTGTTTTTATAGCGGCAACATGACACATCATCTGTGAAAATTTCAACTGTCTAGCTATCACGGTTCATGAGATACAGCCTGGTGACAGACAGACGGACTGCGGAGTCTTAGTAATAGGGACCCGATTTTACCCTTTGGGTACGGAACCCTAAAAAATCATACGATTCGGTAACGGGGCGGTTTGATAACCCAACTTGACACGACGCTCGAAGTTTTGTCACAATGTTGTAAATCGTGTATTATTGAATTTGTATTGTTTATAGTTGACATTTACGCGATTCGCGGACCTTTTTATTATTCATAAAAGCGCAAATAAATCATATTATTGATATTTATGTTTATATTTTTATTGGTTTATTTTTCCTAGCGTCTTCGACCGCGTGTAAGTCACCAATTGTGCCAAGTGAATGTAGGTACTCCCGGGATGAAAGTATTCCATGCTCATAAGTCATGGTCTACCCATGTACCATTGCCATGCCGTGTACATTTGTGACTAGCTTTTTAATGTAGCTTTACTAAAGAAACTAGCCTCTTCGCCTGCGTGTTAGTCTGAAATTATCCCAAGGGAACGTAATTCCGCTACAGAAAAATATCCTATATACCTACGAAGGTCCAATCTATGTCTATACCAAAATTTAGGCTGTCATAGCGTATTGAAACAGGAGGTTTTGTTGAACCCTGCTATGGTGTTTACCTGACCTGTAAAGTGAAGGTATTTGTGCAGCACTTGACACTTTGGTATTACTGGGGTGGCATTTTTTGTCAAAATGCTAGTTACGCATTTCTCTACCACGCTGTAAAATAATCAAAATAAGTAATAAACATTATTTCTTCTCGCAACCGGGTTAAAACGGTTGACAAATTGAAAAATAAACTATAAAATTTCATTCGTCAATCGTCGTTGTTGTCGATA
Source organism: Orthosia incerta (assembly GCA_948252205.1). NCBI lineage: Eukaryota > Metazoa > Arthropoda > Insecta > Lepidoptera > Noctuidae > Orthosia > Orthosia incerta. The sequence continues at coordinate 13,733,902 of OX411758.1, forward strand.
GCCTACGTTAGTGGATCTGCATAAGCACGGCAATAACTCGTCGCAAGTAGCAGCGGCCGTACTACGCGATGCATCCGCTTAGTAAAGTATCGTTTTGTGATTTTTACATTGCTTGTTCAGTCACTCGGCGACAAACTTAGGTAGGTATTGGTTAAGAAGCATTGTATTTAATGCAAAAATAGTACAGTCGCTATGCTATTTGAAACCAAAAATAACATAGTAGAGGCAAGAAATATTTTTCTATTTGTTGTTTTTCATGATTTTAAAGACAAATATAATAAAATACTTGTAATTACATATGGAAAGTGATTCCATGATTTACAAAGTTTTGATTTAGGCTTCAGTTTTTACAAGAAACCACTGAACAACACGGCATTCTTATAACTTTTCACGATCACGGTCCGAAGCGCACTAGTTCGCGGTGTCGGCCATTTTTCTATGATATGCTCAGTCAGACCACGTCGCGCGGACACCGAGGCGCTTTACTTTGGGTAAATTATATCATCAACACTGCTCTCAAAACGGTAAAGGAAAACATCGTGAGGAAACCGGCATGTCTTAGAACCCAAAATTCTAAGACATGTGACATCCACTGCCATGGACTGGGCCCGCGTGGTGAATTTCGGACCATTCTAGAGGGAAGGCCTGCACGTACAACGGACCAAATGAGAGTCTAAGTGCGGAGAAGGGATCCATCTATGCTATCCTATCCTACTAGGAATTTTTCCTATCGGGTTCGATAGAATGTAATATTATCTGTACTAATATTATAAAGAGGTAAAATTTGTAAGTTTGTATGTAGGGGGTAATCTCAGGAACTACTGGTTAGAATTGAAAATTCTTTTTGTGTTAGATAGTCCATTTATCGAGGAAGGTTATAGGCTCTATAACATGACGCTACGACCAATAGGAGCGGAGCATAAATGAAAAATGTTGCAAAAACGGGCAAGAATATTACTTTTTGAGGGCTTCCGTTGCGTGCGCTGCGTAAACGGTTTCAGTTATGCAATCATGTATGTAGAGTAGGTGTAGAGTAGGGTAGGTAGGATAGGGTAGGTACGTAACCAGTTGACGGGAGCGAAGCCGCGTGGGTCAGCTAGTCTATACTAATATTTATTTATATTTATATATGCTTTATTGTAGGTACACCAAATTTAAACATATAAAAGGAAACTTAAAACTAAAATACATACAACGGGCGGCCTTATCGCATACCGCGATCTCTTCCAGGCAACCTTGAATGGACAGTGATAGCCTGGACATTAAATGGGGCTGACATTGGTGTAACACATAACATTGCGAATATTTACTTTAAACACACAATAATATTATTATAGATACACAAATACATACATATGTTCTATAATAGATACATAAATACATACATACTCAATATATATAGGCAATGAAAGTGAAATGTTTGAAGAGGAAAGATTTGTATTTTTGTATGTAACGAATAAACTTAAAACTACTGGACCGATTTCAAAAATTCTTTCACCGTTGCGAAGCTACACTATCCCCGGGTGACATAGGCTACTTTTTATGCCTTTATTCCCACGGGAACAGAAACTGCGCGGGTGAAACCGCGAGGCGTCCGCTAGTGTGTTAATAAAATAATTGTAAATTCTAGGTAAATCGCTCATAAGTCTATTAGAAATTTATTTAACTATACCTTAACAGGCTTCTACCCGCAGATTTTTCCGCGTAAAGTCAGAAATTATATCAAGGAAACAAGGTCTGTCTACCTCTTTACCAAGATTTATCAACATTGGTACAGCAATTTAAGCGTGAAAGGTAACAAACCAACAGACAGATGTTGAATGCGACTTGCTCGTCACAAAACCGCACAAAAAAATGTGTGTGTTGTTGTTGGCAAGATTTGTAAACAATTAACACTAAAACAACTATCTTCAAACTAACTGGGTACCTCCTGTTGTCAAATGACCATGTAAGTCTTAGTTCAATGCGAGTAATACAGAAATTCACACAATTAATCGCAAGGCCTTTTATTTTGGAAATTCAGCGGTACCTAGTATTTATTGCGTAATTTACGATGTCAAGCTGAGATCGAGTTAAGTGACAGATGTAAATATGTCATATACATCTGTCCCTTATTCGATCTCAAATTGATACCGCTCTAAGAGCTTATGGTCACTCCCCAGGCATTTTATTTGGTTGTGAAAGAGTGTGATTTGATTTGACATACTCTGTATTTTTACACCATTCTATATGTCGCTAATATGGATCAAATTCTGGGCAGTAATGACTAATAATGACATGGCAAATCAAAGGAGAGCGATCATTTTTAACTAGGTAATATTTTATGAGGCAATGGGGGCAGAGAGCGCTGACTGAATTTCCTTAGTAAAAAGTTATAATTCGAGGTTTGGCTCACCTATTTCCTCCTCCATTATTGGACAAAAAAGATATTCCATAAATTTAATAAAAAATATTTATATTGTGCTTCTATTTATTAGTCTATTTTATTTGTATACGTGTATTATTTATACTAATATTATAAAGAGGTAAAATTTGTAAGTTTGTATGTAGGATGTAATCTCAGGAACTACTGGTTGGAATTGAAAATTATTTTTGTGTTAGATATTCCATTTATCGAGGAAGGTTATAGGCTATATAAAATCACGCTACGACCAATAGGATCGGAGAATTAATGAAAAATGTTGCAAAAACGGGAAAGAATATTACTTTATGAGGGCTTCCGTTGCGTGCGCTGCGTAAACGGTTTCAGTTATGCAATCATGTATGTAGGGTAGGTAGGGTAGGTGTAGAGTAGTGGATGTAGGATAGGGTAGGTACGTAGCCAGTTAACGGGAGCGAAGCCGCGTGGGACAGCTAGTTAATATAATATGTTAGTATATACATTTTCGTTTACAAGTTGTTATTTTTAGATATTATTTTGTACCCGTTCACAACGTTGTCCTTCTTAACTTACCCCAAAGGTTGACTGGTTGAGAATGCCTTGTGGCATTAGGTCCGCCTATGTACCACTATTGTACCTAAATGAAGTTTAAATAAATAAAATAGTTTAAAATAACTTTAAAAAGTGTGCCTTCTCTGTATGAGAAGAATATAATAGAAAAAATTTATTCGACATAGACACAACACAACAACAACAATCACAAAGTAACAGAGAAGAATAGTAAAAAAAGTACAAACAAGGTTTAAGAATGATTGCGCCGAGCGTGCCCACACCGAAAGGGTTTCCAACTCAGCATTTGCTGGGCACCAGACACCCAGCGCTGATTTTCAGTTGGCACCCCGCTAGTGACACACGGACGTGGGTAAATAAAATAGATACTTAAAATAATGTCATATGTAGGTGCTTAACTTATAAACTTAAAAATATGTAAAATAGATAATATAAAGTAATAGAAAAATATATAATGTATTATAATATAAAGTATAATAAGTGCTACAATATGATGGTTACATTTTTCCTCAAAAAACCCTAAATGATAGTGTTGCATAGACAACCGGCATATCACATCCAGCCAACCTCTTCCCGACTCATTTCCTAGAAATATAGGCACACCACTTGATGGATTAAACTATTTTTATATTATCGTGGCTTTTGTCCTGCAGTTGCACATTAATAGGTTGATATTATTTAAGGTTACACTAGTCGACGGCACGAACTATTTTGTGCGCGGGGTTAAAATGCATGCTATATCAACCGACAACACGTGCGGAAGAGATAGATGCTGTGATGAGCAGTAAGAAGCTAGTTCGCGTACGAATTAGCACTTTTGCAAGTTTGTAGCGAAATGTATGATGATTTAGGACGAAACCGAGCTCGCGAAATTTTATAAACAGACCTTTGGGAGTCTGGAAATCATGGAAAAACGACTAAACGTATCTGTTCAAAATAAAATTATCTGCATTGTTGAACTACTATTATATCCCTGTATGGTGGCCGTTTTACAATTTTCCGTCTTCTTATGGTATTTATTTGCGCCCAAAAATGCGTTAAAATTAGTGTCGAAATGTGGAACTTTCGACGCTCATAACTTTCAAATATATTTATTTTTTACTTTTTTGTTTCCATACAGGGCTAGATAATGATGAGAAAAAATCATATCATTATTTATTTTGAACGTACATCGTCAAACAGTGGAGTAATCGCCAGACTACGTTTGTATGGAAGAATGATCAACTTGGGGCGATCACCCATACAAGTACTGACCTAAGCGTAGCCTCGGTTTCTCGAAAGAAATTATCGAAGCGTCAGAAATTTTACGCAAATTAAGCGATGTTATTGCCGATTACAGCAGATAACGCGGCCTTTATAATTTGTAACATTAATTCTGCGATAACTATTTTCAATTAAAATTAACTAATATCATCATTAAAATTAATATTCAATTAACATTAAAATGAATTATAATTAACTTTCGTTCCTGAAACTGGAGGTTAACTTGGCAGATAGATCGTTACGCGCGGCCGCCTTTCAAACAGTCTTCAGTAATATCGTATCTTTTGAACAAACTAATGTTCTTACAATGCAATATTTGCAATCAAACCTGACCTACTTTCGACTTTAGGTAGAGGTAGGCACCACAGACATAATTCTTACTAGATACGCAAGTCCTTTCATCTGTATGAAAACCAAGAATGCCACTTTTTAACCGACTGCCCAAAAAGGAGGTTTCTCAATTCGACCGTATATATATGTTTGTTTGCGGATAACTTCGTCGTTTATGAACCGATTTTGATGATTATTTTTTTGATAGAAAGGAGATATCCCAAGAGTGGAACCATGATAAGGAAACCAGGCTATGATGATAAATCGAGGGAACTCCTCGAATATTATAGGCAAACATGTAGCGATATTGGTATTTTCATCAATAATGCAATCATTTGCACTCAGAAAGTATCATTTGGTGAAGTGGAACTAATGAAGAAGATAAGGCCAAAATGGCCACTGGAGCTCCGAAATAAAACAATGTATCCTAGTCTTATTTGGGATTATTGGAATCGTCATGAGATGTACTTTGGCTATACCTAAATGATTGTCATATTAATTGGGGGTATACCTACCAAAACTAAAAAGTGGAAAATAAAAAACATTTTAACAAAAACCGGCCAAGTGCGAGTCGGACTCGCGCACGAAGGGTTCCGTACCATTATCGCAAAAAAACGGCAAAAAAAAAAACACGTTTGTTGTATGACAGCCCCACTGAAATATTTATTTTATTCTGTTTTTAGTATTTGTTGTTATAGCGGCAACAGAAATACATCATCTGTGAAAATTTCAGCTGTCTAGCTATCACGGTTCTTGAGATACAGCCTGGTGACAGACGGACAGACAGACAGACGGATCGCGGAGTCTTAGTAATAGGGTCCCGTTTTTACCCTTTGGGTACGGAACCCTAAAAAATCAAACCGACTGCCAAAACAAAGCACTACAAAGCGAAAAATAACTTTCTATTCCGAAGTCGGTGTCGAATAACGGCAAACAATGGGTACAAAAGACACCGACTTCGGAAAAGAAAGTTATTTTTCGCTTTGTAGTTTTTTTTTTGGAATTCGGTTTGACTTTTTGTTAAAATGTTTTTTTCATACATAATTTAAATTTGTACATTTTGTACCGATGCCGATGAAAGAAAATATTTGCATTGTCTCAGAACAAGTGACCTATCTTATAAAATGCAATTTGTGAGCAATGAGCAAAGTCTTCAAAAAGTAAGTAAGTAAGTATAGAAAAAAAAACCGATGCAGTTCTTACTCCTAATTCGGGTTCTTTTTAGAGTTTCGACACATGGTTTTAGAGTAGGCTTTTTAAGATCAGTCGGTTTATAGAAACATCAGAATTAAATGTGAATTAAAATTTGAAGAATTTGAATTCGCGTCATCGAGTTTGATTTATGTCTGTGTAAGTACCTCACTAGTTTTGATACCTAAGTAATTTGCTTTAACTTTTAATAATAATGGTTGGTTCTTCGAACGACTGCATTCAAAAACACGCGACCATTATTACGTTATGGCGGCTGGCTTGATGGCCCATTTGCTATGCACACCATGGTTGAATGAGCCAATTTGGCTTCCTTAACCTTTTTTTTCCTGTCAGCGGTTTGCGAGCGATATACAGCCTTTGGACACACCTAATTTAATGACTGTTTACTATAACAGTTGCATGAATATTGATCTTTGAGGTTCAAAGTCAAAGTCAAATATATTTATTTCAACTAGGCCATTAAGCGGCACTTTTGAACGTCAGCAACTAAAATTTACAAATAATAAAAATGAATTCTACCGTGCATTCGGCAAAGTAGCTTGCTATGGAGAAGAACGCACAAGAAACTCCATAAAAAAAGAAGTGTTTTACAATATTTACGGTACATATCTACATTAATAAATTCATATAATTATGTGAAGACGATGCACCCAGAATAGCACATCACACTATACTACGTACAGGTGTAAAGTATTAAAACATTTAAGTATTACACATGTACTGTGCAGTTATATAATAGGTACTAGAAAAACATAACATCCGAAGCAGTTAAGTTATGACCAATCCCAACTGACGGCGCCCGTTCACGAACATGACGCATGAATCGGCACCACCCAGCTCTACCATCATGAAGTGAACCGAATGATCCAACACACGCGCAACCATCAGAGAGACATTTGAGAGAGCATGACTGCCAGGGCACGCACGAGTCAACGAACGACACAAAGGCACAGTAAATGGTACATTTACAGTTGGGTACATAGTACTCACACACGTGCTGTGCAGTTATATAATACTAAAAGAAATTGAGTTTATACAATACAAATATATTGATACAGTCTTCAGCAGGTCCAACAATAATGTTCAAAACAATAATGTTCTGCATATCACTTGTTTTTGCACCCTAGAGGTTGTGACCCATTTTTATCAGTGATGTAATCCCCCAACTTATAACATGCCAGCCTGCATAGTGTGCGTTTTATACCAGTTTTAAATTTCGTCTCATTCAGTTCTAGAATGTGGGGCGGAATTTTATTGTAACATTTTGTACAGTACCCCATGAAAGATGAGGCTACTTTAGCCAGTCTGAAACCCGGTAACTAATTGGTCCCTATTTCTAGTTCAGCAAAACTTGCCGATGTCGGTCCATGGAACCCATTCCATTACATACCAATTACTGTTCTCTAATCTGAGACCAAGACTATTCCAGGCCTCAAAAAGAGCACGTTAAACCGTTGGTCCCGCAGCCTAATTGCGTAAGTGAATTCTGCAAAGCAAACAAGTCGATTCCTTCCCAAAAACGACTACGTATTGCATATTAATATGTAAAGTCGTTTTTGGGAAGGAATCGACTTGTTTGCTTTGCAGAATTCACTTACGCAATTAGGCTGCCGGGCTCTCGGCTACTGTATGTAGTATTATATTATCTGAGGTCCCGGCTGTCAATTGCAGATCTTTAACAGTCGTTACGGGTTGAAAACCCGAAACCCTGATGACCAGTCTTATCAATAGGAATTGTAGGATTTGTAGGTGTTATCCAGTAACTGGATCCTGGAGGTTAAATAGGCAGTCTATCCATGTATGACAGCTGCATCAAGTTAGTCTAGAAGCTGACCCTCGTAACAAAAATGGAATAAGACAAGGCAGATTATGATGTCATTGTCATGAATGTTAGAGCAGTGGTGGACCAGTGGTATCGGCCGCGAATTACAAGTTGTAGGTCGTGGGTTCGAGCCCAGGCAGGCGCTTTACTTTGTGTAAATTATTTCATCACCATTTCTCTCAAAACGGTGAAGGTAAACATCGTGAGGAAACCGGCATGTCCTAGAACCAAAAATTCGAAGATATGTGACATCCACCAACCCGCACTGGGCCCGCGTGGTGGATTACGGCTCATCCCCTATATCCCGAGAGGAGGCCTGTGTCCCAGCAGTGGTAACATTCATAGGCTGATGATGTGATGTGTCATGAATGTTTATCTTACTCAATCAAGCCAGAACGGCTGAACGGATCTGGATGAAATTTGTCACAGAGATAGATTATAGTCTTGAATAGCACATAGGCTACTATTTATCCCGGTATACTGTTCCCTTGGGATGATAAAATACTTTACGCGAGCGAAGCCGCTGGCAGAAGCTACTCGTAGTAGGCTCCTCGCCAAACTTCTGGGCCGCCCTGAGGTTGGTTTACCGGATGCGCGAGGCACGAAACGGTGCTGTTTCTATATGAGATTTACTTCTGCGCAGCCATTGTAGCCGACTTCAGGGCGGCCAAGAAGTTTGGCGAGAACTATATAGATACCTACATAATCGATTACTGAATTGACGTTTTTGAGTGTTTTGCAGGTAATTCAAATTCATGTCCTATACCTACATGTCTATTCCATGTCCTACATCACTTTGAAGGTACACTGGCTTCTACGATACAGGTATATAAACCTAGTTTAGAAGTCAGGGTTTTTCACTCTGGAACACTTGCTTTAGCAATTTTTAGATCATAATAATGTTATGTATTTATGGAGTAGGTAATAAAGATTTATTATTATATTTTATTATTATATATACATTTTCCAGTCTATCTTAATTATTTAGCTAGCAACACATCTCACATAATCTTCAAATAATAGCTTAAACAAGTAAAATTAAAAATCCCCGACACAATTATCTTGCGCAAATACCCGGATTCAAACAGTAAAACGCCCATGTAATGTACTTTGAACGGCTTAACAATTTTTTTATCAAACATTGCTTTAAACAACAAAACAACGCAATCAAAATCGTTTCATCCGTTTAGGAACTATCATGCCACATACAGATACACAAACACACTGGTACACACGTCAAGCTTATAATATCCCTTTTTTTCCGTCGGGGCACAGATATTATAATACTAGCATAGTCGGGGGTTAAAAACTACAATAGTACATTATGGTACAAGTGTGTAATGTTGGTGATTACCGCTGAGGCGTCATTGAGAGCCGAGCCGTAGGTGAGGGTCTTAAGGTTACACTAGTCGAAAATTCTTCCATACAAATGTAGTCTAGGGGTTATGTCACTGTTTGACGTTGTACGTTCAAAATAAAAAGTGATATCCATTTGTCTCATCATTATCTAGCCCTGTATGGAAGCAAAAAAGAAAATGTTTGAAAGTTATAAGCGTCGAAAGTTCCACATTTCGACACTAATTTTAACGCATTTTTGGGCGCAAATAAATGCCATAAGAAGATGGAAAATTGCAAAACGGCCTTCATACAGGGATAGATTAGTAGTTTAACAATGCAAATAATTTTATTTTGAATAGATAGATTTTGTCGTTTTTTCATGATATCTAGACTGCCAAAGGTCTGTTTATAAAATTACGCGCGCTCGGTTTCGTCCTAAATCATTATCCATTTCGCTACAAATTTGCAAAAGTGTGAATTCGTACGCGAACTAGCTTCCTGCTGCTCATCACAGCATCTATCTCTTCCGCACGTGTTGTCGGATGATATAAAATGCATTTTAACCCCGCGCACAAAATAGTTCGTGCCGTCGACTAGTGTACCCTAAGAGAGCCGAGGACGGTAATCATCAATACACACGTGTATCATACGACGTTTTTCAACACACTTGTGAAGAAAATAATACTAAAATAACTATAATTTCAACAGTGAAAACGAGTTGTGAAAAAATGTTCGCAATGGCGGGAAACATTAATCAGTTTTCCTATGCGCGTTCATCTCTTATTTTTGTCTTTTCGCGGATAGCGTTTTAGCCACGTACAAAATACTTGGGGAACTTCAAGTTTTCTTTATTACAAAGAAAACAAAAGTTATATTTGAGTGAGAGTTTTATTTAATAAACACGTACAAGTTGAAATTATCTATGTAAATACGAAGTTGAATGAAATGAGCAAGCAATAGGTACATTAATTTGTACTATTGAGCACGATCTTTTTTGTATCGAATTTTTTTAAGAACAAAGCAACTCAACCAATAATAAAAAAGAAAACTCTATAACTCACTTGTGAATAATAGCAATGAAAAAGTCACAGTTTGATAACAGGTATCATTATGTGAATAATTGCGGTGAAATTAGAGCCACTTTATGAGCAAGTGTGTTGAAAAAGAATTTATCTATTATACGACCTCTAGTTGATAGATAATGTTAATGAGTTTGGTTCTTATTTGGCATGTAGTTAGGTAGGTAGTTAATTTAATTCAACTATATTATCCAATATTATCCATTGTGTACCTACAGGTAAATTTTTAATTATTTCGACTTCTGACTATGGTTTTGATGTATCACTTTTTCATGTTTTGTATGACCATATAATTTTGAATATGATTTGACCTTTTATTTTTTCTATACCTACTTCTATAATATTAAAAATATTATTAATAATATTATAAAGACGAAAGATTTTTTGTTTAATATTATAAAGAGGAAAGAATTTTTTGTTTGTTTATACCGAATAGGCTCCAAAACTACTGGACCTGGATTTGATATTTTTTTTTAATCCCGAAATTGGGTCCTGTGGGCTTGTGTGGCTTCGCTCCCGTGGACCACACGGGAGCGAAGCCGCGGGCAACAGCTAGTTATTTAATACTTTTATTGTGTATTATATTTTTTTTAACTTTGAACATGACCTATGATTTGGATTATAGAGTTAATGGTTTGATTTATGACATTATGGTTGTGATTTTATTTTATATGGATTTTGAATTATTATTTTATTTTTGAATGATTTTGACCTTATAATTTTGATTATTTACATTATGATTTTGATTTCTGTCATTCTTTTTTTAAATATTCTTATTATTTAAGTTTGATTTATATGTACTTATACATTTATATTTTTTGTTTAATCTACTTTATGTGGTTTGAATTGTATAATTTATAGTTAGTCAATGTTATAATGAGTGTTATGTACGCCGTACCTACTTGTCATATGCATTGGTCCAATAGTTGTTTAGATTAGATTGTTTCGTCTATTTGTAATGCATGTGCTGTGCTATATTTCAAATAAACAAATAAATGGAATTTATTTAAATCATTGCCGACTATTATCTTTTGCATAATTTAATAATTATCAATAAGGTACGTCAGTGTCTACTATGTATTAGCTTCTAGATACTACAAAGGCATCAACATGTCATCCGAAAGTCATCCGCTGCTAGACATAGGCTTCTTGAAGGCTGCCTCCATCGCATTCTCATGACCTCACCATTCATCACCCTATTTACGTAACTTCAAAAAAATGCGAATTGATTTTTCCAAAATCTGAGGACTGTATCGATGGTCCCTGTGCAGTTGTCAAATCTTCCACCAACGAGTGCAGCAACTCACCAACATATCAACCGTGTTTATTATCAAGTTCAGACTTGGTTAGGGCATGATATAGAACCCCAGAATTGGGGTTGGATAATGCGTGATGAATTCCTGGAACCTGTTATGACAATCAATCCACCAGCTCCGGAGTAATTGCTTAATGCAATATTCTGCAACTGCAAGAATGGTTGTGGTTCGCGATGTGGATGCAGGAAAGCAGGGTAGCAGTGCTCTTTAGCTTGCGGTCAGTGTAATGAATATTAATGTAGACGGTACTTTTGATTCCGAAATGCCGCCAATTTGCGAATAACGCAATTTTAACCGACTGCCCAAAAACGAGGATTTATCAATTCTACTGTATTTTATTTAATTTGTGTTAGTTACCTCAGAACTTTTTACTGGGTGAACCAATTTTGATAATTCTTTTTTAGGGTTCCGTACCCAAAGGGTAACGGGACCCTATTACTAAGACTTCGCGGTCCGTCTATCTGTCCGTCTGTCACCAGGCTGTATCTCATGAACCGTGAAAGCTAGAGAGTGAAATTCAAAAATCACAGATGATGTAGGTATCTCTGTTGCCGATATAACAACAAATACTAAAAACAGAATAAAATAAATATTTAAGCTCCCATACAACAAACGTGTTTGTTTTTGGCGTTTTTTTGCGATAATGGTACGGAACCCTTCGTGCGCGAGTCCAACTCGCACTTGGCCGGTTTCTTTTATTTGAAAGCTGGTGCTTGCCATGAGGTCCCATTTAAATTCAATCATCATCAAGATCTGATGAAGAACTTCGGAGATATATATATATATATATATATAGATCCATAGTATAAATAAGCATAATCACCCCTAATAGATACCACTGCTGGGATACAGCAGCCCAATTGCGTAAGTGAATTCAGCCAGGCAAAGGGCGCCGATTCCCTTGAGTAGCTGATTTTAAAATGAGAATCACGTCAAAATGGCTAGTCGTAATTTTTTGGAAAAAATATATGTTATATTAGACCATTTTCTTAATAATTTGATCTGAGCAAATTTTGAATTTTATTCGTATAACATAGTGTAATTAATTTGTAAAGTTATGTCTAAAACGGACAAAAACACGACAATCACACTAAAACCGCTGGGCGTATTTTAATGAAATCGACACCATCTCAAAGACTATTTAATTATCTATATTTTGATCTGAGGCTTTTTTTTTTAAGTCGTAGAATAATAAGGAAAGTACAAAAAACAAAAAAAAATTGGGTTGCGCGGGTGTGAAACGAGTGCGCGTTTTGTTCCCTCAAGGTCGTTGGCGTTAGTCGTCGTCTTAATCGACCAATCACATACACGGAAATTCGCGTTGGGTGCCCGTGGTATAGGTTTTCCTCAATGCAAGTCTAAATTACATATGATAAGCAGAAGTGGTTTGTGGTTGATTTTCTGTTACGTGGTTATTATTAACAACTGGCGTTCAACTAAAATTCATTTATTAGAATTTTTCAAATTACGTCAACAGTCTGGCTTTGATAATAACACATAATATCCGAGTTAAATACTTATCAAGAAATACCTATAGGTAATACTGGCAGTTTACGAATTAAATAGTTTATTTAGTGTGTTTTTTGACCTTTCAATAATGGCTGTATGCTAATGACAATGACAGTGTTACAATTAATTAACATAGAAAGAGAAAGTTGTAAAAAACCGCGAAAATACTGAAAAATAACTAACGATTTTCATAATTTTGGTTTCAATACGGTTGAAACGATCATTTTAATTTTTAGGGTTCCGTATCCAAAGGGTAAAAACGGCACCCTATTACTAAGACTCCGCGGTCCGTCTGTCTCTGTCACCAGGCGGTATCTCATGAACCGTTAGCTATCGCTCGGCAGTTAAAATTTTCACAGATAATGTATTTCTGTTGCCGCTATAACAACAAATACTAAAAACAGAATAAAATAAATATTTAAGTGGGGCTCCCATACAACAAACGTGATTATTTGCCGTTTTTTTGCGATAATGGTACGGAATCCTTCGTACGCGAGTCCGACTCGCACTTGGCCGGTTTTACTTCCTTTTTCCCACGGCTTTTTTAGGGATAAAAGTAGCCTATGGCACTCAGTGGTAATGTTGCTCTCTATTAGTGAAAGAATTTTCGAAATCATATTACCAAAGGCTTGCTGAGATTACCTCCTAAACAAACAATTTTGAGGTACAGTCGACAAGATTAATTCATGACCCACCATAAGCAAATGTTTTCTACAGACCTGACTGCTTAAAAAGCGAACTAAAAAGACGTAAACAAGAAAAAATCATGCTGTGCAGTCGGAGGATACATTTGGTTTTGGTCAGCCAGCTCGCAAATATGTATCCTCCGACTAACTTGTTTACATTTTTTTAGTTCGCTTTTCAAGAAGTCGGGTTTTTTGATTTTTTTAATCAATGAAAATGAAATTCATAAGCGCCACCTATCAGCTAATTTCCTAAATATCACGATAGAGGTCAACGCCGCCGGCTAGTAGTACAAAGGAGAATTATTAAAGATCGAATTGAGGTAGATAGAAATAAGGATTTTGGACTCATTATAGTAAAAATAAAATTGAAAATTTTTCAAAGATTTGGTTAAAGTTAACGAAAAATTCCAACACCAGAGGGTCCAGAATCATGTACTGTCCATGGTATATTTTTTCGCGTCCGTGTCCACTTTCCCGCGGCTTCACTCCTACAGGAACCGTGCATTTTCATAATAAACGGTAATTCAGCTGTAGTGTCAGTAAGAGAATCTTCATCTAGGTAATTTCGAGAAGGATTTGATTAGTTTCGTACAAACAAACAAACGATGTTACGTAACGACTTCATATTTGGATTCGTTTAGTTAGATTAAGATAAAAGACATTGCATTATAGTTTATAGTAGGGGAGAAGGGGGCAGTTTTGAGCGGGGGCAGTTTTGAATTTTACTTTTTCTGAATGGGACTTTCGTGTTATCTATGGCTATTATGCGTTTTAAATGTTGGCAACATTCATCTTGTCATCTGTCACTTCAGTCATTCGTTCATTCTGGATGTCAAAGTAAAATAAACACTTTCATTGATTTTGAGTGTTGCAAGTAAATATTTGTTAGAAACTTCGTAAGAGTTTGACAGCTATGTGAATATTATTGTCGGAAAATATGCTATTTCTATTTAATCCTCATGTCATTGTACTCTTTATTTACATAAGAACTATTATCTCTCGATTACAGTTTTAACGAAATCTATCTGTGTTTACGAAAACTGCTCCTGGGGCAGATCTGAATAAAACACACGGGGCACTTTTGAACTTAATTTAATAGATTGCTACCATAACAAGTCGATACTTAACAAAGCCTAAAGCTATTATTGACAAATACCTAAAGACAACAGTATAATGGTTTATAAAAGTTAATTACTTCATTTTAACTTGTTTGTAATTTTTCAAAACTGCCCCGTATGATTTTCAAAATTGCCTCTTAAAGGTTTATTCAGAGATTTAGAGCCTGAGCTTTTTTAAGTCCTATTTTATTTTATAATTAAAATTAGTAATGATTGTAAAGCATAATAACAGACATGACAATACATTTTATTGATTTGCAACTCGTGTATTTTTCATTTTATAACGCTATTTCAAAACTGCCTCAGAGTGAATCGAAACTGCCCCATGAATGGGGCACATTTGAAGAAAAACATGTGTTTAAAAAATGGGAAAATATGTCATTTTCGTACGTGAAAACAAACAGAAACTTATTTTAAAGTATAGTCTAAGCCCTATAGGAACTGATTATAATAGACAAATGTTGTAAAACGTCCTTTAAATGAATATAGAAAAGACAACTCAAAAAGTGTTCAATACTGCCCCCTTCTCCCCTAAGTATTGTTTAAGTGTGTCCTATGTCCGCACAAAGAATTTGTAAATTGTTAGTATTAATTGCTGCTGTTGCCAGACCAGTTGGACAAGCTGGCGACGGTAATGACCAATTGAGTTGATGAATTGACAAGTTTGTTATCATGTTAGTTTAGTTACGTTTTACAAATGAATGCAGAGAATTCTTGAGTTTTTTATTTAATACAAAAATTGCGTTTGAAGGGTTAAGTTGACAAATCCTACTTTGTATGCCTTAATCAATACCTACATACTAAATCTGTAGAAAAATAGTTTTTGTACATGGCAAATATATCCGAAAAAATTGCGAGTGTGTTAAAAGATAACCAACAGAACCCATTTCCAGCATTTTTGGAATTCTTGTCTGTTTATCTCAGACATAGATTTATCTGATTAGTTGTGTTGTGCACGCTTCACGTAAAGTGTTCGAAACCAATGTAGATAACTTTAATACATAAAAATTGTGCATAACTCTTAAGTATTATTTATATTTTGTTTCATTGCAATCAGTTCACTCTATCAGAATATATATGAATTTAAAATGTTCAGGAAGTAAAATATGATAAAACACGCAATTCAGATAATCGGACAGTTGAACTCCATATTCGATAGATGGCATTGTGCATTAGATGATTCTCGGCGGCAGAATGACCGTTTTTTTTTTTTTTTTTTTTTTTATAAAAAACTTTGCCCCACACTAGGAATTTCTCCTGTATCGTGGGTGCGTTTACAAACATATAAACTCACACATACAAACACCCAGAGCCGGAACAACTATTTGTAGATCATACAAATATTTGTTCCGTGCGGGAATCGAACCCGCGACACGCAGCGCAGCAGTCAATCGCTCAACCACTGCGCCAACCGTGCACCCCATTATATTATCTGTGCCATAGAAAAAAAATCTAGGGGTAGGGCAGGGTATAAAATAGGTAGAGCGAAGCGGGCACAGCTAATATAAAATAAGAAGTCAATGCACGTGTCAAATTTTAATGCCAAATTTTGACAGGTTGTCAAGCATATGTAGAATTTCGCAAATTATTCAACTCCAAATTCAGAAATTGGGATAAGTTAGGTATATGCCATGCATCGTTAGTCTTGTGGTCGCAAATATGAGAATCGGGTCGAACTGGTGAACGTGGGGTTCCGTGTTTGTTTTCCAGGTCGAAAAGGCTACGTATCTTTGTTGTCCTGTTTACCTGTCTATCACATCAGCACTAGACGTCTTGTGGTCACTAGAGGGACTACTGAGCATGGGGCAAAGTGTGATTGAAATCATCTATTAGGAATTCCTCGATAACAGTCACAGCCCGAAGTTTGAAACTTGGCGCTATAACTACCCCATTCCATGGAAAATTCCCATAAAGCGGTTGGTCTTGCTCCTGATGTCTTCCCTGATCGTGTCGGATTGCCGTGCAATCGGTCTGTGAGAGTAAGGGTGGTTACGCACTACATCCGATCCGTATCCAAGAAATTTCGGTTCCGAATTAGCCGTAAGCCTTTTTTTAGGGAAGCTTACGTACTACATCCGAACTCTATCCGTCATAATGTCTTAATTCAGAATATTTTGAATGGGGAACTCTAATCACGGTCACGGATCGCACGGATACGGACATGGAATTCGTAAAGGAAAAGAGAGGGCATACGCTTGTGCACTAAATAGATACCTCTTGCACAGGTACTTTGTTAATTTCTGTTGAGAAAATTAAGATTACTGTAAACATAACATTGTGTCATAAGCACGTGTATCTCAAGAGTTATATTTACAACTAGCTACTGCCTACCCTACTTACCTACATACTACATACCAATTTTTTTCTAGTCACATTCTTTCGCGTAGAATCTTAACATCGCGATTCAGAAAATTTCTTTAAATGCACAACGCCATCTATCGAATAGCGAGTTCAACTGACCAAGTAACTGAATTGCGTGTGCTGTGATAATTTTACTTCTTGAACACTTTAAATTCATCTAACTTTTGATAGAGTGATCCGATTGCGATGAAACAAAAACTAAGTAATTCTTCAAGTTACGCACAATTTTTATGTATAAAAGTTATCTACATAGGTTTCGTACATTTCACGTGATGCGTGCACAAATAAACAGACAAACAGACAAAAATTCCAAAAATGCTGGAAATGGGTTCTGTTGGTTATCCTTTAACACCCTGGCTATTTTTTTTTGAATTTTTTTCGATGTACAAAAATTATTTTTCTACAGATTTATTATATGTATTGATGATGATGATGAAAACAAGATGAAACAAAGCAATATGGCGCCTTAGCGAGAGGAAAGTCCTAATCTAATCTTGATCGCATATCTGAAGATTTGACTGCACGCGCATTTTGCCGAGTTCCAGTGAAATACTCGTATCAGCCTTGTCATACCTAGAAAGTGCTGAAAAACATTGTTTATGTTAAGAAAATAGATAAGTATGCAAAGATACCCAAAATTCTTATCTCGTATTGGCGAGCCACTGGTCCCTCTCGTAAAAAGGTATGTCGCAACAATGTGACAACGACTTTTCATAGATATGAGGAAAACGCATAGCGCAGTTTTCGCAGTGCCGTTACGCGCCTGTCTGCGGGTGCCTTTACTTATCTTTATGAATTTCTACTTTTCGTGTGAGGATATGGCCACCTCTGGTGTCAGAGTTATTTAAGCCGCCTCTGGGAACTCCACAGGCCTCTGACGTGGCTATTTCAGACATACATACATTAACTATATGAATCACGATGTTTTCCTTCACCGTTGCTTGTGATGTCCAAGATAAACTTAGAAAATACATGTGAATTTGACAAAAATCGCATTGGTACTTGCCCGGATTTGAACCCACGACTTCAAGCACTATATAGGCGAGGTCTTAGCCACTGGGCCTTTATGATAATATTGTTCGGACGTCCTGCGTGGTAAATGGACTGAACTTACAAGTTTGGTACTATACTTCATAAAAGATAGCTTGATCTCTGCGACATAATATGTCAAACTGACGTATAAGAAATTGTAACGTTATTGTTAGCCTGTCAAGCGCTATTGCTACTGTATTGATACTGACAGCTGTCGCAGAGATCAAGCTATCTTTTATGAAGTATAGTAAGTTTTGAAACACAAATAAGTTTTTTTTTTATTCTGCATAGATAATGAAGTCGGTTAAAAAACACATTGGTAAAGCAACTACTCTTTTTATGTAGATACCCACCTCCCTACCTAGTAATTTAGAATGAAACACATCTTCAGCCTCCTAGAGTTTCCCATTGTTAAAAATGGCGAATACCATACCATAGTGTTCGCTTTTTGCAGATTCGAGTAGGACCTATAGAAGTCTTTCTAACAGGCAGAGTCACGAGCACAACTAGAGTAGATACATGGTAAAACTTTTACAGACAATCCAGTGTAACACGGTCAAGCTGTTATGGTTAGTTTTCCTCCAGTGTAACCTTTGGACGACCTGATTCATGAAGGTAGGTACATTATGGGGGTTGATTAAATTATTATGTTCTAGACTTCTTTTGTTTCAGTTTAAGTGGAATAAATAAGGAGGTTAGTTGAACTGCTCTACTTAAGGTTACACTAGCCGATAATTCTTCCATACAAGCGTAGTCTAGGGATTACGCCATTGTTTGACGATGTACGTTCAAATTAAAAAATAAATAAATTTTTCTCATCATTATCTAGCCCTGTATGGAAAGAAAAAAGTAAAAAAGAAAAATATTTGTAAGTTATGAGCGTCGAAAGTTCCATATTTCAACACTAATTTTAACGCATTTTCTGGCGACAATAAATACCAAAAGAAGAAGGAAAATTACAAAACGGCGTTCATACAGGGATAGATTAGTAGTTCAACAATGCAAATAATTTTATTTTGATAATATACATTTAGCAATTTTTTCATGATATCTAGACTCCTAAAGGTCTGCTTATAAAATTTCGCGCGCTCGTTTTCATCCTAAATCATCATCCATTACGCTACAAACTTGCAAAAGTGCTAGTTCGCGTACGAATTAGCACTTTCGGCCAAGTGCGTGTTGGACTTAGCATATTTAGGGTACCGTACCAAACCGCAAAATTCAGTTGGTTGTAATAGGAAAAATGAGGGACATTCTTGAAAAAATCTGATTTATCCATATATTGGTATTTTTTTATCAAAATACACGTAATTGTAAACATTTTCACCAAATTTCCAGTTTAAAGGACAATGGGAAGTCCAAAAAATTATCGGAACAAAATACTGACTTTGGTGGCTTCTCATACCTCCGTTTTCAAATATTATTTTAAACAAAAATTACAGTACCCCACTTGATTTTTGTTCACGCCCCCCGTTTATCTGTATGGAAACCCCCTTAAAAACATTTGAAAATATTTTTTGACAATTTGTATGGCTTTGGGTCAACATGATGCTTATACTGTAAAAATTAGAAGACTGTAGCTCCAACCGTTTGTCTGTCAAACCGTGTGACAGACGACGGACAGACAGACAGACAGACACACTGACTTATAAACCTATGGACTTGCCATACCTACGAAATTAGCGTGATACCTACATAAATCGGGAACTTAAGATGGCTGCCCATTGGCCAATGAGGTAGGCCATTTGCAACTGTTTGACAGCACAACTACACAGATAAACGTACATAAACAGCACACAACTACCAATTTTACTCGGTAATCAACATGGCGACCGAGCACGCATAGACATGATTTTGACGTCACACAAAAGTGTTACCAAGTTTAGTCCTTGACAAACATTTAGATGTCTCTCTTTTCATATGTAGTTCTTGGTTAGTTAAAAAGAGTCAAAACGCTTTTTGACATGCGTGTGTCGATTTGATAGATATGTGTATAACTATTCTTCATATAGTAGAATAGGCCGTCTCCATAGATTTTCCTTCCTCATTGGACAGACACGTGTGTGACAGCAATTGGACCCTTCAGTTACGGAATCCCAAAAAGTAGGTACTTCACCCGTCTTTGCCTTTAGATTTGAATGTACCTGTAACCCAGGTGGTTATAAATCAGGTGTCAAACGAGTTGCAGGCACAGCATGGGGCTCTTCTGTCTGCTAATATAAATTGCTAACAAGCAGTGAGAAAGCCTGGTGTGGTGTTCAATGAGCAATGGTGCTACCTCAACGAAACAGCTGCAATGTGCAAGTGGAGCTGAGTCGCAAGCCATGCTCTATCTCCTGTTCTGTCTTCTGTGCTAAAGTCTTCACAATCTAAGAAGTCCGTTGACGTTTCTCATTTCACATGACGCTATAACTTTTTACGTAAGAACTCAGATCAAATAAAAAGTCAAGATGGAACGTTGCACACAACAAAGTGAAGCCGGTTCAAACTATGCCTTGCCGTACAAATACACAATTACACGCACTCACGTACAACGAAACTACCCCTTAGCTTGGTATAACACTTGGTAGGTAAATAGTTCTTAGTACAAGTACAATGCTTTACTTATTGTTATCGAATAGGCGTGATTGTGATATTTTCAATACCTAATTTATGAATAAATGACGTCTTTATGAAGAACAATGGGTAGCTCATTCGATATTATTTAAGCAGACCATACAATCTAATTCTTAGTAGGACTTAGGTACCTAGTGTAGATTTATTAACAAGAGGTACATAGTTTCACATGTAATAAATCGTTCAAGTTCACAGGAAACAATCATGTTTATGGTTCCGTAGCTAGAAAACCAGCTAGGTACTAATTTGGATTTTACGAGTAGGTACTTCTCCTGTCTAGGACTTGTATTTATTATATCCTTTGGGCTCAGACCATGAAGTTATAGGTAAAGATGGAGGCCACACTTAGAATAAAATCATGAGGCAAATACCTACGTATCTCCATCCCGCTTTCTGTGGGCCGACCTCTCTTTCTAGTGTGGACTATAGTATTGCTATCTTCTTATTTAAATCTCCTAGAAAATCTTAGAAATAGTCACCACACTAGCCCAACCAGAAGTTAAACACTGTCAAATAATTTACCTATAAATAAATACTTGAACTAAGATTAGTTCCATAATTGAAAATCCTAAAATTGTAGGTCACAGCATATCTGGGTTGGCAAATCAACGAAATATAATCCCATTTCTTAAGGATTCGGTAATGTGGCAACATTGGCCCTATATGCCAAAATAAATCAGGCCAATATGGCGGTTGTTTACTTTGCGGTTTATAGTTTCGTTTGAGATTTTTCGATATTTTACATTGTTGTAATTCAAAAACTGGTGCAAAATTGTGTTGTGAGTGGTTGCCATAGTACGTGGTGTCCAAAAGGTGATATAAGATTTCAAGCGTAAGTGTTTAAATCGTGAGTTCTGACATTGAATCATTGTAAACATATTTCTTTGTATCGATTAACCAGTCTGTTCAAAATAATTGTAAATGATAACTATGTAATGATCAAATACATTGAATTTCATTGATTTTGTGCAATTTAATTTGTTTTGTTTACATGAAGTCGTACTGCAGTAGTGTGACCATATTGAGGATATATCTGGGACTAAATTTTTCAACGAGCTAAATTCATGGGCCAACTTAGAGAAAATAACACAGAAAAAAAAATGTCGTTTCACAATATTTTACTTCTCTGTTGCAGGTAATGGTTAACCATCCCATCACGGACTCCATTGATTGTAATGATTTGCATGAAACTAAGATAGTTAAGCAAATAGCTAATTGGTTATTTTTCATGCGTATACGTGCTCACTTAAAGAGTCACAACGAAAATATTTTCAGTGATTTACGTGGTAAGCGACAGAAACTACACAGATCAATAATATTTAGTCATGTATAATAAATAGAAAAGTTATAAAATATATGATTTTAATTCGGCAAGTGTTTTTGTTTCCTTTTTGTTATTTTTTTAATATATTACAGTTCCTATTATAGTCCCGTATAATATATATACGTAATATTAAAAATAGAGCACCTGAACACTCTCCTTACCACCCTTGATCCTTAACACTGACTAAACTAGGAATCTGAAAAAAAAACAGCTGTTCATTATGTTTCACTATCAGCAAAATTAATGAAACCTCTAATTTATTTTTCGCAATTTCTGGGTTGGTCCCTTAGTACCAGTTGTTGTAAAATGATGTGTACAATGATGCCTCTTTCTCGTGCCCGCACAGATCTTAGTCATTCATATCGTATTGCCACTATAACTAAACCTATGTCCTGGTCATGATCTATTTCTTCGAAAAATTCTGTCCATGTGGACCCTACATTTTCTGCGTGATTAGAAACTCGGAAACTCCAAACTTTCACACTTAAACAAACAGCTTCTTTCATAATTTATTATCATCATCATATCAGCCGAAAGACGTCCACTGCTGGACATAGGCCTCCCCCAAGCGTCGCCACATATTAATTATTAATATATTATACGCATGCATAATTATCATGATCTATATAATCTTTAGGGGCTCGGTCTTAGTATTAATGAGATGTAGATAATTGTATAAATATTATTGTAAACCACTAAATGGACAGCAACAATTATAGCAATGTCCTGGGAAAAATAAAATGAAGGTTACCCTGCTTAGACAGAGAGGGTCTGCCCACAGAGAGCGAGATAGTGATACATAGGTTTTGCTTCAAGTAGGTATTCGAAGTGTGATCTCCATATTTATCTATACCTTCATGGCTCAGACCAAATAAAAATTTGGTATTCATCACCGAATATTCTTCATTGAAAGGGCTGGTTTCTGAATTCAGAATTTAGAGTTAATAAACCGACCATTAGACTGCAATTATTTTTAAAACCCTCATTGGCCAAGGGCCAAGCGTGTTGATGACATAGGTAAGTTCTTTTTCCTTCATTCAATAAAATTAGCAATTTGAACCGGCAGCGACTGAGTTCACATTTGTTTTCGGCCAGCAGCGTATTGTAACACTAAAATATTTACCGCCATCGAAGGTCATTGGCTCGCTCGATAAAAAATGACATAATCAAATTGATTTTGGAACGTTACGTAATTACCTATGAATTTGACATTCACTTTTCGTGGCGAATTAAAAATGGCGGATTGTTTGACAGGCAATAACTGGGTAAACAATATTTATGACGTGGATTTTACTTTTTAACAAATAATTAAACCGATTTCCAAAACAAAACACTACAAAGCGAAAAATTACTTTCTTTTCTCGGGTGTCTTTGGTGCTTATATTTTTTCGTTTTTGATACCGTTATCACTTATCAGTATATTTTTTTTTGTAAAAATTGTTCTATTTCTCTCATTTTAGTTTTGGTACCTTACCTTATATTACCATGAATATCATGTATAGCCAGTAGTCTTCTCATAAGCCATACCAACAAACCTAAAAACAACTGGGTTACATTGTTTTGTTACGGAGTTCCGTGCCTACCTTCTGGCTTCATTACCAGTTCAGTTCGATGGTACCATTTTCATAAAAACCATTTATTTAAATTTGCTTCAAAACAGTAATTTGAAAGAAAGAAAGAAAAAGTATTTATTTGTGACCCGCACAGGAGACACGAGAAATCAGCTTAAAATTAAACAAAATTAAAAATAAAAACCCCGTGCGAGACCAAAAAGGCTCCTATCTCAGCACGTGCAGCGATATCCAAAAAAAATTAAATAACGCTGCGCTGATATTCTGATAAGACCAACTGTTGATGCCACGGACACACTTACGGAAACGGAAAATACTTAAATAATACAATAAAATAGAATATATAAATAACAAACAAAATAAAATAAACACAGAAAGTGGGTCAGAGTATGTGTAAGTATTATACAAATATAAAACATATTAAAATGTGGGTAGACCTATGTAGACCGACTATTCTAGATAACTATCTCATACTCAAAACAACCTATCATTGAGAAGTTCCAGTAGCCATCTGTGGTCTTCTTCATAAGTACCACTTCTCACCATTTGTGAATGCAAATTGCCATGTTGATTAAAATACCAAAATCGCTCTATGTGCATACCGATGATCGCATAAATAAACTTTGAGGAGTTGCCTCGATTTCTATCTGATCCTGACTTGGTGACAATGGGACCACGAGAGAAAACCCTTTCAAACTAAAAAAAAAAAATTTCATAATCGGTCCATAATTGACGGAGGAATCACTAATCGTTAAACATAAATAAAAAAATAATAAAAAAAACATACAAACAACCCAACATAGAACCTCCTTGGAAACCTTTTTGGAAAGTTGGTTAAAATACTTCAAGGCGAAACAAAGGGGTTATAAATCAACCTTAGGCTTCATTTTCCTGAAGAGGAAAAATATGAATCATTTATAAAAGTTCCCGAGTTGAGCCCGTAAAGTTTGGCAAAAAAAATAATTGCAATTTTGTAACCAGGGGGGTGACCATAACCTCTAAGAGTAAGGTTGTTTGGAGTGTGTGTAAGGGACAGATGTATGACTTGTATCACTGGGTCGCAGCGCTAAGAAAGAAAATTTGGTTTAAGTAAATATTACTAAGATGGCGCGATATGAATCGATTTGTAATTTAATTAAATTGTGTGTAAAATTAATATTTTCTGGAATTGCATATAATAACGAAAGTTACGTCGAGACGGTTTCTTTGTATGGGATGAGACATCTATATGCTATTATTATATTATCTGTGCTTGTATACATCTGTCCCTAACGCACACTCAAAATAACCTTACTCTAAGAGCTTATGGTCACCCCTCAGGTGGTTGGTATGTATCAATGTCGGTACAGAATCGGCGATGAAGGAAAACCAACGGTAAGTATAATCAAATTCAAATTCAAAAGTCATTTATTCAAACTAGGCTGAGAATCAGTACTTTCCGAACGTCAAAATTACATAAGACAGTCCCCCAAAAGCGCCCGCCCTTCACCACTTCCTAGTGCTTTTGCTGGGAAGAAGAAGTGGCGCAACAAACTCCCCAGCAGTATTTTTTTTTTTTTATGGGAATGTCAAGCGCTATTGAAATGTCACCCTTACGTTTTGGCATTTCGACAATCGAAATGGTAAACAAAGTGTAAATCTATCACATATTATGAGTAGGTATGACTAATAACAAAAAAATACTGGCCAAGTGCGTTTCGGATTTCGCATATTTAAGGTTCCGTACCAAACCGCAAAATCAAGTTGGTTGTAGTTAATAGGAAAAATATTGGGAATTTCAAAGAAAAATCCGATTTATCAATAATTTGGTATTTTTTAGTAAAATATACCTACGTAATAATAGGTAAACATTATCACCAAATTTCAATGTCAATGGGAAGTTAAAAATTCTTCGAACAAAATAATGTAAAAAACCTAACTTTGGTGGCTTCACATTCCTTTGTTTTCCAATATTTTTAAAAACGAGCTCTAATTAACGATACCCCACTCGATGGGGTAGGTACATTTTTATTTTCGCGCTTCCCTTTTTCTAAGGGGTCTTAAAAACATTAAAAAAAAAATTTGACCAGCCAGGATGAAGTTCGTTTCTTGAGAGAGGCTATAACTATTCAGTCATCTGTGGCTATGGTGGAGTGGTCAGATTTGTCCTGAAGCCTTGTCTCCCAGTGGGGTGATGACAATCTGGTCCCCTTTAACGCCACCAAAACACAGGCGTGTCTTTTTACCGCTAAAAGGAGTCTGTTCGATCAAACGCATACTTTTCTTTTTGCGTCTGTACCTGTGACTGATCGGCTCGAGCTCCTAGGTATGGAGTTGACATCCAGTGTCAACTTCGGCGCCTCCATTGAGTACAAAGCCCAAATTGCGGCAAAAAGCTGGGCATCCTAAATAGAGTGAAGCGACACTTTACGCCTGGACAGCTTTTAACCCTATACAAAGCGTAAGTCCGATCCTGCATGGAGTATTGCAGCCACTTTGGGATGGCTCAGCTAAGTATTAGCTTGCCGCGCTTGACTCTGTGGAACGCAGAGTCAAGAGGCTTATTGGCGACGTTGAACTGTTGGACGCCAAGCTTCACAGCTTGGCTCATCGCCGCAAAGTTGCCTGCTTGTCGGTCTTCTACAGACTGTACTTCGGTGAGTGTGCTCAAGAACGCCACGACCTCATCCCACCAGCCTCCTTCTACCATCGGACATCTAGACGCACTGCAAGTTATCATCCTTACCTTGTTGCCATTCCACCAACTCTCACCAAGCGCTTCCAAACATCCTTTATAATGCGCACAGCGAATGAATGGAACTCACTACCTGAGTCTGTGTTTCCGAACGCATTCAACCCGAATCTCTTCAAAGTTAGAGTGAACAGGCTTCTCTGTCACCTACTAGACTAGAGTCAAGAGCAAACCAATTACAAAAAAAAAAGCCCCAGCGACCTTGAGCGATCGGGAGGAGCTTGCGCCACAGCCCCGCGACCCCACAACTACACGCTCGTATTTTCGCGCCGCCACCTCGGGTTCTGAATTCCTGATGTGTGGGTAGCGACCAACGGCTCCGAGTCCGTCCTCACTGAACGCATTTAGGGGATCTGGAAGAAGTGTGCCAAAATACTAAAATAAAATATATTTTTGGAATGGTCTATTTAATAGCCTTTATTTGATACCCATATTGTTATGACAACGAAAAAAATAAGTGTATCAAGCACTTTTTTTTGGGGGGGCTATATATATATGTATATAGCCTATGTCACTCACACAATTGAGGCGAATCCAACGACACCTCATATGTCATACTCATACATAATTCGTCAAGCCGTTTGGGCTAGAGCGTACTATAGAAATTGACATACATACAAATCACTTACATACATACAAAATACCTAAGCTCGAAAAACATTAATTTCCCGCAGCCGACTAAAAAACTTATGTTTTTACTTGCTCCCATTTACTTTATAGCTAATAGTTCCATTGATTGCTTACTTATTCATTGAAACATTAACAGCTGTACCTACGCTATACATACCTACAACTTCCCTAAATAGTTGTAGATTTGATGCGTCATGATATATTCACTGAGTCATGTCATTGATGTAGGATAAATTGTAGGTTTTTGTGACGTCATAATTGACCTACCTACATATATAATGTGTCCGGAGTAGTAGTAATAAAACTTTAAGGCCGTAAAATACAGTTAATTTTATCGATAAAAACACCCCACAGGGGTTATAATCACCATACCCTCAAAGATAGAGCAATGTTAGTACCTGACTTACTTATTAAGTCTAACAACTATAAATTGGGACCAAGGTCTTACAGAGGCATACATTCAATGTTATTTATACGGCCATAGCATAGAGAATTAAAAAAAAACCTAACACTCAAAAGATAAGATATTTGAGTATTGAGCCATAAAAGACAAATTTTAAACATAAATTCACAAGATTTTATTGCAAATTTTTTAGGGATTAAATCTTCTTATGGATTTTTCATTAGTCTTTGAGTTGGTTTATACCACAGATAATATAATACTACAGTAGTCTATACACTCACAAAAGAATCACAGCTCTAAGCCAGTTAGTTTGAATTTTATTATTGCCTAAAAAAACCCTGCACATTTGTGCCTTATAATTTTTGCATAATTTTAGGAAATGCAATGAAAATGTGTAGGTTTGTTTTTTTGTACCCTTATGCGGGGTGTTTTTATCGACAAAATTAAGGTTACACTAGTCGATAATTCTTCCATACAAACGTAGTCTAGGGATTGCTACACTGTTTGACGATGTACGTTCAAAATAAAAGAATATTTCTATTTGTCTCATCATTATCTAGCCTTTATGGAAACAAAAAAGCAAAAAAATTAAAGTTATGAGCGTCGAAAGTTCCATATTTCTTACTCCATATTTCCAGCTTCTTACTGATAGCATGCCTTTTAACCAATCGCACAAAATAGTTCGTGCCGTCGACTAGGGAAACCTTAAATTTATTTTACGGCCTTTAAATTTGATTAATACACGTCCGGACACATTGTATATAGCTACAATCTAGGGGTATTTCAGTCAAGAGTGAATAGGTTACTTCTTTATATTATCTGTGCTTCTAGGCAAGCGTGCTTCACCGTCGACCACATCATCCCTAGGTACTGTGAGGACTCTGCCTAAAAGGCAAACTATTTGCCGTTTAACTATTTGTAAGACTGGTGGCAGATAACTAGTTTTGCAAGGTAATTAAAATAGGAACGCTTGTCATGTTTTTATTAAATTATTATTGTCACTTCTAGTTGAGCCGCCCATAAGACAGGCAAGTAATTTGCATTTCATTACGTAGCCCACTGGCTACGACCCCCCTTACAGTACTGACAGGTGAGATAGTGGTCAAAGGCGAGCGAAAAAACCTGCATACATGCTTAGTAGGGCCTAAGCACCTAAGCATCAAAGGATAGGCATGTACATTGTACAGTATGATTCGCTGTTGGTACCGATGTGGCTAGATCAAATAGAATAAATTAGAATTCATTTAGTTCAAGTATTAATTCAGTACAGTTCAACTATTTTCTGAATGTCCCTCGGCATTCATCGCATTTCCGAATACGAACGAATGCTAATTTCCATGTCCAATTTTTGGATTTTTCGTGTATAATAATTTGAATTCAGAACTAAGTACCTCATTGTTGTTTTGTTTTGATTTCCGTGTGAAATATATAGAGCTGTAAAAATAGCAGCTTTAATAGCTTTCCTCCCATTTAAAAAAAAAAGAGTATTAAGAGGAAACGGGGGCAGAGAGCTCCGACTGAATTTCCTTTGTAAAAGTCATAAATCAAGGTTTGGCTCTCGCCTATTTCCTCCTCCAATATTGGACCAATTTAAAAGATATTCCATAAACTGGTAAAGTAAGATATATACTATGTCCCTACGTTTTCCTTTTTTCATTTATATTTGTCAAATTTGTACACTAAGCCTCTGTTGACAGCGCAATTTTGAGCATTTTGTGAGGGTTCTAGTGCAAAAGGAAAACATAGGGACATAGTATATATCTTTAATTTTCAGTTTATTTTTTTATCTTTTAAATTGGTCCAATAATGAATTGAACTGAATTCTGTGATCTGTCTGTCCGTATATATAAGTTTCTATGTGCTGAATTCAACTGATAGAAAGCCGACGACTGCTGACGAAACACGAACTTTGCCGAGGGACATTGAGAAAATGTTTGTACTGTACTAATTTACCGTATATGGAATACGGTATATTAGTAGATATTTAACTCAATCGGCCTAGATTTAACCTAACTATGTTAAGAGGCGGGTTCTAGTATAACCAGATGCAGCTAAATATAATAATTTTAACATGGAGCGACTGGTACCAGAACCCAGTATCTGGGTAATACTATAGACAATACTGAGGCTCTAGACCGATGTCATACGATGTAATCGATGGCGATGGTGCACGTGCCAAAATGTATGGGATTGATCATTTCGGGGAGTGTGCGACGGAACTGCACAATTTGATTCCGCCTAGCCTTTTCCATCTTCGGACTACAAGACGTACGGCAATGCGCCAATGTTACATGGTGGACATCCCACCCATACGCACAAAGCGTTTTGAGAATACTTTCATTATGCGCACAGCTAAGGAGTGGCATTCTCTGCCGGTGTCTTTGTTCCCTAATAGCAACAACCTTGGGGTCTATATGTCAAAAGTGAAAAGGTTACTTCTAGGCAAGCGTGCTTCACCGTAGACCACATCATCGCATACCATCAGGCGAGATAGTGGTCAAACGCGAGCCTACGGATAAAAGAAAAAAATGACATTTCGATAACGTGTGACATTGCCATTCATTTTTGTCATTTTTCCAATAGCTAACGTCACGCTTTTACGATAGATGTCCAGGGCCTCTGGTGTCAGACTTTCTGAGTTCTGACTACCGCCGGTAACGACTACGACGAAGATCATCAAATGCCAGTCTGGACCAACGACTTGTTTGCCGAGGCACGGAGGAATCTCGGTCTGTAATTATGTATAGGATGGTTATCCATTTACGGACGGACTTCGGCAACTATTGCTTAAGGTTACACTAGTCGATAATTCTTCCATAAAAACGTAGTCTAGGGATTACTCCACTGTTTGACGATGTACGTTCAAAATAAAAATTGATATCAATTGTGTCATCATTATCTAGCCCTGTATGGAATCAAAAAAGAAAAAGAAAATATTTGAAAGTAATGAGCGTCGAAAGTTCCATATTTCAACACTAATTTTAACGCATCTTTGGGCGGAAATAAATACCATAAGAAGAAGGAAAATTGCAAAACGGCCACCATACAGGGATAGATTAGTAATAATAAAACAATGCAAATAATTTTATTTTGAAAATATACATTTAGTCGTTTTTTCATGAGATCTAGACGTTTTCGTCCTAAATCATCATCCAATTCGATACAAATTTGCAAAAGTGCTAATTCGTACGCGAACTTGCTTCTTACTGCTCATCACAGCATCTATCTCTTTCTCACGTGCCTCGCGCACAAAATAGTTCGTGCCGTCGACTAGGGGAACCAATCGACCAGTGCAGCTGTTTCAATTTAGCCACGTGCTGTGTGGAATATATTGGTATTTATGCTCATAAACGTAAATTAGTATAGCACTGTGATAATTAATTTCAAAAATCCAATACGTTTATCTGTTCTTTTATCAAATTTTATGACATCCACGTGTTGATGTTGCAACTATAAAAAATGCTGATTGCGGCGACAGGCACGCAACCATGACGGTTTTATTTATATTGTTATTCAGTGTTGAATGATGCTAAATGCATTTTAATTTGCCAATCCACTTAGTGACAATGACGATTGATGATAATTACTTGGAAAATATCAACCCGCAATGTGCTGGAGTGGTGGATAACAGTCCACTCCCTTCCATAGGGAGGGGGCCTTTTTATCGTGTGGCTATCTGCATGGATGATTTCCCCCCTGGGGTGAGCGGTGAGGTCTTTCAGTCTTTTACCACACTATGTTGTGTTCTGCTACCTTTGGCTAGGGCGATGGAGTTCTTGCACATATAATTATGCTCCCCTGGTCATGTAGCCTGTATGAATTCATGCGGATCCTGTCCGACTTTGCAGACTCATTCAGCCGTAGCGCGCGAGAAACGGCTGACCACGTCTTAGGTCTGTGTACCATATTCTTTCCAGGCGACTCCCCAAGTCCGTCAACTGCCGGGTACACAATGATGGCCGCCGGCGATCATTCCATCGCACTTTGGCACTGCTGTGGAAAGCGAGTGAGGTTGCATCTTCCCGATTCCTCCCAATCCCTTACCGTCGCCTCCTTTGTAAATATCACTTCATCGCAGTATTCGCAGAAGGTAGCGATGACTCCCCATGCGCTCTCGCTTCCGACCAGGAACTGCTCCGTCCTGAAGCAAGCGGTTATGTGCAGTACAGAGAGGAGCAGGCTTGTGTTCCAGAATGGGAGCATTATAGACTGCTTTTGCATGTTATTACCGTGGAAAATACACTACAGCGATGAATATTTACAATAATATTAGTATCTAATTAAATATTATTATATTAATAATATGAAAATATTATTATTGTTATATTATATATACAACTGCATCCGGTGAGACATCTTCGACCCCATAGTCGGAAAATAGCCTAATTGATTGATATTATGTTTAACTATAAAATACGTATAGACTACCTTTAAAAGGCGACGAAGACGAGATAATAAGGATATACAAAATGAATTAATTACGTAAGGATATTCATTCACATTGACAGAAGTCATATTTGAAATATACTTATTACATAATATCCTTAGGTAATTATTAATATTTTTTAATAACAATAATTTTAGATAGGTGACAATGGTTGTATACCAAGCCGCTAATTAAATAACTCTAGGGAACTATAATAAAATCTCGCCATTTGCCAATAAGGAACTCTAGTGCAAAATTTCATACTTCTGGATCCAGTTGTTTAGTTGTGCGTTTTCTGTCAATGATTTAATTCAAGATTTTTACTGAGTAGTTAATGGGGAAAATCTACAAGTCCGTGATTAGACCTGTCATACAGTATGGATCAGAGTGTTGGGCTGTGAAAAAGATGGATGAAAAGAGATTGCATGTAACAGAGATGAGAATGTTGAGATGGATGTGCCCAGTGACGAGATGGATAAAGTGAGAAATGAGTATATTAGAGGAAGTTTGAAAGTGAAACCGTTTGTCCTGGTATGTTCATGTGATAAGGAGGGATGAAACACACGTTACTAAAAGAGTTATGAATATAAATGTGGATGGATGGAGAGGGAGAGGAAGCCCAAAAAAAAGATGGATGGACTGTGTGAGGAGTGATATGAAAGAAAAGGGAGTCAGTGACGTAGCGTGACGGGGGACAGGACGGTATGGAAGAAGAAAACGTGTTGCGCCGACCCCAAGTCATCATCATCTGCCTAGCCTTTTCCCAACTACATTGGGGTCGGCTTCCGGTCTTACCGGATTCAGCTAAGTACCAGTGTTTTACATGGAGCGACTGCCTATCTGACCTCCACAACCCAGTAACTGGGTAACACGGTACTCCCTGGCAAGACTGATCAGATCTCAAGCTTCTGACTACCCGTAACGACTGTCAAAGATCTTCAAATAACAGCCGGGACCAACGGCTTAACGTGCTTTCCGAGGCACGGAGGCAACTCGGTATGTTGAAATGGTCACCCATCCACGGACCGACCTCGTCAAGCGTTGCTTAACCTTGATGATCGACCCGTGCGGCTGTTATTATTTAGCGCCGAGCCCAAGTAACATGGGATAAGGGCAGGAAGATGATGACCGAGTAGAATTAATATCTTAATTCCTTACTATTTACCGCTCCCTCTCTTTTTACTTTCAAGCTTGAAATCCGTACCAACATAACACAAACTAATAATGAAGGGCTAGGTCACGGAAACTTCAGATAATTGATTTCCAATAGGTAGTTTCTACCGAGGTTACCTACTTGTTTATTAAGGTGGTAATCGGGTAGGTCATGGAAACGCTGTGTTTGAATTTGAACTACCAACCATCAGACTAACCGAGGCTAGCTTAATTCGCTGCCTATATTTCAGAGGTGAACGTACTTGACTATTAACAACTTCAATCATGGAATCGTTGAAAAAGTAAGTAACGGTGGAAAAAAAAGTGTTCAGAATTTTAGTAGTGTTTGCATACTTGACACAATGTACTGAATAGCTATTTTTTTTTTTGCGAATTTCAGAGATACATGAATATTTTATCCAAGTATTGTAGTCACAGCGGTAGGCTTATTACGTATCTTTTGCAAGAGCAAAACGATAGCGATCAAACGAACGCTTTATGTCATAAAAGTCGGAATTACCTGCAGTGTAGGTATGGTAGGTCCTACACAATCGTTTGCTAATCGCTCGCTGTATGTCCGCCAACAACTCTAAAACTTTTGTATTGAAGAGCAATTATTGCGCGAAAATCGCTATCGTTTTGCTCTTGCAAAAGATACGTAATAAGCCTGCGGCTCTTTGTTTCTCTGAAGTTGGCATTACGCGAAAACAGTTTTTCATCGAGTATACTGCATAGAGTAAGCGAGATAGGACGATGCGACAAACGTAAGCGAGTGAAAGAGACAGATAAACAATGCTATTGTCACGAAAAGAGCATTTGTGCAGGTTCTTGCAGACAACTTCAGAGACACAAAGATGCACTTTGGCTACTATACCTAGATGGCATTTTTTTTGGCAGTAAAATGCATGTGATACTCAGCGGCAGTGTAGCTTGCTTTCAGTTAATGTATTTTGGTAAACGGCTTATTGCCTGGGTTTACTGCTTGATTTCGAATGTCATATGCTGGCTAATTCCCCGAAGTCATCAGCTCGAACGTCCGAATCGGCGAAATTGCATAGCATCGATGTACCACAATTTCGAATAGCCATTAGATCGAGCGTCCGTTTCGCCGAAAAGCCATTGCAACGATAGTCCTATTCATCGAATGTCTGTTGGCTCGACGTGCCAGTAAGTCAAAAGCTATTCAACCTAAAATATTCAAGAAGACTAAAAGAAGGAATATAAAATGGGGTAAAAATAAAACCAGCAGGGTTTAATTTACTTGCTGACTTCTCTGAGGCTCTAGACAAGTCAGTGTCGTTCGATGTCAGCGATGGCGATGGTTGAAATATGGATCATTGCGATCGCGTCGCGGTTGGATCGGGTCCGCAGACCTGTATGTGCAATAAGGATGCAATGAATTTAATTTGAATTTGGATATATTTCTAATGTCTATCATGACGCTTTCGTAGATAGAAAGTCACTTGTTTAGAGCCTCTAAGAGGACTTTCGGGAGACCTTTGTCCAGCAGTGGGATATCAATAGCAAGACCATAAAAATACTTTAGATTAAATAGTAGGCCTAACAACAGTGAATGTCCACCGTTCACGTGGTGATAACGTGATAAAAACTCGAAAGAATAAGCTTGTTTATGTTCTGGTTCTCTTATAGATAAAAAAAGAGTATCTATATACAAGGTGTCGCAAAAATTTTCACCCATTCTAACGGAAGATGCTATAATTTTTGCAAATGGTGGCAAATAATAATGTTTTTTTTTTGTATTTGTTCCTGACGGAACAGGCTAAGGTCTGAGACCATGCTGCCTAGTTAGTATTTTTCTTGAATTCTTTAGTATGCATTAGAATGCGGATGTAACATATTCTAATGTTTTTTGGAGTATTTGGCAGCAAATTGTATCGAGTCAGCCTTCCCAGTAAGCTTTGCGGAGGTAGTCATTACTGCAATTAAATTCTCCGCTCCACTATCCCGAGATCGCTTCTGTCAATGATTTCACATATTGTCCAGTTGCGTAGACACTTGAGACACAAAACTACGCCACTTTTATATCACAATATCCACTAGGAATCAATTTGCAAATAATATTAACAGCCGCTGAAGTTCACTCGAAAAAAGCCCGCCAAAAACTCCCAAATATTAATGAATCAATGAGGTAGGAAAACTATGGAGACGGCATATTCTACTATATGAAGAATAGTTATACAAATATCTATAATATCGACACACGCATGTCAAAAAGCGTTTTGTCTCTTTTTAACTAACCAAGAGCTGCATATGAAAAGAGAGACATCTAAATGTTTGTCAAGGACTAAACTTGGGAACACTTTTGAGTGACGTCAAAATCATGTCTATGCGTGACCGGTCGCCATGTTGATTGCCGAGTAAAATTGGTAGTTGTGTGCCGTATATGTACGTTTATCTGTGTAGTTGTGCTGTCAAACAGTTGCAAATGGCCTACCTCGTTGGCTAATGGGCAGCCATCTTAATTGCCCGATTTATGTAGGTATGCACGCTAATTTCGTAGGTATGGCAAGTCCATAGGTTTATAAGTCAGTGTAATGAATTCATTCTACTTTGACATTTGTGAAGTAAACAGATACAAAATATAGCTGGTGACCTCCAAGCACGTGTAGCATAGATATAAAGAAGTGTAGCCATCCTGAATTACGACCACGAGAAAGACAACTTATCATCGAAAATTATCATGAGCAACCAGGCCTTATTCCATCTGTGGATATGGAATAAGCAAAATGATCGCTTCTGGGGTACCGAAAATCCGCGTATAACCCACGAAGAGCCATTACACCCGCTCAAAGTTACTGCATGGTGTGCTGTTGACGCTGGAGGCGAGATCGGTCCACCAAACGACTACTGTGGTCGGCGAGAGCTACAGAGCTTATGATCAACGACTTTATCCTTCCTTAAATTGATGAATTGGGACTAGAGAACATGTGGTGCTAACAGGCTAGAGCAATTGTGGATACTGCATGAGCCACAACCCAAATTCAGAGGGCTGCGTTTCCCGGACTTCCACTAGCCGGCACGATCGCCTGATTTAACCGTGCCAGACTTCTTTTTATGGGGTTTTTTGAAGTTACGAATCTTATGTCTACCCTCAAAGATAATATTCGTCAAGAATATTATCTATCGTGTCGAAAGTTCTGGCAAGAATAATGAAAAATTCTGGCGACGGCCACTTAGCCGTCATCATTGTTTCGACTAAATGGATAAAAAATTAAAGCATCAAATAAACATAATCCAAAAAAAAAAAGTTACTCATTCATAAAAAAAAAATTACAGCCAAAGAACATCGGGTGATAACTTTTGCGCCTCCCTGTAGATACTTGCAATAATTTTGTAAGCAACAAAAACCTTTGACCGCGGTACAATTAAGTGATTTAAATTTGAAATATGAAAAAAATATTGATACAGTTTTTTGTTATCTGTTTTCTTCGTACCTACCTAACTTCATACCTACCTATCCAAAATATGCAGACATACATATAAGTAGAGCTTTTATGCGCTCATTCGTATTTAAAAATCACGAAGACGTATAAAATACGAATCGAATACTAACTTAACATAACATCAAGCCGTATTCCCGAAGAATTAGACAGAGGGTACACCTACAC
The DNA here is from genome assembly GCA_948252205.1 of Orthosia incerta. Lineage (NCBI taxonomy): Eukaryota > Metazoa > Arthropoda > Insecta > Lepidoptera > Noctuidae > Orthosia > Orthosia incerta. Next base: position 13,770,400 of record OX411758.1, read on the forward strand.
CATATAGAAACACCCGGATGCCCGACCCGTGAATTGAACCCCCATGTAGCGTTTCCGACCCCTAGACCAACGAGGCAATTCGAAATTCGAATCGAATTCGAGCAATCGTACACGAGTTAGTAAACAAACGCCAGAGTCTAAAACCCCTATTTTCAACAGGTATAGTGCAGGAGTTCCCAAACTTTTTTTTTGTCACGCCTCCCTACTAAAAAATGAAGGTGCCCACGCCCCCTTTTGTATTTTTGTGACTGTATATAGGAAACTAACAGTCATTTACAAAAATTCTTAAGATAAAGAAGTCGGTGTCAAAAGAAGAAATGAAAACAGGAACACAGACTTCCGTAATTGAATTTTCACTTTGTAGTGTTTTTATTTGGAAGTCTGTTTTTTTTTTGTAAAAAATGTTTTTAATTTCAAAAGCTTGTTCTCACGGGCATCGCGATGTGCGCGGGCTATGGAGTACTATCCATGCGCCCCCCAGACCTACACCCTCTATTGTTGTTTTCTCGGCCCCCCAGTTTGAAAATCACTAGTATAGATAGTGTTCGTTATTGTATTCTGGCGGTCAGAGAGAATACCACCATTTAAAACTTGTATTCAGTTTCACCCGGTTTTGACTGAAAGCCGATCTATGTTGCCGATGGAAGCTTAACAAGGAAGCCGATTAGGTATACTTGTAATAAATTTTATTGTTGGAAAAGAGTGTCCGTTTCTTGCACGTCGTGTCCTTCTTCATAGAGTTCTACTGACGCTTGCGAATGTGCAACTAGATTCATTTTTTTAACATCCGACGAAAAAAGAGGGGTTATAAGTTTGACGTGTGTATTTGTGTATTTCTGTCTTTGTGTATCTGTCTGTGGCATCATAGCTCCTAACCGGATGAACTGATTTTGATTTCGTCTTTTTTGTTTGAAAGGTGACTTTATCGAGAGTGCTCTTAGCTATGTTTGAAATCGGTTCAGCCGTTCAAAATTAATGGGCGTTTTACCGTTTGAATCGTGGTGTTTTCGAAAGATATCGTGTCATAATTACGTGTTCAATAGATTGTCGATCGAAGTGCGTCTACTACTTACTAGATAAATTATGTGCCATGCAATAAAAATGTGTCGGTTTGTTTAATTTTTTAATTTTACTTTTTCTTGACAATTCAAAAGTAACAACATTTACATTTTTTTGTGTCCAGTCTAAACTTGGAAAAATGCTAGGCAGATTGATTGTACTACTTGCTAACCACTTCAGCCTGAGTACACTACGAATTTGGAACAACAAACTCAATGTCAAGGTTTAAATTACATTGCCACTAAATTACAACCATTTCCTACTAAAAGGCCACTCATAAATCGACTTAAAATACGTGATGCTTAAGTCGACAGTTGAGTAAGTGGCAATGGAATTTTTGGAATGATCTCAGTTTATTAAACAAATTGTAGTGGACTCGAGCGATTGCAAAAATAATTTTGCTAAGACGGTCTATGTCCTATGATAATATTACTCATGATTGAATTAGTAAAATGGACTTGGTAATTTTCATTCATACGAGACTTGTTTCTGCCAGCGGTTTCGGCCTCGTGTAAGTCTGAAATTATCCCAAGGGAACGTAATCTCCTTCTAAACGTAACAAACAGACAAACAAACCCACATTCGCATTTGTAATATTAGTCAGGGTGGATAGTATCAATAAATTGCTGTGTAATTAGTGAGGCCTGCTGTATGTATGTATAGACTTATGATGGTGGTGGCGAATCTAATGTTTCATAAATTGTGTCTTGTGGATGTGACTGGTGGATCTAAGAGTATAACTAATAGCATAGCATATTAGATAAGATCTGAGGCTCTAGACAACATTTCATTCGGTGTCAATCGAAATCGATGGTCGATGTTGAAATGCCAAAAGGGGGATACCAATACGGGATTGATCGCATGAAATTTCAATAGCGCTTGGCTAGTCTAGATATACCACTAGTTACCTCTAGTTCTAGAGCAGGGATTCCCAAAGTATAAAAAGATATCGGTTTCCCAGGGGTCGACATTACCCCCCGTCACCCACGGTGAAGCGAAGAGGAACCTGAGAAGGGGCCGCTCGTCAGGGCTTTTGCTGATTAAGCCGACGATGTAGCGGCCAACTAGTAGGTTGCGGTGGCGCTTGGTAACAGGTGACATCGCAACTGATGCGGGCCGCGTTTGTCTTTTGTAGCGTCCTAGGTCCCATACGATATCGCGGCTGAGGGTTATAGGCCGCGGCGGGCGAGAAGTATTGCGGTGCGCCTCTCTCCCTACCTTCCGCGGCCTGGACGGGGTCGCCACCGTCTGATGACGGACGCGGTGGGGCCGCAGGGGAAGAGGAGTGTCGGTATAGCGTTGGCCGCTCTCCCTATCCCCTGCGGCCGAAAAATGGTAGGTGGCGGGGCTATTGACTTTGACCCGTCATAGGGGAACCAAGGGTGCCATACACGGGGTCGTCTGGCACCCATATGCTGGTTTGGTCCCTGGGGTGGTCACGGCGTACAGTGTGTTCTGGTGCACCGGTGATGGGGTTTACTCCCCAGAGGAGGGTCCGGTGATGGACAGCCGCGGCGAGTTCGCGGTGAGTGCTAACGCGTGCCCGTGTTCCCGCCATGAGTGGCACAGGAAGACACCGTGGAGTTTTAGCGGGTTGCAGTCCCACATAACTGCGCTATCTCCACGTGGTAGCGCAGTATGCATGAGCATTTCTCCACGATAAAAAAGGGCACACATAAACGAAAACCTGATTTTGGGGGTCGACGAGTTCTAAAAATCGACATCTATTAATTAACACAAGTTCTTATTTGAAACTTTGAAGATACTGTATAAGTTGTGTTACGTGTACCAACTTGTCAGAAGAATGACTAATATTTTAGTCACAAGTCGATAAGCGTGCACAAGTTCATACAAAATTGAAAAGTCGGCAAGTCAATAAGTGGTGTTTAAAAGTAATTTGGCTATGGGGGTCTGATTTATAAGTTAATTTTGGAAAAGGGGTCTATTGCCCAAAAAAGTTTGGGAATCCTATGCTTACGGCCTAATTAGTAGAAGTAAGCTTAGTATAAATTTTAGGTGCGATTCAATCTCCTTGTCTCGCAGTGTTATTGGCAGGTTACTCTTTTAGAACGACGATATAGTTGTTATATTCTCTTTGCTCTTTTAGGAAATGCTACAGCAAAAGTCTTATCCCCCTCTTTATACGATACTGAAAACGCGGGCTTACCACCAAGACTTTTTATTATTGTAAACCTCGCGTTTGACCAATATCTCACCTGATGATAGGGGATGATGTGGCTGGCGACGCGACGGTGAAGTCTCTCAGGAAGAGAAGACTGTAACAGTATTAAGGCGGTTAGCTTTCAATGATTTTATTCTACGCTAACAAAAAAAATATTTAAAAAAAACCGGCCAAGAGCGAGTCGGACTCGCACACGAAGGGTTCCGTACCATTATCGCAAAAAACGGCAAAAAAATCACGTTTTTTGTATGGGAAAAAAAACTAAATATGTATTTTATTCTGTTTTTAGTATTTGTTGTTATAGCGGCAACGGAAATACATCATCTGTGAAAATTTCAACTGTCTAGCTATCACGGTTCATGAGATACAGCCTGGTGACAGACAGACCGCGGAGTCTTACCCGTCGGGGTCCCGGTTTTACCCTTTGGGTACGGAACCCTAAAAAGGGTTGTTTTCTCGAATTGGCGCGTCACGCCTGTCTGGCGGAGTCTTTAGGCAGAGTATTTACAAAACAAGAATTTTAGTCCTTCTCTGTGCACACAGCGGTCTCACCATCTTTAAAACAGATTAGATACTAATAAAAATACCGGTACCGCATAGCACATGTCTGGTTTATATCTTTCATTACCTACATATTTACAAAACTTGGAGTTTGTTTATCATGCTCTGCGACCTCGTACCGTGGGATGATTCAATGAACCTGAGAATACTCCAGTGTTAAGGGTTCTACGGGTTAGACGGGCGCGATGCGACAATGCGACAACGCGTTTTTTAATTTGTAAACTTAGTTTATCTATTTTGAAATTGTTCTACGGATAATACCAGGCCCAATTATATTGGTTAATTTTAGCATAACCCCGCTGACGGCACATAAATCGATATCTAGTAATAACGATGAAAAATAAAACTTTTAGCATGCACATTGAGAAATGGTGTTTTGCGCGATTCTGGCGCCAAACCACGCGGATGCGGTTCATAATTACATTAGTATCTTCATAATGTTATAGGACCTTTAGACATAACCACGCGATTTAACAAGTGTTTCTCGCACAGATTCACTCACTTGTGCTGGTAGGGTATTGTATTGAAATTGTTTTATCATCACTAGATGCACATCGTACTCGTATCACTAGTCAATTTAATGTGAGACTGAATATCCCATAGATATAATAAACAAGTACTGTATTTATTATTGTATTTATTACACAGTATTTTATATTTCTATGGAATATCCGTAATAATCAATAATAATTCCTTTAAAAATATTAGTCGCGCTGTCGCGTCGTACCTGTCTGTGAGGGGCTTAACGAACTGGTATAGGTAAAAAAATCAATTTAAATAATAATGGAGACATTGTTAACGTATCGTAAACATAGTGTACTCTGGTATTGACGATAGTAGGTAAGTATTATAGTAAACAAAAGAAATGCGTCATGGTAATGTAAACAGACAGGGTTAGAAAGAGCAATAATGCTTTTAGAAAGAGCAAGAATGCTTTTTGCCAAGCAAAGTAAATTGAACTTCACTGGCCTCGTGAGAATTAAAATACATATTATTGTATTAAATTATCGCTTGCAAATATTATTTTCACTTCTCATGCTCTGAAATTGCTCATTTGTGCAGGATATAGGCTGCACAACATCGATTTTTGTGCACAAGTGCATTAACGTTTCTACTTATAAATGCATCTATATTAAGGCAAAGAAAATGAGCCATACAGCCAAACACAATAAAAAGTTCACAGATAGAATTTGTTATTTTATAATAATAAAATGTATATTAAAATACGGTAGGTTATTTCATTAATTTAAAAAATATATATATTACAAAATTAATTTAATAGTAGGCTGTATAGGTCTGCAGCTCAAGCCGTAATCAATGACGGGAAACAGGTCTTGTTTTTTCGTGCGTTTAAATTTGCTAAAACTAATTTTACTTTGAATATTAATTAATGAAATGTTATGTTATACTACTGTTTTATTTCCTCGCAATCGAAATGACAAGCAGAGTTTATAACTCGTCCACAAAACCATTTTATCCTCGGTTCGTTTTGTGCACTCGTTGTAAAATCTACTATTTTATGTTTACAGGTTTTCTTTACATTTTGTCGAGTTATACGAAACAAAAATATATCTATGGTATAACAGGAAAAAAGAATTAATATATTTTTTGTCTTATAAAATCTTTATAACATCTAGAATAAGTTAGATACAAAAATATCTCCAAACAAGTTTATCAAATGTTTCCAGTTTTTTTTCACGAGGTTGGCTGACGATAGCCATCTCGTCATGTTTTTTTGATTATCTACCGGCCAGCTGCGTGGTACCAACATAATATCTAAAAATAAGTATTACAATCAAAAAGCAGAACAACCGGTTTGTACAAACCTCTTTTGAATGTGCAACTTTGGCGAATAACGTTTTATAGATCTTCGACCAACGTAACATAACATCAAGCTAATTTATTCCTCGAATGGTTAGGAAGGGGGCAGGGGGGGTTAGCATGTAGCCACCGCCGCGCCGGCATAAATGTTTTCGAGATGCAATATTTATAGATGAAAAACCCCGTATCACAGTATAAATATACAAACAGTATGGCAATTACCTACAAACGCTCGAAACGGCACACTCACACAAACATGCGCACCGACGAGACCCCTAAGCTGCGTCCGCGGTGCCAAAGAATAAATATACAAACAGTATGGAAACTACCTACAGACGCTCGAAACAACACACTCATACAAAAATGCGCATCGACCAGACTCCTAAGCGGCTCGCACTACTGACAGCACTGCAGAAGTGCCTTAATGGTCTCGTCGGTGCGTATGTTTGTGTGAGTGTGCGATTTCGAGCGTTTGCAGGTAGTTTCCGTACTGTTCGTCCATATTTATACTGTGCCCGTATCAAGTGTATTTGGGTTTGTACATCTATAAATTCTAATGATAAAGTCATTTTGTTCAACAAATAATTACCTACTAATAAAAAGTCTGAATACTTATTTATGTCTTCAAAGTCAAAGTAAAAATATATTTATTCAACTAGGTCAATAAGCGACACTTTTGAACGTCAAACAAAATTTAAAATTAATATTTACAAGTAATAAAAGTTGATTCTACCTTTCATTCGAAAAAGTAGCTTGTTACGGAGAAGAATCTTAGGATAGTAAAATGAGGGATGCACCCTAATGTGGTAAAAATAAAAACATTCATGCAGTAGCAGCATTGTTTTTACAAGGTTTTATTTAACTTGCAATGTATAAGTGTCAATCTGCCTAGCCTTTTCCCAACTATATTGGGGTCGGCTTCCAGTCTTACCGGATTCAGCTGAGTAGTTACTAGTGTTTTACATGGAGCGACTGCCTATCTGACCTCCACAACCCAGTAACTGGGTAACACGATACCCCTGGGCAAGACTGGTGTCAGATCTCAAGCTTCTGAGTACTCGTAACGACTGTCAAAGATCTTCAAATAACAGCTGGGACCAGCGGCTTAACGTGCTTTCCGAGGCACGGAGGAAACTCGATAAGTTGAAATGGTCACCCATCCATGGACCGACCTCGTCAAGCGTTGCTTAACCTTGATGATCGACCAATGCGGCTGTTATTATTTAGCCACGAGCTCCACTACGAGTATGTATGTAAGTGTGTTCGGGTCAAATCTTGCAACTGAATTTTAAAGTAGTTATCCTCCACCGATTAAGATGAAATTTTGCATACAAGTATGGATGACAACCGTCATTCTAAATCCAATATGGTGGACTAGTCATTTTTTGTGCAACGCCATGATACAGGTATCAAATGAAAGGTTTTCCTGAGAAGGATACGAAAAAGGCTTGTTTTAAAAAAAAGATGTCAAGTCAGCTAATCCAACAGTTGGACTCCATAATCAATAGATGGCGTTGAACATTTACGTCATTTTCTGAATCGTGGTGGAGGAAATAGTAGGCAAGTACGGTAGGGTAGGAAGTTGATGTGAGTGAAGCCGCGGGCACAGCTTGTCTATAATTTGTGGTGTTACTTCTTCACAAAGAGCGTCTTTATTTTTTTTTTTTTTTTTGGGACAATACCACCGCACTATTCCCAAACCACTGCACCAGAATCAACTTCGACCACCAGAAAAGCGCCGAGGCAATGAAGCTCGACAAAGTCCCGCAGAATGAATTTAACTGTCTTGGAACCCGCAACGAAATTAATCAGAAAAGAATAACGGAGGAGTAGGAAAAAAAACAAATTGCCACTTCCCTCCATACCAAGCAGGCGACAGAACAAACAAGGCAAATAGGCACAAATGATCGTTTACAACTAGGATAAACCCAGTTGAACCCACGGATAAAAATTTGCATTAATATTAATCAAATCAAATCAAATCAAAAGTCATTTATTCAAACTAGGCTGAGAATCAGCACTTTCCGAACGTCAAAATTACATAAGACAGTCCCCCAAAAACGCCCGCCCTTCACCACTTCCTAGTGCTTTTGCTGGGAAGAAGAAGTGGCGCAACAAACTCCCCAGCAGCACAGCTGTCTGTTCAGTTAGAAAAAAACAAAAACTTGATTCTATACAAAAGTATGCAAATAATTTACATTAGGTACTCAAAACAAAAAATTCAAATAAAATATATTTGCCATAATGACAGCTAGCACACGCCAATAATGGCAAAAACGCATGAACGCACGGCAATTTGTTCTTGTTTCCACAACGTCCTACTACAAGGTGCTCTACGTCTTGTCACCGTTCTAAAATATCTAACCGCTATCACCATTGTACTTTTTCATTTTTCTTGGCACTACATTCATGCGTTGCGAGTTCAACCGTACAGTTTCTTACAGAGAAATGGTCTACAACGATGAGTCAAAGGTCAGTAGGTCATCAACACCGCCAGGTCAACGATAGTGTACGAAACTGTAGGCATTCGCATTTATTTCTCGACCAGCTGATAAAGAAGGTCAATGTAACGTTTAGACAACATACTGTGGTTTTTCCTTCGCCTTGATTTACGTATTTGAAAGCCAGGCGAGAATCGAGAGGCCATTTTAAATAAGTTAGTATGCGAAGTGGCGTTTAATTATAACAACATGATTCATAATAATGCAGCGTTATGACCTTCAGTCGTACACGTAATCCCTGACATGAGTACTTTAGGCGGCCAGAAGCCGCAGAAGTCTGGCTTTTAGGCGGTGATCTGATACGTGTTAATTCTATAATGGATCTCGGAGTTCTGTTCGACACAAAGCTCACCTTTCATGAGTGTATGAGGACACTTGCTGCTGAGTCATATCGAAGACTAGGATTCATCCGTCGAAATATGCGCGAGTTTACCAATTCACATGCCATTTAATTTGTGTACATGGCCTTAGATCAGAATGTTGGGCTGTGAAAAAGATGGATGAAAAGAGATTGCATGTAGCAGAGATGAGAATGTTGAGATGGATGTGCGGAGTGATGAGAATGGATAAAGTGAGAAATGAGTATATTAGAGGAAGTTTGGCAGTGGCGCCAGTGACAGAAAAGTTGAAAGGAAACCGTTTGTCCTGGTATGGTCATCTGATGAGGAGGGATGAAACGCATGTTACTATGAATGTGGATGGATGGAGCGGGCGGGGACGGCCAAAGAAAAGATGGATGGACTGTGTGAGGAGTGATATGAAAGAAAAGGGAGTCAGTGATAGCGTGACGGGGGACGACGGTATGGAAGAAGAAAACGTGTTGCGCCGACCCCAAGTAACATGGAACAAGGGCAGGCAGATGATGATGACATGACCTTAGTCAAGAGTAAACTCGAATCAGCATGATATGGAATCTGTATGAGAGTACTTACGCTTGACTTCTTGAAAATATCCATAAAGCCTTTCTTCGTTTTCTTTATAAATAACTCTTCGAATATTACCCCTTTCTGTACCCTTCCAAATTCCTACTTGGTGTTCTCTCGAAGTAAGGCGTAAGTACTTCTTGCTTATCTCTGCCTGCCGTATTATGCGGGGTGAGTCCGATCAAGTCCGATTGCCAGGAGCTCGTGGCTCTATTGTTGGAGGCTGTTTGTTCCTGTGGTGCCCAAACTGTTGTTTACCTGCTGCTTAGACCGCAAGTCACCGGCTTTTAGCCGTACCTTCGGCAAATACGGTGTCCCGTCCCGAGCTAACTCGCCTGATCGCCTCTTGTTCGGGCGCTCACGATGCTAAATGGCCTTCTGACATCAGCACCGCGGTGTGCCCTGTTTGCTGGGAGATGGGTAGATGTGTTCCGTTATGCTAGTATTATATTATCTGTGGTTTCGTGAATGTTTAAGGTTTTATGATGAAAGATAAATTAGTAAATAATTGTATATTCTTTGTACATTTTTACTTCTGTAAGGGTTTTTAGTTGTTGTTATTTTCTGTTTTTTTTTTGTATTTTTTTTTCTTCTATGTTTTGTTATATCGTGTGTTTTATTTTTAATTAGTTTTTATTTGTATATAATTTAGATATATTTTATTCTGCTTAATTCTTGTAGTGTTTTTCTTGTGATATTTGCTCTGTGTAACGTCTTAGGTGTGACCTGTAAAGTTATACATGTTATACTTAAACAACTAAATAAATAAATAAATTATGCGTTATTGTTCTTTAAAATAAAACAGCTGTTCATTTTTGTGTTCACATAAAGACAGCTAAAGACAGGCCTAATACGACAATGCCACACCGATGCGACGACATTTTTCAAACTTGTAGGTTGGCAAAACACAATAGTCGCATTGCACCTGGCTACGGGATTCTTAAATCAACAATTGTATGAAAGCTGTTATCTCTCGAGATATCGAGTTGGTCCGATACTAAAAGAACTTTCTGACCTGGATGAACTGTTAAAATTTACATGAACCTATTTTCATAAAGAAGGTAGACCGCCCTTTGTATATAAGGCTCTAGAAACCTTATACTGGCCTTCTTAAGGCCGTACCCTGACCAAAAAATCAGCATGAGATATGAGCATTCCTATTGGCCTAGCGGCACTGGTGGCGCATGAATTACAGTAGTGAATACGCCCAGATTTTAGAATAAAATCTTTACAAAATCGAATATTGGTCTTTTGAAAAAAATAAAACTTAAAAAATGTTCGTTATCAAATTGTCTATCCATTAGTGTTAGTACAAAAAATAATTAATGAACTCTTTACGAGGAGATGCATGCTATCAATAATTATTACTCATTTTTATGTTTTTTTTGGAAGGAGATTAGTAAAACATATACCTCTTTAAAAAAAAAAGTGTACTACAATTTTAGAATCAACATTATGTACAATTTTTTTTTTTTTTATTACCTAATTGATATTTCTTTTTATATAAATAGTAGATAGCTCTTAAAAACTGCACAAAAACGACTAGCGCGGCGTTTTCCTCGGGGAGGCGCCTGAAGGTTACACTAGTCGATAATTCTTCCATACAAACGTAGTCTAGGGATTACTCCACTGTTTGACGATGGACGTTCAAAATAAAAAATGATATCAATTTGTATCATAATTATCTAGCCCTGTATGGAAACAAAGAAGGAAAAAAAGTATATACCTATTTGAAAGTTATGAGCATCGAAAGTTCCATATTTCAACACTAATTTTAACGCATCATTGGGCGAAAATAAATACCATAAGAAGAAGGAAAATTTAAAAACGGCCACCATACAGGGATAGATTAGTAGTTCAACAATGCAAATAATTTTATTTTGAAAATATACATTTAGTCGTTTTTTCATGATACTCGTATCTAGACTCCCAAAGGTCTGTTTATAAAATTTCACGCGGTCGTTTTCGTCCTAAATCATCATCCATTTCGCTACAAACTTGGAAAAGTGCCAATTCGTACGCGAACTAGCTACTTACTGCTCATCACAGCATCTATCTCTTTCGCACGTGTTGTCCGGATGAGATAGCATGCATTTTATCTCCTCGCACAAAATAGTTCGTGCCGTCGACTAGGGGAACTTTAAAGAAAGTTTCCCAAGCTACACTTCATAAAAAGTAGTTGGAAGTCCACAATACATGATCAATCTTCAATCCAGTACAATATTACTTGTTTTTCTTCCGTATTCCCTGTACAAACTGGCATTTTGGAAAATTCGTGGTCACCTCTTTCTTAGAATTAATAAATTGTAGTTCTAAAAACTAAAAAACACGCTTTAATGGTAAATTGAACTAAAAAGTCGCTAATCCTGAAGATCTTGGTAAGGCATGAGACTAACTATTTAAACGCGCACGGTAGAATCAACTTTCATTACTTGTAAATTTGAACCAAGTTGAATAAACATATTTGACTTTGACTTTGGCTTTGACTTTGACTAAATTATTGCATTGTCATCGGTCCTTGATAAGTGTGCGAAGTTTCAAATCAATCCCACGTTTTGAAGGGGGTGAAAATCACGTTCAAAGATTCCGTTACATAGATACATAGATACATACCAAGCTAATAAAAGCGTGTTAAAAAAAATTGTAGTTCTAAAAACTAAAAAACACGCTTTAATGGTAAGGATAATGGGACAAACTGTTTAAATTATTGCATTGTCATCGGTCCTTGATAAGTGTGCATAGTTTCAAATCAATCCCACGTTTTGAAGGGGGTGAAAATCACGTTCAAAGATTCCGTTACATTGATACATAGATACATACCAAGCTAATAAAAGCGTGTTAAAAACACTGGTTTTTCCCTATGAAAAACCCGTTCGAATGGTCTTCTTTACTTTATGAGTATGTATTTATTGATACCTGGTAATGTGTGCTTCAGCATCGAAATTTAATATTCTTGTAAGTACACATAAGAAAGCATGGTCGTAAAGCTCGCAAGGTCGCTTTCCGGATCAAAATGGAACAGATTTTTTCTCGCAACATACACGGGTAGGTACGGTATTGGTACAGTGTCAACAATTTCGACCAAAACCTAAATAAGGAAAATGATTTTGATTTGTTAATTCCAAAGATTTGATTAGTATGGTTTATCCTCCAATAAACGTTGACAAAAATGTCTCCTTGTACAACTTATAAGTTGTACATGGAGACATTTTTGTCAACGTTTCGTCATACAGTCAGAAAAACCGTATACAGAATGAAAAAGAAAAAAGTAGTCAAAAATACCGGTCAAGTGCGAGTCAGACTCGCGCACGAAGGGTTCCGTACCATCATCGCAAATACGGCAAAAAAACACGTTTGTTGCATGTGAACAAACGTGGGAACAAACCTTAAATATTTATTTTATTATTTTTTTTGTATTTGCTGTTATAGCGGCAAGAGAAATACATCATCTGTGAAAATTTCAACCGTCTTGCTATCACGGTTCATGAGATACAGCCTGGTGACAGACGGACAGTGGAGTCTTAGCAATAGGGTCTCGTTTTTACCCTTTGGGTACGGAACCCTAAAAAAGATTTTAACACTCATTTCAAGGCACAACGACCCATCATATGTCAGGAATTTTAGGGTTCCGTGAGGAATCACGAGGACAAATGGAACCCATATAGGATTACTTAGCTGTCTGTCTGTCCGTGTTTCAATACCTTTTAATCTGGAACACCAGGAGGTATCAAGTTGAAAACTCTAATCGCAAGGTAATCTATAACGCATAGGATACTGCCCGTTGACCTAGAATCATGAAATTTGGCCAGAAGTAATGCCTTTTGGCACAAGTAAAGGAAAAAACCGAAAACCGTAAAGTAGGTACCTACTCATATAAAAAACTTTTTAACAAAAAATCAAACCGACTTCCAGAACAAACACCACAAAGCAAAAAATAATTTCCGAAGTCGGTGTCAAAAAACAGAAAACAGTGGGTACAAAAGACGTTTTTTATTTATCTCTTTTTAATTTTGATAGGTATCACCAATCAAAACGATAATAATTTATAGCCAAAGTAAATGTCATGACGATCCCAATTAGCCCAAACACGACTAGGATACATTGTTTTGTACCTTCCGGCTTCATCATCAGATCAGTTAGATGGTGTCATTTTCATCAGTACCATACATAGTCGGTTAACTATTCGAGATTTTATACCCGTGACATGCTTAGCATTTAGGAGTTCCAGTGGCCATCTGTGGTCTTCTTCATCAGTTTCACTTCACCAAATGATACTTTCTGAGTGCAAATGATTGCATTGTTGATGAAAATACTAAAATCGCTATATGTATGCCTATAATATTTGAGGAGTTCCCTCGATTTCTCTAGGATCCAATCATCAGATCCTGACCTGATGACTATGGGACCAACTAGGAAGTATACCCTTCAACACCAAAGACGAAATTTTGAAATCGGTCCAGGCGTCTTTGAGTAATCGGGAAACATGTATTATTATTTTTTTTTTTTTTATCTTATATAGGCTCGCGCTTGACCACCATCTCACCTGATGGTAAGCGATGATGTGGCCGATGATGGAGCACGCTTGCCTAGAAGTAACCTATTCACTCTTGACTTAAAGACCCCTAGGTTGTAGCTATCGGGAAACACAGACTCCGGCAGGGAATTCCACTCCTTAGCTGTACGCATAATAAAAGTATTTTCAAAACGTTTAGTGCGTATGGGTGGGATGTCCACCATGTATCGATGGCGCATCGCCGTACGTCTGGTAGTCCGATGATGAAACGGGCTGGGCGGAATTAGATTATGCAATTCCATCGCACATTCCCCGAAATGTAATCGATAAAAAACCGACAAGCCGGCAACTCGGCGACGATGTTCAAGGCTCTGGAGCTTTGACTTAACCAATGCCTCGTCGCCGATGAGCCTCTTGGCCCGCTTTTCGATCGACTCTAGTGCATCAAGTTGGTATTTGGCAGAGCCGTCCCAGAGATGAGAACAGTACTCCATGCATGATCGAACTTGCGCTTGATACAAGCTGAGCAGCTGTTCTGGCGTGAAGTACCTTCTCACCTTTGCAAGGATCCCCAGCTTCTTGGCAGCCAGCTGAGCCTTTGCCTCAATGAATGGGCCAAAATTGAGAGTCGATGTCAACGTAACGCCAAGCAGCTCAAGATGGTCAGTTATTGGCACGGTCACACTTCGGAAAGTTGGAGCCGGGTGAAATTGACTCTTTTTTGCGGAAAAAAGACACGCCTGGGTTTTAGCAGCATTAAACCTGACCAGATTGGCATCGCCCCATTCGGAGACTGCCTGCAAGGACAGGTTTAAGCGCTCCACCATGGCCTCCCGGAGAGACTGGACCTGAGGCCCGGTAGTACGAGCGTTGGACAAGTATCTCTCAGCAACAGTGCTGTCGTCTGCATACCCAAAGGTACCGGGTTTTAGCAGATCGTTAATGTGCAGCAAGAATAAAGTTGCTGAGAGTACTGACCCCTGAGGGACACCGGCATTAATATCCAAGTGGTCCGACGAGCAGCCATCGAATTCGTATTAAAAAAAAACCGACGAATTGAGAACCTCCTCCTTTTTTTGAAGTCGGTTAAAAAAGATTATTAACTTATTTACAGTTATTAAATTGATCGCGACCTATGTCGATGTAAACAGTTTTGCAACAGCAAATTTAATTGTGTCCCTAAATCCAGTTGATCTTTTTGTTAGAGCAAATTTCGGTGCTTTCATTGTTAATGTAACTTAATTATTTTGAATAACTAAGACTACAAACATATACACTTTAACCAAAAATTATAACTCACCAACTAAACCTAAAAATATACTAAACTAATATATACTATTTTTAGTTTAGTATATTTTTAGGTTTCGTTAGTGAGTAGTTTTTGGATAAAGTGTATGTTTGTAGTCTTAATTATTTAAGTATTTTATTTACTGTATATACTTTTATCTTTATTATTTTGATTCTTGTAACTGTTTGTTCGGAACCTTCGGTGCGAATGCGTGAGTCCGACTCAAACATGGTCGGTTTTTATATGGGACTAGTAGCAAATTCAAGTATTGGTATTGGTTCCTTTGTAGAACTTGGTTTGTTTTAGGTTTAAAGCAGTACTTTTACAAAATATTGTTCTCGATAGCACTAGCTAAGCCATGCTTCGTAATTAATAAAAAAAAATCGTGCTCCTTTACACTAAAGTTAGTCAAACCAATTTATTGCCAGGATCAGCCCTTGTCCCGTGTTACTAATAAAAAAAAACCGGCCAAGTGCGAGTCGGACTCGCGCACGCGAGTTTCGTACCGTTATCGCAAAAAAACTAAAAAAAAACACGTTCGTTGTATCCGAGCCCCCCTTAAATATTTATTTTATTCGTTTTTTTTGTATTTTTTGTTATAGCGGCAACAGAAATACATCAACTGTGAAATTTTCAACTGTCTAGCTATCACGGTTCATGATATACAGCCTGGTGACAGACGGACAGACAGACAGACGGCTCGCGGAGTCTTAGTAATAGGGTCTCGTTTTTACCCTTTGGGTACGGAATCCTAAAAAACTGTAATGTAAAACCTTAGAAGCAACGCGTCTCTACATTAATCTTTCTTAGTAGCTAATAATAATGATACCAATGTACATAAGTAGGTTGGTATAACAAAGCTTTTTGTAAAATCCCTTGACGCAAGCACTTCGGTCTTACGGCTGCCTTGAACCAAAAATCCCGCTCAAAACACTGGAGCACATAAATAAGGCGAACGTCAATGAAGGATGAACTTGAAAATATCATACTGCAAATAAGACGGCTCTTGAAAGTTATCTTAACGGTTCATCCGAATGCTGTCTGGCGTTTATTACTGTGCATCGTCGAAATATTTGTTTAAATCGGCCAAGTGCGAGTCGAACTCGCGCACGAAGGGTTCCGTACCACTATCGCAAAAACGGCAAAAAAAAACACGTTTGTTGTATGGGAGCCCCACTTAAACATTTATTTTATTCTGTTTTTAGTATTTCTAAGTCAGTTTAGCTTAACCAGCAAAAAATATAAAAAAACAGCCAAGTGCGTGTCGGACTTCGCACATTTAGGGTTCCGTACCAGACCGAATAATTTAGTTGGTTGTAATAGTAAAAACCGGCCAAGTGCGAGTCGGACTCGCGCACGAAGGGTTACGTACCATTATCGCAAAAAACGGCAAAAAAATCACTTTTGTTGTATAGGGGCCCCCCTTAATTCATTTTCTTTTAATTTAATCATTACTATTTTTTGAAGTGAATATACAAATAAATATTCTGTGAATATTTCAAGCGTCTACCTGTTTCCGTTATTAATATCGAGCAAAAAACAGCAAAAAAAACACGTTTGTTGTATGGGAGCCCCCCTCAATTTATTTTATTTTTATTTAATAATAATTATTTTTTGAAGTTAATATACAACTAAATATACCGTGAATATTTCAAGCGTCTACCTGTTGCCGTTATTAATATCGAGCAAAAAACGGCAAAAAAACACGTTTGTTGTATGGGAGCCCCCCTTAAATATGTATTTTCTTCCGTTTTTAGTTTTTGTTGTTATAGCGGCAACAGAAATACATCATCTCTGAAAATTTCAACTGTCTAGCTATGACGGTTCACGAGATACAGCCTGGTGACAGACGGACAGACAGACAGACGGATCGCGGAGTCTTAGTAATAGGGTCCCGTTTTTACCCTTTGGGTACGGAACCCTAAAAATGAGGGAATTTCAAAGAAAAATCAGATTTATCAATATATTGGTATTTGTTAGTAAAATATTCGTACCTAATAATAAACAAGTTCATAGGCCAATTTTTTGACTTTGGTGGCTTCTCATTCCTTTGTCTTCCAATATTTTTTAAATCAAAAAACAGCAAATATCTATTTAACTGGCTCTAAACAACGATACCCCACTCGAAGGGGTAGATACATTTTTTCGAACCCCCGTTTACGTACTTTTATGGGAGCCCACCTTAAAACATTTAAAAATATTGTATGACAATTTGTTTGGCTTTGGGTCAACAAGATACTTACCTATACTGTTAAGATGTGAAGACTGTAGCTCCAATCGTTTGGCCGTAAAACCCGTGTGACATACGACGGAAAGACAGACGGACACGTCAGTGGCAGCAAAAGGGCTCCGTTTTGTTTTGACCCTTCGGGTACGGAATAGTTATACTGCATAACTTATATTCGTACTCTATGTGTAGATTGCTTACAAGAAGAGAATGCTTACAGCGTATTTTGACCTATTTCGGTCACTTAATGCAAAAGGGGAGATGGAAGTCTGGAAAAACTGGTCATTGTTGGCAATACCGAAGGGAAAAGAGCACGAGGCCGGTCGCCAACACGATGGTCTGACCAAGTGAAGGATGCTACCTCCTCAAGCAAATTTCAGCAGGTGGTGATGGCAACTTTGGACCGGAATCGATGGAGGCAGATTGTCCGCTCAAAGGGGTCCAGTGACCACGATCCTCCATTTTGATCACGTTTATTGCAGTCGTTTTGCGCAATAAAACCAAACAGAGCTTATCTATTATTTATTTATTGATTAAGTAAATCAGATAATGTATTTTCTTAATATTGTCATCTTAGGATAAAGTAGCTCTTATTTATATATAATTGGAACAAAAATTATGTTTAGTTTATTTTAAATCACTTTGTAAAAGTTCTTTTGTATGTATTTTTTACTTATGTTTAAGCTGTGTACTTCTTTAAGTGACAAATTCACCATACTAAGAGATAAATAAGTTTTTTTTAATGTAATATGTATTAGTGAATAAGTCGTTGGAGTACCTAAAATAAAAAAAATAAAAAATAAATAAATAATAATAATCCTCAGTAATGGTAATGAGGGACCGATTAAAGAAGAAGTGTAGATTGCAAAAGCTTTTGTAAACAGGTATGAAAAATTAAATGGTTAAATGTGATTCAGGCCTTAAGTTTATATACAATTCTATACCTAAAGAAAGAAAGAAAATTAATCTATTTAGCACAGACTAAAAGACACACAACATAATATTATACATCAGATGTAATACAAATAAAATAAAAATAAATTAAAGTCTGACGTAAGAAATTAGCAGGAAAGTGTGCCTCACGGCTGCGCCAAAAAGGCCCAGTTCAGCAAAAATGCCAGACAACTAGTGCCTGACGCTGGTTTTCAACAGGACCTGATGTTCGAGGTAACGGATGTAAATCAGTATTATACTGCAAAGTGACGTGTGTATGTATACTTAAATAAAATATTTTTTTATGAGAATATGTACATAAATTGTGTAAGAATGAGTAGTAATATTGCAAGAATAAAAACTACTAATTATGTGGGTAGATAAATACATCATATAATTGAGACATTTAGTGCGACCATAACTAGCTTCCTTTGTGCTTCTACGAGATACTGCCGTAAGCGTCGTCTAAAAACGTGTATTGTGTTAATTACTCTAATCGGTGGTGGCAAGTTATTCCATATTTTGGAAGCCGAACCTTTGCCAAACCTAAGCCATGCAGGCGTTCTGTTACGTTACAAGCTTGTACATACATAAACCAAAACTATTTCCTACAAATTGCAGTAACAGTAACTCACTTACCTATTACATGCGATACAACGAAGGTTAACACACATTCTACTGCATTCTTGAATTCTCGACATGCTATGACGTCACATCATAACAGCGGTGTGATAGCCTTGTCCGATTTGACATTATGTTTCATTATTAATCTCACACGCGAGTACGTAGATATGTTGGCTTACAATCAAAAACAAAGGAAACTCGATAAGAACGTTCAAATTCAAGTCACAATATCATCTCAGTGACTAAAACTCAGTGGTAAAGGTCCCTACTTACGTGTGGTAGGTCGTGGCCTCGTGGGTTTGAACCCAGACAGACGCTTTTCAAATCAAATCAAATCAAAATTTCTTTATAAAATTAAGCCATTAAGCGGCACTTTTGAACGTCAAAAGTCTTTACTTTGTGTAAATTGTTTCCTCATCACTGCTCTAATAACGGTGGAGGAAAACATCGTGAGGAAACCGGCATGTCCCAGAACCATAAATTTAAAGACATCTGACATTCACCAACCTGCACAAGGCCCGTGTGGTGGATTGAGGCCCATTCCCTCTCACAGAGAGAACGGGGAACGGAGAGGCCTGTGTCCCAGCAGTGGGAACATTAAAAGGCTGATTATGATGATGACAAAAACTGGACAAAATGTAGTTGACAGATATTTTTGACAGATTGCGACTGCGATGCGAATGCGAACGTTTCTTAGGAATACGAGCATACCCTTTGGAATGTTTCTGCAATGTACGAGATCAGAGGTACGAGTACTAACAGACAGTAGCGGATCCAGTTTTTCGCTCAGGGAGGGGCAAATTGCTCTCTAGGGGGAGTGTCATTGAACGAATGCTGTTCCTGCTATTTGGATCGTATTAATAACCACCTTGGTTTTGTTTGCCAGTAGGTATGTTGATGAAATGTTATCTTGAAAACCACTATGGTCAAGAGCGAGCGAAGCGAGTTCGAAAATTTTAGGACTTCATTGACATATATATTTCTAGATTTCTAGATGATTGTTAACATTTGTTAACTTTTTTATTTCGTTTTACATTATTTTTTTGTTTGTTTTTTTAAACTTCGTACGACTTATTGTCGGGCCTACGTTGTCCCCCCATATCCAAGTACTAATGCTGTAACATGGAAATATTGTAAACACAAACAAATTTTTAAAAGAGTAACCATGGAGTTTCTTACCGGTTCTTCTCTATAGGAAACGACTAACCCGAACCGTGCACCTTTTGTCGACGTTTTATAAGTGCCCATGTAGGCCTATGTAAAATAAAATAAAAAAGATTTTGATTTTATGTATTGTATGCTCTTATGGTTCCTTATTTCCTGATTTAAATTTTCAGCACATTAAGCACAATACACCCACTCATTCGCCACAATTCAGCTACACGTTTACCACCTTTCACTTGCACATTCACCACCATTCACGATAATTCACCTACAAATTTACCATAATTCACCACACACCTTTTGACTGCTTTTGTTGTTACTTTTATTTTTCTTTTCATTTATTTTTTTTATGTTTTATTTTTTTTAGTGGAAATACATGGTACTTGCCTGTTAATTTGCATGAGGCCACTAAGTGGGGCCTGGTGACCTGTAACACAGGTTTTAACTAAACCTACATCAGGCACCACCTCTCACAATGTCAATTTATAAATGTAAAGTTGTTGTGTTTAGTGCTAAAACCATCGTGAGAGAAAATAAATGAACTTATTATTATAAAACTCAGGTACCTTCAAATTTTCGTAATTCTAAATCGAATAATTTCTTCAAATTTTAGCGCCTTGCCCCGGATATAAATGTGTTGAACATTCATACTACTAGTTTGGTCGAGGCCAAAGAGAATATAACGTAGGCCACTATAACGTCGTTGGTAGGCCCAGGGAGAGTGCAATTGCCCTTCGTGTGTGTGCGTCGCACCCCCCTGTATCCGCGACTGCTAACAGATCATCAGACCGTATCGTACATTTGCACTCAGTAAGTATCATTTGGTGAAGTGGAACTGATGAAGAAGACCACAGATAGTAACTGGAACTCCTTAATGCTAAGTATGTCACGGGTATAAGATATCTCGAATAGTTAACCGACTATCACGAAGCAAATACTTATAAATAAATGGTACTGACGCAAATAGTACCATCGAACTAATCTGATGGTGAAGCTGGAAGGTAGGTACTGGAACTCCAAAATAAAACAATGTACCCTAGTCGTGTTTGGGCTTATTGTAATCTTCATGAGATGTACTTTGGTGTTACTTACTATACATGATTTTCACGTTAATTGGAGGTAGGTTTCTTTTACGAAGTCGGTTCCAATAAACGGAAAACAATGGGTACAAAAGACATCGGAAAACAAATTTATTTTTCACTTTGTAGTGTTTTGTTTTGGAAGTCGGTTTGGTTTTTTGTTAAAAAGTTTTTAATGTCACTTTTTCGTTTCATCGACTTTCAAATCACAACGGGGCTAAAGAAGTTTTCACTTCAAAAGTGGATAAAAGGCCGCAGTGTATAATTCATTCAATAAAATTAAATATACAGTAACCGTAAGCGACGCGAATGCTCTGAATCAAGGTAAAACGTTTTACACATATGTATTCAGACAGCCAGGAAAACTTTCAAGGTAAATTAGTTGTTCGAACAGACGGTCTGTGTCGAACGTGTTATGTAGGAATAAAATTGCATTTTTTTTATTAAACTTTATTTAATGTAGGTACTTGCTTTTCCTGCGGCCTCGTTCCAGTGCCCTGTCCTGAATCCGTGTGATTTTCCAAAACGAAACATAGTTTATGACACACGGCTTTACTGTACCTTTTCATCAGTGAAATAATTTTCGAAATCGGCAGCCTATAATTACTTAAGTGATACTCTTTTCGAAAGAGGTCAATAATTTTTGGAAATACCTAATTATTTAAAGAGTATTCGTCATACTCTTTCATGGGGTCAAATCCTTTGCCTAGCCGAAGTCACTTAAATGCAATTAGGCTACCGATCTGTCGTCTTTTTGCGAATCATATAAATACATCGTATCAATCGCAAACTCTTTCATCTTGAAAGTGAGGAAAGATGTCGCGTAGAATTAAAAAAAAAAAATATCTATGATTAGACTCATATGACGCCGACGTAGCACACAGGGTAAAGTGGCATGGTTGAAGTGGCGATCACTAACAGGAGTCTTATGCGATGCTCGTATGCCAGTAAGAACTAAAGGCAAGATCTACAGAACGGCGGTGAGGCCGGCAATGATGTACGGAGCAGAATGTTGGCCAGTGAAAAGGACGCACGTACAAAAGCTTCACACTGCCGAGATGAAGATGCTGAGGTGGTCTGGGGGTGTGACGAGACTGGATAAAGTAAGAAACGAGCATATCCGCGGTAGTTTTAAAGTCGCTCCTATATCGGAGAAACTAACCGAGAGCCGTTTCAGATGGTTTGGTCACGTGATGCGAAGAGACGAGGAACACGTAGTGAAGAAAGCTTTGCAACTATCTGACCATAAGAGAGGTAGAGGACGACCTCCAGCTACGTGGTGGACTAGCATGACGAAACGCCTATTGGAGGAAAACTTGCCCGACCCCAACCCAGGACAGATTGTCCTGGCGCCAGAAAATTAGGAGAGCCGTCCCCACCTAAAGTGGGACAGTGCTAGGAAGATGAAGAAGGTTAGACTCATAAGAAGACTTTTGTTTGCCTACTAAGGTATTGCACTTCTTGAGATTGGTATTCAAAATATTGTAATATTTTTATCGTATCGCCAATATCAAACATTTACATAATCCAATGATGCATACAAGTTTGGCAATAACCAAATTAACAATCCTATCATCCTATGTCCTATCATTGGAACATATTTAAAGTAAATCTAATAATGTTGTAAATTGGGCTTCCCAAAAATCTAATTTCGAGTAGCTACGCAAATCTTCAGAGTTTCGTTAGACCGACAAAAAACGCACGGTTTGATAAAAAAAAACAATGGAACCCATTGTTTTGCGTTGTTCGCAAATGAAAACCTTGAACTTTGAACTGGCAGTTCAAAATGCTGGTCATTATCACATCAGGGTCATCATGGACCAGGAAAAGAATCATTGCAGACGGTACCTACATTTTTAGGGTTCCGTACCCAAAGGGTAAAAACGGGACCCTATTACTAAGACTCCGCGATCCGTCTGTCTGTCTGTCCGTCTGTCTGTCCGTCTGTATCTCATGAACCGTGATAGCTAGAGAGTTGAAATTTTCACAGATGATGTATTATTTCTGTTGCCGCTATAACAACAAATACTAAAAACAGAATAAAATTAATATTTAAGTGGGGCTCCCATACAACAAACGTGATTTTTATGCCGTTTTTTGCGATAGTGGTACGGAACCCTTCGTGCGCGAGTCCGACTCGCACTTGGAAAGTTTTTTATTTTTTGTACAAAGACCTAGACGTGTTAGTTCAGTAGTTTCAAGTATTGTATGTGACATAACTATCTATAATAAAGTAGCTTTTTCCATTGGTCTGATACTCTTTATCGTCTTAACGGCTGAAAGGATTTGGATGAAACTTGGCACACGGGTAGACAATGTCTTGTGTATAACAAGATGCTGGTTAGATTTTTAGCAGTGAAATAGATTTCCAAATAGTTTTGATAATTTAACACAAGAGATATTGTAGACAATGTTAGGACCCATTAATATTAATGCAAATTTATATCCGTGGCGCTAGGCAACTGGGCTTATACCAGTTGTAAACGACCCTTTGTGCATTTTGGCCTTGTTTGTTGAAGTGGAAATTTATATTTTTTCCTACTCCTCCGTTATTCTTTTCTGATTAATTTCGTTGCGGGATCCAATACAGTTAAATTCATTCGCGGGGACTTCGTCGAGCTTCATTGTCTCGGCGCTTTTCTGTTGGTCGCCATTGTTGATTCTAGCTTTCAGGAGTTGCAGTGGTTTGGGAATAGTGCGGTGGGATTGTCCCAAAAAAAAAAGGACATGTCACAGAGAGAGGATTCTACTACCATGTAATGTTACCCGTACCTACATAAAACTAGTCCTAAAATTATAAATGTTGCTAATGCAAATACGATTCTTTATGTTTTGATTTATTCGTAAACATCTTGAATTAGGACATATAATACTTTTATCCCGGGAGATATTCATTAGGTCGCCAAAGACTCGCCACATGAAGCGGTCAAGACCACAGGTCAAGACGCTTTAGCCAAGTAACATTCTACAGAAAGCGTCGTGAGAGCGATTGTAAAAAAAATATGGAATACCAAACGCAATCAAAATGTCACATAATTAATACATTTTGGCATTTCTACTATCGCCATCGTTGACAGATTGTCATTTTGTATATAGTCGATTAGTAGATTTATGATTTAGTAGATTGTCTTAACAGAGGTCACGAGGTTCCGGGATTGTCTTTACAGAGGTCACTAGGTTCCGGGGTTGTCTTTTCAGAGGTCACGAGGTGCCGGGTTTGTTTTTCAGAGGTCACGACGTTCCGGGATTGTCTTTTCAGAGGTCACTAGGTTCCGGGATTGTCTTAACAGAGGTCACGAGGTCCCGCGATTGTCTTTTAAAAGGTCACGAGGTCCCGGGATTGTCTTTTCAGAGGTCACGAGGTTCCGGGATTGTCTTTTAAGATGTCACGAGGTCCCGGGATTGTCTTTTCAGAGGTCACGAGGTTCCGGGATTGTCTTAACAGAGGTCACGAGGTTCCGGGATTGCCCTTTAAGAGGTCACGAGGTTCCATGTGCTGATGGTGATCACCAGTGTGGTTTTATTGAGGTAAAAATCCCACGCTCCCTGGTATTTTCTACAAAAGTCCAGCGCCTTTTAGAAATTTCCCCCCGAAAACATAAAACTGGCCAAGTTCGAGTTGGACTTTGTACGTTTAGGGTTCCGTACCAATTTATCAATATATTGGTATTTGTTTGTAAAATATACGTAATAAAATAATAAACATTATCACCAAATTTCAAGTTAAAATTCTTCGGCACAAAATGTGTGACAGACGACGACGACAGCAATAGGTCTCCATTTAGACCCTTCAGGTACGGAACCCTTAAAAGAAAAAAAAACTTCAATCAAGGCAAGTGCAAAATACGTCCACAGCTGCCAGCATACCAACAAAATAATAAAATCAGGAAAACCATTCACTGTCAAAAATAAACTAAACAGCTGACGATCTTCCTCAAATTATCCACTTACCTAATTGTGTTATAGTATTTGCGTCGCGAAGCCAACATTAATAATAGTAGTAATTATCGCTACTGACTAAATAGCAATGTCGTGATTAAACTTGTAATCAATACATACAGCTTAATAAGATTACTAGACGTACGGCGATGCGCTATCGGTGTGTAGTGGACATTCCACCCATACGCACAGGCACAAAACGTTTTGGAAACACTTTTATTATGCGAACAGCTGAAGAGTGGTATTCCCTGCCGAAGTCTGTGTTTCCCGACAGCTACAATCTAGGATTCTTTAATTCGATTTATCGCTCATCGATGTGAAGTAACATCGATGAGTGATTTTACTAAGCGAAATTACAAGTAGATTCATATGGACGTAGTGCGGTGCAATTCGAGCGATTTGAACTTGAAATTTTCTTAAAAGATACGTACGCGATAGTCTCTAATACATTGAAATAGTTGAAATTAGGAAGACCACTAAATGTCTGAAGAAAATTTTAAAGTGTCGGAGGTTTGAGGTTATCGGGAGAAATAAATATTAAAAATAACATTGTAAAATAAAAATATTATTTTTTAAATTAATAGGTTTAAAAAAGCAAAATTAAAAACCTACGATGGTTAACAAGTAATTGAAAAAAAGGATAACGTAATTTAAAAAACGCCGAATAAAAAAAAAAAATTACGCGAGAGTCGGTCATCACAATATCACTGCACTAATATAATAAAGGCGAAAGTCTGTGAGTGTGTATGTTTGTTACTTCTTCACGCTCAAACGGCTGGACGGATCTGGATGAAATTAGGCACAGAGATAGATAATAGTCTGGAATAGCACTGTGCTGGACGTAGCGTGTTCACTGGCCCCGAGAAAAGAAGGGCGTAAACCTTCTGGCCATTGCCGCTGAACGCCCCTATCACACAACGAAACAAGGTTCTTGGATGCCTAGCTGCAGCACTGACGTAGGGTTGCAAATCGACTCTAACGATTCAACGATGTGTTGGCTGTACTCGAGTTATTTCCAGGTTCTGGGTTGCCTACTTCTGGATCAGCACTCCTGGTGTCCAGGTCCCGAGGTTCAGCTCGACAGGATCGAAAAGGGGTGTCTTCATAAGGGTTGAAGTTGATGAATTAAATGAAACACTAAGTTATTCAGTACACGGCACGATTCTAGGGCTCTCAACAATTTCTGAGACTTGATTCTATATAAGAATTACTTCTTATTTACTAAGACAAGTACAAGCGACTAGCTTTGGATGACTACAAATTCTATTTGGGCCCGGGGGGTGTATATACCCTCGGACCGTGCCATTATTGAGAGCCCCGCAAATTCTCGCCGAAAATAATTTTTATTTCTGTAAAAAACCCTTATCAACATTTGGTAAATAGGGTTACCGCACCCCTTCCATGGTGCTATCAATAGCTGGATTTCTTCGTACTGTAACACAGTAACGCCCCCTATCTCTGTATCTAATCCATATACCTAATTTCCAGGTATTGATAGCTTCCCTAGACTAATTCCATGAAATAAAGGAACAATTTCCTTTATTTCTCGGTTAAAACCTTAATAGCTTTTAACCTAGCCTAAGGATATCTATAGGTTGGGTTGACCTGCTGGTGCCAATAGCAGGCTGTCTGTTGACGTCTAGAAAAAGCTTATTTTCGGGAATCTTCTATGGGATATCATCCCTTATGTAATGAATCTATAAATTCCTAAGTCATTTCACCGACTTTAGGACTTCCTACTTAGGCTAACCTGACAATCACCGCCTATTATGGGGATTCTGGTAGCCGATAGACCACACTTTACATTTCTAGTGTTCATATAAGTCTATCTAGGCTATATGCACATAAGGTGCCTCGATATGTACAAATTCGATAGCTGGTCACTTTCTTTGCGCCCAGCTATCAGAGAAACTATTTATAAAACCCTAACAAGATTGGGACGACACGATGGTGCGTTTATCGGGCCATCGGGAGGTCCCCTAAAATTCCTTATTTTCGGAATTCCCAGGGGTGTATAGTCCCGGGGAATGCCAAAAACTGACTAAAAATTACATTTCCAGAAACCTATTTTCTGGAATTGTACTTAAACTACTTGAGCGATTTTCGACCCAAAGTGATGGCTTGGTAGCTAGTCCAGCAAGCCATCAGAAAGTACTTACACCATGAGTACATCTATTCCCTTCATGGAGTTATTCCACCTGAAGGGTCTACAAATTTCAACGTTTTACGTTGTTTACATTTTTCACGACTGTTTATCTCGCTGACTATCCAAGCGATTCTTCCCATCTAGAAACCGCCTGGAAGCCCTTTTAGCAAGCTTTCCAATGGTAGTACTTTTACCAGTACACCTATATGTTTTCTGGGTACTTAGGGCACCTAAACCCGTAAGCATTTGCCGAAAACCAGATAAACAGCAGTTTTCTATTATATACCGACTTGATATCTCAAGTAAATGGGCTTTATATAAAAGACTACGCTAACTATGAGGTGTATATAGGTTTCCTGTCTCGGTCTAGGTCTCCCATATACCCTAAAATGACCTAAAACCATATATTCGGTGTTTGAGATATCAAGTCAATATTCATATTTACATAGCAGAAACTATGTGGTTTTCACATAGTTTCATCATTATGTACTGATTTCATGTCCAGTACATAGGATAAGCCCTTAAAAACATGATTTTAATTACTATAATTTTTCCAAAAAACTCCAAAAGTATATATACCGGGTGGGGCCACCTCGCGGGCCATTCGGAACTAATCCGTCGTCGAGCAATGACGTATCGTACGACAGAAATTTATGTTTTTTGCTATGATAACTCTTATCAGCATGCTTTCTAATGCTTTTACTCTATTAAGGGTGAACTATTGAACCCTATAACATACTGACAAATACTAAAAACATCATACTACTATCTCAAAAAATGTAGGTAAAATTTTAGTATAAATATGAAAGTGCCTCTAAAAATCATTTCAGTATTAGATGGCGCGCCGTGGTGAGCAGACATGTCTACACATACAAACTTTAACTTTTATGAACCATTTAGTATGGTTGATGACGCTTCGTCGCGAACATATCTCCCGCCGTGCAGTGCTGTGTCGACTCGCTGTGTCGACTTGAAGTGTTGTCGGCGCGGCGCTGCATTCCTTCGGTGAGCGACGGACGGCATTTCTCGGCTGCCGGCCAGGCCCACCGAGAGGACGGTCGCCGCTCCGGCATCTCTGGTTACTGGGGCAGTGGGACGAGTTTCTTCACCGGACGCTTCAAGGTACCGCCAAGTGTGCGTACCTCAGCGGTCCGGATTTCTCCGTCGATTCCTGGATACACGGCCACAATGCGGCCTCGCGGCCACGTATTGCGGGGCAGCTGGCCGTCGGCTATCAGGACAGGGTCACCCACTTTAAGTTTGGGCCCACTACTATGTGGCTCCCGCCGGTTTTGGAGCTCCGGCAGGTACTCTCTGACCCAGCGACTCCAGAACATATCAGCGAGGATCTGTGATCGTCGCCATATTTTCCTGCTGTCTATATCTTGCTCGGTGAACGTGCCAGGTGTAGGTAGTCTGGCTGACCCACCGAGCAAAAGGTGATTCGGTGTGATGGATTCATCATCATCACCATCTACCGACACGTGCGTCAATGGTCGGCTATTTACAATGTACTCTGCCTCACAAATCAGTGTGGACAACACCTCTTCGGTGGGGTGTTTCTCTGTAAGTACATTGTATAGTGTGTTTTTTACACAACGAACTAGGCGCTCCCAGGCGCCTCCCATGAATGGCGCTGATGGCGTTATAAAGCGCCACACAATGCCTCTACGACTTGCCTCTGTTTTGAAGGCGTCTCGCAGCTCTCTGTCGGCGCCGTGCATGTTGGTGCCATTGTCTGAGTGTATCTCAGCTGGGCATCCTCTGCGTGCGGCGAATCGGCGCAGCGCCAATATGGCGGAGTCTGCGCTAAGGCTGGCGGCGATTTCAAGGTGCACCGCCCTTGATGTGAGACACGTAAATAGTGCTACGTATCTCTTTTGATGCTGCCGACCGACGGTGACGGATAGCGGGCCGAAATAGTCGAGCCCGGTATATGTAAACGGCCTCTTATGATGAGCGAGGCGCGTTTTCGGGTGGTCGCCGGTCGCAGGTACTGGTGGCTGTGCCTTGCGTATACGGCAATGCAGGCATCTCGCTATCACCTTCTTCGCTGTGGGTCGCATCTTCACGACCCAGTAGTGCTGCCGTACCTCATTAATTGTGAGTTCGGTGCCACTATGTTGTAGACTGCGATGTGTCCAGTCTATGTACAGCTGCGTTATGTGATGGTCGCCATGTAATATAGGCGGGCGCATCACTACTTCAGCTACTTCTTGCGTAGCTGCTATGCGACTTCTTAGTCGCAGCACGCTGTCGACGACCTGAATTTGTAAAGGTCGCAGCGAGCTATTCTTATTTATTTCTTCAACATTCGCTAACTCTGAAGCGAACGATTGTTGTTGTGCGACCTGGACAAGTATTTTCTCAGCTTCTTGGAGAAATTCTGCTTCTATAATTTGTCTGTTGACCTGGGTTGGGGCTCTGCATGCCTGCTTCTGCTTCTGTGCAGGTGCAGCGGGCTTCTGGCGCCAGTCTGGGTCCTTTTCAGCGTTTTTTCTTGTCCGTTTATAGGACGTTATCTCTGTTCTATTTTTGCAAAGAGATATAAAACGCAGAACTGTGGCGGTCGCACGAAGCAGTCGCTCCCATCTGGAGAACCTGCTTGGCTCTGGAACGGCTTCTATGAAGCTCTTCTTGTCCCCTTCTGTGACAACGAAAGCCTTTTCTTCTCCCGTGTCGTCTGTAGTCGGAGGTTTCTCTGTGGGCCATAATTCGGGCCCAAGAGACAAAAATCTCGGCCCGCAGTACCACTCGTGGTCCGAGTTGAACCGCAGTGGCACGTCACGGGTTGCTGCATCAGCGATGTTCATCTTGGTGGGTATCCATCGCCAATCTTCGACTTTGCCTTCAATGCCTTATTGTCTTCAATAGCAGCTATTCTGTGAGCAACGAAAGGTTTGTATACTCTCGCTCCTCTTCTAATCCAGGTCAGTACGGTCTTGCTATCTGACCAATACGTTACTGACGTGGGCTTGCAGTCGTGTTCACTCATCACTGCTGCGGCTACGCGGGTTCCCAATACCGCGGCCTGAAGTTCGAGTCTCGGTATCGAAAGCAGTTTCAGTGGGGCCACCCGCGCTTTCGCCATAACAAGGCTTATTAAATGCTTGCCTTCCACGGTCGTGGCCCGCCAGTATACAGCGGTAGCATATGCCATCTCGCTTGCATCAGTGAACACATGCACCTGCATTTCTATAGCGTCGCTATACCCAGGATAGCATCTTGGTACGCTAACGTTTTTTAGTTGGCGTAAATGTTGTACCCAAATTTTCCATTGTAATGCTAGGTCAACATCTAGCCTCTGATCCCAGTCGACGCCTCGCCTCCATGCTTCTTGCAATATTTGCTTCGCCTTGATGGTTACTGGTGAGGCGAGTCCGAGTGGGTCGTATAGCGACGCGACTATTTTGAGCGCCTCTCGCTTGGTGGGCGCCTCTCGGTCCAAGATACCCTCAGGCAGACGCGCGAGTGTGAGGTTGAAACCCAGCGTGTCTTCGCCTGGCCTCCATATGAGGCCGAGTATCTTTTCCGATGTATCTATATCTCCAATGGATACCATCTCAGTTTGTATGTGCGATGGGTCCATTTTTTCTAGGAGCTGCGAGCTATTTGAAACCCATTTCTTGAGTTCAAACCTCGCCTGTAGGTGTATTTTTCGCACCATACTAGCGACTTCTGCCGCCTTCTCGATAGTTCTATAACTATCTAGGTAGTCATCCATATAATGACAACGTAGTATAGCATCCACAGCTTCAGGGTGCTTTTCTATATATTTGTTTGCGTTTCAGTTCTTTGCAAAAATTGCTGTGCAAGGCGAACTGGCTGCGCCGAAAATGATGGACGTCATTCTATATTCTTCTGGCGCTCCTTCTCTGCGGTTTCCCCTCCACAGGTAGCGAAGCGCGTCTCGGTCTTGGCTCCGCACCTTCACTTGCATGAACATCTCCGCTATGTCACCGGTTATTGCGACGCAGTGACGGCGAAACCGCATCATTACGCCTGGCAGCGACTGTAATAGGTCGGGCCCAGTTAGCAGGAAGTCATTCAGTGACATTCCTCTCGATATGGCGGCAGCGTCATGTACGATGCGAAGTTTGTCTGGCTTCATTGGATTGAAGACATCGAAGTGCGGGAGGTACCAAGTTTTGCCCGGCGTGCTAATTGCGGGTGCCCTTTCAGCGTACCCTTTCGCAATTAGCGAGTCCATCTGGTCTGAGTATCTTCTTAGAAGTTCCTGGTTCTTGTCCAGCTTCTTTTCTGTTGAGACGAGCCTCTTCAGAGCTGTCTCAAAACTATCTGGCATCTCAGCATGCTCATTACGCCAAAGCATGGCGGTTTCGATGTGTCCATTCTCTAATTGGACAGTTGATCGATTCAAAATGTCCTCTGCCCTTCTTGTTGGGTCAGAGGCGGGTCGCTGTGGGTTTATGCACAGCGATTCTATGGCGAAATATTCGCGCAACTGATGATCCAAATTGTCATCAGTTGTTATTCTATTGACATGATGTACTTGTTGTCGTAGTAAACTACTATGCGCGCCATGTAGTGTCCAACCCATCGCTGTAAGTGACGCAATTGGTTGGTGTCTTGGACCTCTGCGAATCTCGCTGGCCAATAACAAATGCCAGTTGTCTTGGCCGACGAGTATTTTTGGCACGCCATTGTTGTACATCAACTCTTTTCTCAAGTCGGTTAAATGCTTGCAGCGTGCGACAACTCTATCGCTCACTGTTTGTTTTGCCAAGCTGAGTTTAGGTATAGTACGTGCTTTAAATTGTACCCTTCTCTCTTGCGGGCTAACCAGTGTCACCTTGACTCTTCTTGAGCATGGGGTGGTGAGCATGGTGTTGCCTATCGCACCGATCTTGAGCGGGTCCACAGGGCCCTCTGCCCCGACTTGCCTCGCGATGTCTTCATCCATCAGCGAAACGGTGGACCCATCGTCTAGGAGAGCGTATGTTGCTACCTCTCCCGCCGGTCCGATGACCCGGACCGGCACTATCTTTAGGTACGCCTGGCTCGATGGTGACCCGAAACTGGCCACCGTTTCCTGAGGATCCTTGCGGGATTCAGGAACATCGGGCTTCTTGTTGGCTTCCCTCTGTTGTTGCTTCTTCTTATGAAGAAGCCGATGGTGCGTATCTCTGCACCCGTCTTGGCCACACTGTTTTCTTCTACAAGTGTGGTTGCCTCGTCGATGTTGAAGGCAGCGATAACATAGATCATGTTTTTTCGCTAGCTCCCATCTTTTCTCGACAGCTACGCCCCTGAATTGTGCACATCCAGTGGCGTAGTGATGTCCCACGTCGCAAACACGGCATTTTCCTACCGGTTGGTCCGTAGCTATATGCGTCCTTTGTGTGACGCGTCTGTTGGTGTTCGCCTCGGCCGAAGCGATGCCTTCGGGTGGGGCGAATGGACTACAGAAGTGTGCCTGTTCAGATATGAAATTACTGAACAATGAAATATCTGGCACCGATTGGTACTTCTCCGAATATGATCGGTACCATTGTGCTCGTAGCGAATTGGGTAACTTCTCTGTTAATAATCGCATAAGCTCCGCGTTCATAAGGTAATGACCCTTTTTTAACGCGCGGAGCGTGACTACAGCACCTCTTACGCGACTTG
Source organism: Orthosia incerta (assembly GCA_948252205.1). Lineage (NCBI taxonomy): Eukaryota > Metazoa > Arthropoda > Insecta > Lepidoptera > Noctuidae > Orthosia > Orthosia incerta. Next base: position 13,802,991 of record OX411758.1, read on the forward strand.
CAAACGCGCAGATGTCTCTTGGTGACTCACTGCAGCGCGGCAGTCCGCGTAATCTATCTGTTTCAGCTTGCGCTATGGAGTCTGGGCGGCCGAACTGCAGCTCGAGTTCCTTCATGATGTCATCGGGCCTGGCATGTCCGATGAGTTCTGAGCTGACGGTTTCCATTGCACGTCCATGTAAGCTTCTCCTCAGCCTCGCTGTATTCTCGATGTCCGTAAAGTACGCTCGAGTTGTCTCATATATGGCCCGAAATGATAGCCATTCAGTATGAGAACCATTGAAATTCGGCAATGTCATGACGAATTTCGACGCAGAGGGGTTCGGTTGGTCCCGCTGTTCTATTTTTCTGTCGGCTAGCGACGCTATAGCGGACGTCAACTCCGTCAAGAATGGACGGAGACTATCCCTCTGTCCTCCTGTACACTCAGCTGACGCTGCAACTGGAGGCTTTTGCACTTCTTTTTGCTTAGGATGCTGACCTTCTATTTGCGATTTGGTGGCGGTCGCAGTCAGGGGTCTATGCATAGAATTTCTGGTTCCCCCTTCAACGACGTTATCCTCCTTCTCAGGCTGAGGTTCTGGTGCCTCTTCTAGCCATGAACGCACGTACTCGTCATTCGAGTTTCTGTCATCCAAGTATTCAGCTTCGGAACCCTCTTCCTCCGCTCTCTGAAGTGCCAATTGTGCAAGCTCCAACTTAATTTTGAGTAAGTCTTCGCGAGCTTTGTCTATGTTTTTTCGTGACCGAGTCACTCTAGTTGACGGCGGACGGCTATGTTCGATACGGGCGTCACCCCGGGTAGTCATCGGCATCGCTGTACGTTTGTCTTCTTCGGAAATCTTCTCTTTCTGAGAAGGTTTCAATGTTGTGTCTGAAGCTCCTTCTAATCTGGTTACTCTGGTAGAAACCGCTTGATCAGTTTCTATTGGTTGATGCGTCGGAGTGCTTTCAGTTTGAGGCGCTAGATGGCGCTGCTCGTCCGACGACTCGGTCCCTTCGGTTGTGGAAGGTGAACACGGCGGCAGCTCATGTCTGATGCCAACTGGTTGATCCAACTCCACGGTCCATGCCTCCGGCGCCTTGACTTGGGATCTGGTGACCGGCATTGTCGTTCAAATATTTTCTTTTGAAAACTCGAAGTTAGTTTTCAAAGATAAGTCCCAGTTCCGGGCTTCAGTGTTCGAACCGACGATCTCCAGAAGTTAACCTCCACTTCGATTGACTATAATTCAATCTTCAAATAAAAAATCACTAAAAACTTACGGTCAGTGATAAGTCTTCAGGAAACTTCAGGCATCTGCTATACAAGTTTATTTTTTCCCATAAACGTGTATGTTCTATTTGATTGACTATAATTCAATCAAACTCTAAATCACCGAAAAGTCAAGGTTACTCTTCGGTGGTGATGCTTCATGAACTGCTTGTCCAAAGCATCAGAGCCGTGCATCAATCTTCAGAGCACGTATCTTGCTTGATTGAAGAAAATTCAATCTTCAAATAAATCACCGAAACGTCAAAGTTATTTTCAGTGATAGTGCTTCAGGAACCGCATAGTCAGTACATCCGAAACGTATCTAAGTCTTCAGAGTACGTTTCTTCCATTCACTGACGAAAATTCAGTCTTCAAAATTTCCTGAAAACATTGGGGTTGTTTTCAGTCATAAGGCTTCAGGAATTATTCTTCCGCGTCAAAGACGCAATCCAGTCTTCTGAACGAGTATTCTTGGTTGAATAAACAAGCGTTCAGTTCTAGAACCAATCACTGACAACATAGGGTAGTTTTCAGCGATAAGTCTTCAGGAACTATTCTTGGGGCTTCAAGGATGCGCATCAGTCTTCATACAGCATTTTGCGGCTCACAGAAAATTTCTTCTATTTTCTTAAAATTATTGAAAAAATAGGGTATTTTCAATAACTGTCTCCAGAATTTTACCTCATAGATCCAGCGGCAAATAGGGCACGTAGGACTTGTTCCCTGCAGTGCACGTCGATTTTTGGTTTATTTGTGAAATTAATTTCCCCAAAATTCGAAAAATTAATTCCACCACTGTTTCTTCCTGACGTCCTGGGGCGCTCCAGACTTCGAATTTCGGCTCGAACGGGTCAACGTTGTGTTGCACGTAGCCGAATTAATATTTTTTCTGGTTTTTAGGGTTTTTAGGCACCCAGTTATTTTTTCTGGATCTGCTGTTCCCGACGACCTGGGGCTCTCCAGGCTCCAAAATTCGGCTCGATAGGACCATAAGATGTGCTGGACGTAGCGTGTTCACTGGCCCCGAGAAAAGAAGGGCGTAAACCTTCTGGCCATTGCCGCTGAACGCCCCTATCACACCACGAAACAAGGTTCTTGGATGCCTAGCTGCAGCACTGACGTAGGGTTGCAAATCGACTCTAACGATTCAACGATGTGTTGGCTGTACTCGAGTTATTTCCAGGTTCTGGGTTGCCTACTTCTGGATCAGCACTCCTGGTGTCCAGGTCCCGAGGTTCAGCTCAACAGGATCGAAAAGGGGTGTCTTCATAAGGGTTGAAGTTGATGAATTAAATGAAACACTAAGTTACTCAGTACACGGCACGATTCTAGGGCTCTCAACAATTTCTGAGACTTGATTCTATATAAGAATTACTTCTTATTTACTAAGACAAGTACAAGCGACTAGCTTTGGATGACTACAAATTCTATTTGGGCCCGGGGGGTGTATATACCCTCGGACCGTGCCATTATTGAGAGCCCCGCAAATTCTCGCCGAAAATAATTTTTATTTCTGTAAAAAACCCTTATCAACATTTGGTAAATAGGGTTACCGCACCCCTTCCATGGTGCTATCAATAGCTGGATTTCTTCGTACTGTAACACAGTAACGCCCCCTATCTCTGTATCTAATCCATATACCTAATTTCCAGGTATTGATAGCTTCCCTAGACTAATTCCATGAAATAAAGGAACAATTTCCTTTATTTCTCGGTTAAAACCTTAATAGCTTTTAACCTAGCCTAAGGATATCTATAGGTTGGGTTGACCTGCTGGTGCCAATAGCAGGCTGTCTGTTGACGTCTAGAAAAAGCTTATTTTCGGGAATCTTCTATGGGATATCATCCCTTATGTAATGAATCTATAAATTCCTAAGTCATTTCACCGACTTTAGGACTTCCTACTTAGGCTAACCTGACAATCACCGCCTATTATGGGGATTCTGGTAGCCGATAGACGACACTTTACATTTCTAGTGTTCATATAAGTCTATCTAGGCTATATGCACATAAGGTGCCTCGATATGTACAAATTCGATAGCTGGTCACTTTCTTTGCGCCCAGCTATCAGAGAAACTATTTATAAAACCCTAACAAGATTGGGACGACACGATGGTGCGTTTATCGGGCCATCGGGAGGTCCCCAAAAATTCCTTATTTTCGGAATTCCCAGGAGTGTATAGTCCCGGGGAATGCCAAAAACTGACTAAAAATTACATTTCCAGAAACCTATTTTCTGGAATTGTACTTAAACTACTTGAGCGATTTTCGACCCAAAGTGATGGCTTGGTAGCTAGTCCAGCAAGCCATCAGAAATTACTTACACCATGAGTACATCTATTCCCTTCATGGAGTTATTCCACCTGAAGGGTCTACAAATTTCAACGTTTTACGTTGTTTACATTTTTCACGACTGTTTATCTCGCTGACTATCCAAGCGATTCTTCCCATCTAGAAACCGCCTGGAAGCCCTTTTAGCAAGCTTTCCAATGGTAGTACTTTTACCAGTACACCTATATGTTTTCTGGGTACTTAGGGCACCTAAACCCGTAAGCATTTGCCGAAAACCAGATAAACAGCAGTTTTCTATTATATACCGACTTGATATCTCAAGTAAATGGGCTTTATATAAAAGACTACGCTAACTATGAGGTGTATATAGGTTTCCTGTCTCGGTCTAGGTCTCCCATATACCCTAAAATGACCTAAAACCATATATTCGGTGTTTGAGATATCAAGTCAATATTCATATTTACATAGCAGAAACTATGTGGTTTTCACATAGTTTCATCATTATGTACTGATTTCATGTCCAGTACATAGGATAAGCCCTTAAAAACATGATTTTAATTACTATAATTTTTCCAAAAAACTCCAAAACTATATATATCGGGTGGGGCCACCTCGCGGGCCATTCGGAACTAATCCGTCGTCGAGCAATGACGTATCGTAGGACAGAAATGTATGTTTTTCGCTATGATAACTCTTATCAGTATGCTTTCTAATGCTTTTACTCTATTAAGGGTGAACTATTGAACCCTATAACATACTGACAACTACTAAAAACATTATACTACTATCTCAAAAAATGTAGGTAAAATTTTAGTATAAATATAAACGTGCCTCTAAAAATCATTTTGACCCAGCTCACCTAGCCATGGTAGACGCTGAAGTTGAACGCAGGACCTCCCTCCCCCCCGTCGAAGACCCTGATGATCCGCTACCTCCCGTCACCCCAGACGAAGTAGAGGAGGTCATCAAAAGGCTTCAGCCCAACAAAGCCCCGGGCTCAGATGGCATCACCAATAAGGTGTTAAAACTCCTCCCCGCCCATATAATAGTGCTAATGACGGCCATTTTCAACGCTGCATTAAGCAAAAATATCTTCCCACAAGCTTGGAAACAAGCCACTGTGATAGGCATCCCTAAACCGGGTAAACCCAAATCGGAGCCTTCCAGTTACCGTCCCATCAGTCTGATAAACTCCCTCGGTAAAGTCTACGAACGGCTTATTTATAGGCGGCTCAAAGACTTTGCCGAGCGAAAAAGTCTTATCCCCGACGAACAATTCGGTTTTCGTGCCGAACATTCTTGCGTCCAACAAGTGCACCGCATCGTTGAACACACTAGTGCTGGCTTCCAGCGTGGTCTGATGACGGGTGCCTTGTTCTTCGACATAGCGAAAGCGTTCGACAAAGTCTGGCACAATGGCTTAATTTATAAGCTATACAAACTTGGCGTGCCAGATCGTCTCGTGCTCATCATTCGAGACTGGTTGTCGGACCGAACTTTCCGCTATAGAGTCGAGGGAGAACTCTCCTCCCCTCACCCCATACGAGCCGGAGTCCCTCAAGGCTGCGTACTATCACCTATATCTTTCACGCTGTACACCAGCGATATCCCAAAACCCAAAGAGGGCCAGTTGGCACTATTCGCTGATGATACGGCCCTTTATTACGCTGGCAAAGCACTCAATGCCATCGCCCAAAAACTCCAGAGAGCCGACAACGCCCTGTCCAAGTGGTTCCGCCTCTGGAGAATAGAAGTCAATCCCGAAAAGAGCCAGGCTGTCATTTTCTCGAAGCCTCGTAGCCTTTCCACAAAAACCCGACCCACCAAAACAGTGACTATGTACGGCAAGCCGATCCCCTGGGAAGAGCAAGCCAAGTACCTAGGCGTGACCTTAGACAACCACCTCACTTTCGCCAAGCACATTAAGGCGGCGCGCTCGCGAGCCGCCTTTGCTATGGGCAGACTTCATGGGATGATAAACGCAAGCAGTGGCTTGTCACTTAGGTGCAAGCTGCGCACCTTCACTGCGGTTATCCGTCCCATCATGACCTATGCCTGCGTAGTGTTCGCGCATGCTAAACCCCACCACATTCACAAGCTTCAGGTTATACAAAACCGATTCCTCCGTAAAATCACGGGAGCCCCCTGGTACGTTCGTAACCAGGAACTCCATGTCGATTTGAAAATCCCCACTATTCAACAATTCATGAAGCGCATTTCAAAGAGCTTCTTCGACAAAGCTGTCAACCACAGCAATCCCCTAATTCAAGCGGCCTCCCGCTATGAACTCTCCCAAATCTCTAAAGTTCGCCGACCAAGGCTCGCTCTCTCCATCCCCGATGACGCCACTACCCTGCTCCAAGAGAGCAAGAAAGAGACCAGCACAATTTTCAAACACAGACCGCCTTCGATCCGTCCTCGCCGCCGAGGCCCGTCGCGACGTCCCCGTCAAGATATACAAGCCAGCCCGCGAAATGCTGTGCCGTAGTTAAATTCTAGTTAGTTAAATTGGAGTTTCTTGTCCGTTCTTCTCCACGTAGGCTTATTCCGAACGGATGGTAGAATCACTTTAATAAGATCCAGCCTTAGTTGTCCCCCCAGCGACGCCCTGAGCCGAGGTTCGACCCCACAGGGGGTAGCCCTCAGCGTTGTCGCTTAGGTTTAGAAATTTGTGCCTGGCTGGAGGCTATATAGCTTAGTCTCCACAGGGAAAGCCCGGTTAAGTAGTTGTCAGTGGCTTTGACCGAACTACGAGATGCCCCGTAGAAAAAAAAAAAAAAAAAAAAAAAAAAAAATTTAGTATTAGATGGCGCGCCGTGGTGAGCAGACATGTCTACACATACAAACTTTAACTTTTATGAACCATTTAGTATGGTTGATGACGCTTCGTCGCGAACAAGCACATAGGATACTATTTATCGCGGGAATATATTCCCTTGGGGGTTTCGACATACACGCGGGCGAAGCCGCTGGCAGAACCTAGTAATAAATATAAAAAAAAGAATATCAGTTTTCATAGCATTTCTCTACGTACCTATTTGGTTCTCGATGATTGTAGATGTGGCAATAACATATTCAACTATTTATAAACCTTTTAAAAAACCCAATAATATTATTATATACATACTACTGTAGCATACTACTGAGCAGCTGAGATCTGACACTAGTCTTGCCAAGGGGTACCGTGTTACCCAGTTACTGGGTTGTGGAGGTCAGATAGGCAGTCGCTCCATGTAAAACACTGGTACTTAGCTGAATCCGGTAAGACTGGAAGCCGACCCCAATATAGTTGGGAAAAGGCTAGGCAGATGATGATGACATACTACTGTAGCATACATTAAATAAGTATTTGCAAATAAACTTTGCCCCGCGGCTTTGTTGTAACTCAACTCGATATCATTACGTAGAATGAATGTAATAAAAATAATCTACCACAAACTGCATCAAAACCGGTGTAGTAGTTTTGGTTTTGCACAAACAAATGTTTATTGCAGCGCCCCCTGGTGTTTATCACCGTAACACCTATCTAAGAACATGCACCAATGAATCCCGAACCCATAACTGAAAACTGCATCAAAATCGGACTAGAAAAATGGCAACATGGATTTGCACAAACAAACGCATATACCACAGACAGAAATCTAACTAGATAACGCAAGTCCATCACATCATCAGCCTATTAATGTTCCCACTACTGGGACACAGGCCTCCTCTCTGTGAGAGGGAATGGGCCGTTATCCACCACGCGGGCCCAGTGCGGGTTGGTGGATGTCACATGTCTTCGAATTATTGCTTCTAGGACATGCCGGTTTCCTCACGATGTTTTCCTTCACCGTTTTGAGAGCAGTGGTGATGAAATAATTTACACAAAGTAAAGCGCCTGCCTGGGCTCGAACCCACGACCTACAACTTGTAAGTCGCGGCCGATACCACTGGGCCACCACTGTTCCCCTCCATCCCCCAAGTCCCTCCATCTGTATGAAAACCAAGAGTGCCACTTTTTCAAAAACTATTTAAAAATAAATTTACTTACCAATGAAAGAAAACATTTCCAATGTCTCGACCAACTTTTTATATACATTCTTTACAGCTCAATATGGCATTATTAGGCATTTTTCGGTGGATTTCCGGTACCGATAATGCTAAATAAAAAGCTCAGATTACGAACATTGATCGTAATTTTACTCCGTTTTTTGACATGCGAAGTACATACAGTCGCGTCATGTAGTTAGATTTATGTCTGTGGCATATACCGTCTCCGTTCCGTCGTGGGTAAAAAAGACTTAATATTGATGATACATAACTAATTTAGGTAAATTCACTTAATTTTTTAGTTGCCACATGTATTTGGCATTGGACTTAACCGACTCCACCAATATAGATCCTGAAAAAATTTAAAATAAACAATTTACTTAAAAGTTCAGACTAATTACTAACTCAATTTCTCTGTTTGCTATAAACATTATTCAGCAAACTAAACATCCTTTCACAGCAAGCGTTGCTTACAGTAAATTTATTTATCTGAAAGAAAGAACTTTCTTAGAACTTGTTTCATACATAGGTATATGAATTAAAATTTACAAGTAATAAAAATTGATTATACCGTGCATTCGGAAAAGTAGCATGTTATGGAGAAGAACGCACAAGAAACTCCATACTTACTCTTTTAAAAAAAATAGGTGTTTTACAATATTTACATAAGTACATACATTGATAAATTCATACATGTGAGGACGATGCTTCCAAAAATAGCACTACACACTTATACTACGTACAGGTATAAAGTAATAAAAGCATTAATAGGTAAATTGATTAAATTAATAAATAGGAACATGGTTCTCACATACTTACAAATATTGCAAACATAGGTAAAATACCTAATTCAACAACAACGGAACAGTGTGTGAGTCAATAAAAAAAATAAAATAAAAATACAATAACTATGAATAGGAATATAAATTAGCAAATTTGATTTTGTCTACACTAAAGATTGCCCTATGGAGCAGGACCAACATGTTGCCAAACAATCTTATCTTGAATATAATCATCTAGTTGGTAATATGTACAAAGTGTGCCGTACCTACGGTAGTAGGTTAGGTGTTAACTCGTAACAACTATAAAAGTGACTCATCTGATCAATGAATCACTCTGTACATTGTGCAACTGCGGAAGTATCATATTAGACTGGAAGTCAACGCACTTAATATCATTGTCGAGGAACCCTGATGCAGACATTTTGTTGCAGTTGCAAGCTTGTTCGGTACTGCTTCTTCTTTAATCTAAATCTTACTTACGACCCTTTAGCTATAGCCAGAACTATTTCTCGTCAAACTTCTTGGCCGCCCTGAAGTTGGCTACAATGGCTGCGCAGTAGTAAATCTCATACAAAAACAGCACCGTTTCGTGCCTTGCCCATCGGAAAGCCAATATCAGTAGGTTTGCGAGAAATCTACATTATGTAGCAGTCAACGGGTTTACCACGAGTAGGTACTTGGATGTGATGTGTGAAATCAAACTCAAACTGTTCATTACTTTTATAATGTAAGAAAACTGTTCTAAACAAGAAATACAATTTTACAACAATGTCTATGACTTTGAGCACTCTATTTTAAGCAAGCGTCTCAGGCGACGACCATCGACCGAATGTGTCCTCCAGCCACATTACTCGTACTAGCTGGAAACACTCGACAAACTCCCGAGTGTTTACCATAAAAAATATCGCCTCCATGGCAGTCCTTTGGAATTATGAAGACATATAGGTATTTATATAAAACAAAACCCTAACAAATAACCAAACTGTTAAATAGGATCATTTGTTTTTATTTAAAACAAGCCATTATTAGTAAAAAAGGATCAACACCTAACAATTATAATCGTGCTAAGCTTCTTGAGTCAAATATAATAAAAAGGTGCTTTGCCATGTTTTATTCTCTCTGTACACATTACACGCACACACTTAATCACTCTAAAATAGATAGATGTGCCGTTTAATAAGACAGGTCAAAGCTATGGGCAGAATGGGCCATCCCAGACGGTGGGCTACATTGTTACAGTCAGATAATTCTTTATGAGACTGTCTAGACTGCCTGAGTTTGCATTGACGTTTTTCCTTCGGGATAATTAGCTGGTCATCATCATCATCTGCCTAGCCTTTTCCCAACTATATTGGGCTCGGCTTCCAGTCTTGTTAGCTAAGTACCAGTGTTTTACATGGAGCGACTGCCTATCTCTACCCAGTAACTGGGTAACACGGTACCCCTTGGCAAGACTAGTGTCAGATCTCAAGCTTCTGATTACCCGTAACGGCTGTCAAAGATCTTCAAATAAAAGCCGGGACCAACGGCTTAACGTGCTTTCCGAGGCACGGAGGAAACTCGGTATGTTTGGAATGGTCACCCATCCACCGTCCGACCTCGTCAAGCGTTGCTTAACCTCGATGATCGACCCGTGCGGCTGTTATTATTTAGCCACGAGCTCTCTCAGAGAGCTAGAGCACGAGAATCTCAGGAAAGTAGTACCTGAGATTCTCGTGCTTTAGCTGGTTGGAATTGAAAAATTCTTTTTGTATTGGATAGTCCATTTATCGAGGAAGGTTATAGGCTATATAACATCACGCTACGACCAATAGGAGCGGAACATAAATTAAAAATGTTGCAAAAACAGATAACAATATTGTATAGTGCGCGCCAAACTCTGGGCCGCCCTGAAGTTGGCTTTCCGATGCGCAATGCACGAAACGGTGCTGTTTTTGTATGAGATTTATTATTATTATTCATTATTTATTCCGGTTATTTGAAGCTCTTTGACAGTCGTTACGGGTAGTCAGAAGCTTGAGATCTGACACCAGTCTTGCCAAGGGGTACCGTGTTACCCAGTTACTGGGTTGTGGAGGTCAGATAGGCAGTCGCTCCATGTAAAACACTTGTACTTAGCTGAATCCGGTAAGACTGGAAGCCGACCCCAATATAGTTGGGAAAAGGCTAGGCAGATGATGAGTTCCTGAGATTAGCGCGTTCAAACAAACAAACAAACTCTTCAGCTTTATAATATTAGTAAGATATTAGTATAGATAGATAGGCTATTCGAAGTACGAATGCTACGCAACAGCTAGTTCGCGGGCAACAGCTAGTTCTGCATAAACAAAACATTACATAAATGAGGACTTGAAAATCGAAAAGGTTAAAATTTAAATATCTTAAATATAAAAAAATACAAATGGAACCATATCAACCGCTTATTTCCTTAACATTTTTAAAACACGTTTATGCCCATGTCTTGATCGCCACTTATGTTTTGTTATTTTTGTATTTTTTTTTAATTGGCGCTTCGACTCTTTAAGAATAGAATAGAATAGAAAAACATTTATTCGACACAGACACAACAAAACAACAATAATCACAAAGTAACAGAGAAGAATAGTAAAAAGTACAAACACCCTCCTGGCGTGCCCATACCGAAAGGGTTACCAACTCAGCATTTGCTAGGCGTCAGACACCCAGCGCTGATTTTAAGTTGGCACCCCGCTAATGATACACGGACGTGGGTTAATAAAATAGATACTTAAAAAATAAAATAATGTCATAATGTGAATATGTAGGTGCTTTAGATTTTCAACCATTCAAATATCTACTTAGGTATGTGACGAGTGAATCATTGACATATTATATGCTGACAGTTTCCTATTTCCTTATAAGTTTAACAGTACACATGCACCTAAAACAATGTTATGTATATAATACATAATTCATAATCATTTATTTGCTAATATGGGTAATTACGAGTACATAAAGTTGTTAAAAATATAGCACAGTTCAACCATATTGCACCATAAGGCATGTAAATCACTAAGCTTTTAACACACAATTATTCCATCAATTCAATTATTTCATCTAACGTAAGCGTTAAAAGGTGGCAGACAGACAGAGTTACTTTCGCATTTATTTATAATATTAGTATGGACGTAACAGCCTCCCACAAGGTGGACCGATGACCCGGTGAGGGTTACGAGAATGCCCTGGATGCGAAGACCACATCATCGGTTGTTTGGGGAAGTTCTACGTATATCCAGCAGTGGATATCTTTCGACTGTTTTTTTTTATTTTTATTTATTGATAGGCTCGCGTTTGACCACTATCTCGCCTGATGGTAAGCGATGATGTGGACGACGGTGAAGCACGCTTGCCTTGAAGTAACCTATTCACTCTTGACTTGAAGACCCCAAGGTTGTAGCTATCAGGAAACAAAGACTCCGGCAGGGAATTCCACTCCTTAGCTGTGCGTACAATGAAAGTATTCGCAAAACGCTTTGTACGTATGGGTGGGATGTCCACCATGTACCGGTGGCGCATTGCCGTGCGATGATTGAAATGATTATGAATATACAAAGCTCAAATATACACTATATTTCATGTTTTGGACTAGCTACCTCCGTAGTCAATGAGAATAGACCGTGTTGTTGTTTAACAATTTAGCTTTCCGGCTATCAACGAATCTTGAATGAAACATTCATCAGATAATGATATTACTCACGCATTACTCTGAAAGCAACTGAAGTTATTCCATTCAGCAAACGTACAGAAATAGTTCTCGTAGTAAACAGAATGGGCCACAGCGCTCGGCGAATCCTTGGCGGCCGCAACGGCGGCGGCGGCGGCGTTGTCTAAATGTTCCATTCAAATCATGCGTGTGTGATTGTCGCCGACTGTCACGGCCATCAATTTGTATTAATAAATCCGAAGCACAATGCACCCATATTATTTATTAGTTATTTCCTACACCGGACTCAATAAAATTGACAGTTATAGTTAGCTACATATTGAAATTATTAATGTGCTCGGATCGTGAGTATTTTTTCTGTTGTCATGGCGATTGTGTTGATTGCAATGGAGGAAGTTCTTCAAATGGACTTAGAATATAGTAGGTCTTTAATATCTTGTCATTATGGTTCTCGACACGAGAGCTTTCTTTCGTAGTGGCGACAAAGTCGAGTGGATTGTCATTTTTAGGGTTCCGTACCTCGAAAGGAAAAAACGGAACCCTTATAGGATCACTTTGTTGTCCGTCCGTCCGTCCGTCTGTCTGTCTATCAAGACCTTTTTCTCAGGCACGCGTGGAGGTATCAAGCTGAAATTTATATCAAATAATCAGCTGTGAAAAACCAAACTTCTAAGCCAACGCAATCAAAAGATACAGCTGTTTATGCCGCAAATTTTCGACACTCGCAAGGGAATCAAAACCTACAGGGTACTTCCCGTGAACTCAGAATATTGAAATTTTGGTACGAAGCAACGTCTTATAGCACAGATAAAGAAAAATTGCAGAAACCGTAATTCTTTTGTTACATCATACAATAAAAATATTTTTAATAATTTTAAACTTACTACTTACCCCTTTCCTCATGAACGCGTAGAGGTATTAAATTGAAATTCATACCTTTAAGCTGAAGTTTGAACGGAATCCTCGGTGCGCGAGTCCGACTCGCACTTGGCCGGTTTTTTTTTCGTAAAGTTTTAAAATATGCGTGCAGGCCTGTGAGTCTGTGATAGCTAAAAGTTGTGTTCAGCGCAAGATCTTATTTGATTAGCAGTGTTATCACTGATAGCGATAGTAGTAAGACCGTGATTATTAAAAACAGTATTGTTAAAATTTTAGGGTACAATAAATCATACAAAGGCAGATAGAATATACTTTTTTGGTGTACAATAAAGTACCAGTATTCTATCTACCTACCCAGTTACTGATTTGTCGAGGTCAGATGGGCAGAAGCTCCATGTGAAATTCAGCTGCATTGCAACTAGGCAGATTGCTTTAATCTACAAGTAATCTAGGTACCTAATCGCCGATTCCGTGGTCTGTGGAACGGACACAACTCGATGACGTACTTACGGTGGGTTGTTGCTCCCGTCACTGGGGGGCGGTCAATGGGATCTTGACCATCATTTCTGTGTCTATCAAAATATAAGCGTAAGTTCGATCTTGCGTGGAATACTGTTCTCATCTCTGGGACGGATTTGCTAAATACCAGCTTGATGCACTAGAGCCGATCGAAAAACAGGCCAAGAGGCTCATTGGCAATGAGGCACTGGTTGAGTCACAGCTCCAGAGTCTTGAGCATCCTCGCCTTGATCATAGTGGTCAAGCGCGAGCCTATGGGGATAACAAAAAAAAACCGGCCAAGTGCGAGTCGGACTCGTGCACGAAGGGTTCCGTACCATTAACGCAAAAAACCGCAAAAAAAATCACATTTGTTGTATGGGAGCCCCACTTAATTATTTATTTAATCCTGTTTTTAGTATTTGTTGTTATAGCGGCAACAGAAATACATCATCTGTGAAAATTTCAACTGTCTAGCTATCACGGGTCATGAGATACAGCCTGGTGACAGACGGACAGACAGACAGACGGATCACGAAGTCTTAGTAATAGGGTCCCGTTTTTACCCTTTGGGTACGGAACCCTAAAATGAATTAATTAATTGAATGAATGAATGCTTTATTTGTAAACATAGGTCAAATTACAACAGTGTGCGAGATTTTACAGATAGGTAGATCCTGTATGAATAAAGAAACAAACTTTAGTTTAAAGTTGGTCACTGAGTCTGATACATCTACTGAAACTAATTTCTTAAGGCCAGTCCATTTCTGAACTAATCTAAATCCTATTTAATTTAATATTCCTGCCTTCCCATTCCTTATTAGCCCGGTGCTACACCCTAAAAACACGAAAACAAATCTAAGTTGCCTGGAAGAAGTATTTTTCTCCGCAGGAATTTTCTATGTAGGCGTTACGTTACTGAGGTAATAGACATGAGCCGTCATCAGTACTGGTGAATTGTTTGTGTACAATTTTAACGGCTATTTCATCTATATCGCCACAAATTAGACCAGACGTCATACAAATCGCTGCAATCAGTTTACGCGCCATTTGAAGATATACAACGCCCCATAGCAAACATTTCGAGCAGTTACCCACCAGACACAACAAACAGCCTCCTAAATGGTAATGTGCTAATCAGTCTATGTAATCTGTATGTATGTTTGTTCCTATGTGACGTTCCAGACCAAATTCGTTGGCTAATTTTGATGATTCTTACGTCAATCGATTCGTCTTAACCTTTCGAGTGTCACTGGCTACATTAAAATTGGAAAAGGAAAAAATGGCGGCTTTTGGGCGCCATATTGTGGGGGACCAAATTTTTTTTCTGCCAAACCCATCGTGTGGGGTGTAAAGGGTTTCAAGAGGTGATTTTTAAAATATATGATTCGAAAAAAAATGGCAACTAAAAAGTTATAAATAGAAAAAGTTTGTTAAAAATAAAAAAAACCCGACTGCTCAAGGTTACACTAGTCGATTTTTTTTCCATACAAACGTAGTCTAGGGATTATTCCACTGTGTGACGATATACCTTCAAAATAAAAAGTGATATCAATTTGTCTCATCATTATCTAGCCCTGTATGGAAGCGAAAAAGTAAAAAAATAAAATATTTGAAAGTTATGAGCGTCGAAAGTGCCACATTTCGACACTAATTTTAACGCATTTTTGGGCGCAAATAAATACCATAAGAAGACGGAAAATTGCAAAACGGCCTCGTTAGTGGGATATATTAGTAGTTCAACAATGCATATAATTTTATTTTGAACAGATAGATTTAGTCGTTTTTTCATGATATCTAGACTGCCAAAGGTCTGTTTGTAAAATTTCGCGCGCTCGGTTTCGTCCTAAATCATTATCCATTTCGCTACAAATTTGCAATAGTGTGTATTCGTACGCGAACTAGCTTCCTACTGCTCATCACAGCATCTATCTCTTCCGCACGTGTTGTCGGTTGATATAAAATGCATTTTTACCCCGCGCACAAAATAGTTCGTGCCGTTGACTAAAAGCCAACTAAAAAGACGTAAACGAGAAGAAAATCATGCAGTGCAGTCGGAGGATAGGTACATATTCGCGAGCTGGCTGACCAAAACCAGATGTATCCTGCGACATTTGACGTTTTTTGATTTTTGTTTTTTTTTCTAATTCTATGGAGGTTGCGGCACTTTACATCCTGTGACGCATACGTCCATAATATGAACGTAATATGACCTACTTGCCTCTCGGAGAATACAGGCGTAATGGTACACTAAAATTAACCGATCTAGCTATTTTCCCAGGAAGCATAACAAATCTGTCGTCTACACTGCTACACCCGCAGGCTTATTACGTATCTTTTGCAAGAGCAAAACGATAGCAATCAAACGCTTTATGTCTTAAAAGTTGGAATTACCTGCAGTGTAGTAGGTATGGTAGGTCCTACATAATCGTTTGCTAATAGCTCGCTGTTTGTCAAAAGCACTTATTTAAAAAAAAACCGCCAACAACTCTAAAACTTCTGTATGGAAGAGCAATTATTGCGCAAAAATCGCTATCGTTTTGCTCTTGCAAAAGATACGTAATAAGCTTACTGGTTTAAAATTGCGCATAAGTACGACCTTGAAACAATATTCTCTCTTACGATCGTGTGTCCACGACACTGCTTACTACGCAATGTTTTCGAACCTACCGATACTACTGAGGTCTGAGATATTTCCTGCTTTCGCAATGAGACCGGTAATCAACGAGATATTTTCGATCGAGCTAGTTTTTGTCGACGTAACGAACACTCGACGACGAATAGTTTTCGAATGAATAGCAATTTTGAAAGAGCTCTGTCAAGGTTGCAAATGAGGTCATCATCTGCCTAGCCTTTTTTCCCAACTATATTGGGGTCGGATTCCAGTCTTACCGGATTCAGCTAAGTACCAGTGTTTTACATGGAGCGACTGCCTATCTGACCTCCACAACACAGTAACTGGGTAACACGTTACCCCTTGGCAAGACTGGTGTCAGATCTCAAGCTTCTGACTACCCGTAACGACTGTCAAAGATCTTCAAATGGCAGCCGGGACCAACGGCTTAACGTGCTTTCCGAGGCACGGAGGAAACTCGGTATGTTGAAATGGTCACAAATGCATTGCAAGGTTGCAAATGAGGTAATAGACATAAATACCGCCGTGAATAAAATTTGATCCTGAGCTTAATTAAATATGTATATCGCAGAATATAAATAAAACTGTATTTTTGCAAAAAAAAAATGTAGGTGGGCCTGGTGAAGGCAGCAGGGATCCGCTGATTGCGAAAAGTACAGTACCGGTTGAAGTGGCAATGCTTGGCGAGATCCATAGATATAATATTTCTATGGCGAGATCCATGATTGTATTTTTCCTGAAATACCTAATGCTGGTGATCTTAAGGCTCACGGTACATATTGAACAGATTCAGAGACTTGATAATGAAATGTAGACACATGTGTACATGGTGGACAATCCCTCCCATACGCACAAAGTGTTTTGCCCGTTTTGCTAATACTTTCATTGTGCGTACAGCTAAGGAGTGGAATTCCGTTCCGGAGTCTTTGTTCCCTGATAGTTACAACCTTTGGGTCTTTAATTCAATAGTGAATAGGTTACTTCTAGGCAAGCATGCTTCACCGTAGACCACGTCATATACACTCAATGCTAACGCAGTACTCGCCGTGCGCCCGCTCGATGCCTAAATATCAAAATTGAACCTCCTTTTGAGCAGTTTTGTTTGCAAAATATTATTTGATTTACATATGCTATGTTAGTTATGAAGAAATACCAGCCATCAATTTTTCTGTGTAAAAATATAAAAAAAAATCCATACCGTTTTGGAGGAGTTTCCAAAAGTTGCGAAAATTATCGTGTTGTTAATTGTTTTTTTTAAGCAAAACTATTAGTAACACGTAAAAACCTTGTGTTCAAAATTATGTACATGAATCAGTAATAAATATATATTTTTTCAAACCGTTTAACCTAGCCGTTACTAAGGAGTATGCTTTAGAAAGTTGCCGTTTTACGGCACTAAAGCGTATATAGGCCCTTAACATCAGGCGAGATAGTGGTCAAACGCGAGCCTAAAGATTATTAAAAAAAAATGTAGAACTCTCTGAGTACCCATATTTCAGTCGTTGAAATCTGCACAAGGTTATTTAGTAGCTGATAACTAAACAATGCTATCAAAAACCTGTGCACCCACATGCCGTATGGACTTTCCCACTAACACAAAAAAAAACAACATATTCAGCGTGGTTTACCATATTTTCCTTGATACGTATGTAGTTTGAGGTTTCCTAGATATACGTATAATGTAAACAAATTGCTGTTTTTTTGCCAAAATGTAGGGCGGATAAATTGGAATGAAAGAGAGTTACCGCGGCCCTAGCACAATTAAGCAACTGAAGAAACACGGGTGGGTTTTAGTCAGTAAAAGTCTGACACGCCCTTCCAATTCACACAAAAAAAAAACAAAAAAAAAACCGGCCAATTGCGAGTCGGACTCGCGCACGAAGGGTTCCGTACCATTATCGCAAAAAGCGGCAAAAAAATCACGTTTGTTGTATGGGAGCCCCACTTAAATATTAATTTTATTCTGTTTTTAGTATTTTTTGTTATAACGGCAACAGAAATACATCATCTGTGAAAATTTCAACTGTCTAGCTATCACCGACAGACAGACAGACAGACAGACAGACAGGCAGACAGACGGATCGAGAAGTCTTAGTAATAGGGTCCCGTTTTTACCCTTTGGGTACGGAACCCTAAAAAACAATGGGGTATTCCTCGAAGCGCACAAACTTTGAAGCGCACCAAAAGTATGCCTCGAAACACCAACGATGAAATAAAGAGAAGAGCATGAAGGATTCGTAATAAATGATATCGATAATTCAACTGTCCTACTTGTTTATTCATTAAAACTACCAGGAAAACAGAAATGAACTGGCACTAGGTTATTTTTTTTTATTTGGTTTGCTCTTGACTCTAGTCTAGGTCAGAGGTGACAGAGACAGAGTCGACGATGGAGTGAGCTTACCCAGAAGAAGCCTGTTCACTCTAACTTTGAAGAGATTCGAGTTGAATGCGTTCGGAAACACAGACGCAGGTAGTGCAGGTGCTTAAGCGAATTACAACTACCAGTGTAGGGGCTATTTAATTATGGTACGGCTGGTTCATCAGCTTAAGATCGCTCATCAGCGAGCTATGGAAAGAGCTATGCTTGGGGTTTCTCTGAGGGGTCAAATCCAGAACGAAGTGATCCGGCAGACAATCAATAAAAGCACATAGAATAAGCAAGCTGAAGTGGCAATGGGCCGGCCATATTAGCCGTAGAACCGATGACCGTTGGGACGTGATCTCGAGTGGAGACCACGAATGGGTGAACGTAGCGTGGGACTCCCTCAGACTAAGTGGAGCGACGATCTTCGCAAGGTGGCTGGATGAGAACTGCCGTAAATCGAGACCAATGGCTTGCGATTGGAGAAGCCTATGTCCAGCAGTAGACTGCAATAGGCTGATGATGATGATGAACACAAAATAGGCAGTTATATGAAGTTATATGTTTGAGCCGTTTGGGGTTGAAAAATTAGGTCCATGGGGTCCGAGTGCGCATCGAGTTTTTCGAGAAATTAGCACAAAGCTCGTCGACTCTTCACGTGACCAGAGGGCTGGCCTTTTCTTCCGCCAGAGAATCAGCATTTCAATCAGCAGAATTTTTTGATGCACAATGAGCTCTTTTCCCTCTCCCCTTTGTATTTGTATATAGGTTTGTTTTTTAATTTTTAGTATATTCAATTGTATATATGTTAATCTATCTATCTATATAAAAGAGAAAGTAAATATGTTCCTTATAGACTCTGAAACCGATTTTAATGAAATTTTCATATAATCTTTAGTTAGACCCAGCAGATAATCCAGTAAAGTTTGGTGGCGATCGGAGCATTTTTTTTTAACTTTGAACGCGGGCAGAAGCTAGTATATTATAAATAAGTTATTAAATAATTATATTACTAAATAATATAATTAAAATAGACATTACATAAGATTAATTACATAGTTAACTTTATTTTTGTCAATCCGTATAACCTGACTCACATGACGCCGGCCGTGCACTGACGTCAACGAATATTAAGCATCCATAATTACATTTAATACTTAGCAGACCTGTCTGTCGCTTGACCGTGACCTTCTGCCCAGTCGCAGGTGTATTATATAATAAACTATAACTTAATATACGAGCTATTATGGTTTTGATGACGCGCTTCAAGAGATTTGTAGGGAAAATATTAACAGAATCCATTCCATACTAATTTAATTAATTATTATCCGTGATCACAGATAATATAATACTAGCATACAGATGCCTCATCCCATACAAAGAAACCGTGCCGACGTAACTAACGTTTTTCATCTGATTAATCTTGTTATTTTTGTAAGTACATCAATCGCGTTCGATCCCGTTTCACGGCAATAGATGGTGTTAGCAGCGACTTGCAAGTAAAAGGGTTTAGTAGGTTCGTGATATATTTTTTTTAAATGTAATGTAATATTATAATAGGTTTGGATGGGTGTATGTTTGTTACTCAATCACGACAGAACGGCTAAAGGGATCTGGATGAAATTTGGCATAGAAGTAGATTATAGTCAGGAATATTACATAGGATACTTTTCATCATCAGTATATTATAAATTCGAAAGTAACTTTGTCTGTTTAAAAAAATAAAACTAAATCAAAATCAAATATTTTTATTTTACCTAGGCCTACATGGGCACTTATAAAACGTCGACAAAAGGTGCACGGTTCGGTTTAGTCGTTTCCTATGGAGACGAACCGGCAAGAAACTCCATGGTATGTTACCTTTTCTCGCCCTAATGCATGTTACCTTTTCTCGCCCTAACGGCTGATCGGATTTGGATGAAACTTAGCGTTTGGATAGACCAGAACCTAGATTAGAACATACGTTCCATCCCGATTTAATGTTCCATTGGGATGATAAAAAAACTTTTTTACAAAAAAATTCAACCGACTTCCGAAAAAAACACTACAAAGTGAAAAATAACTTCTATTTCGGAAGTCGGTGTTCCTGTTTTTTTTGTTTGTTTTTTCCCGCTTTCCGAAAAGCCGTCCTTTTTAGGGTTCCGTACCCAAAGGGTAAAAACGGGACCCTATTACTAAGACTCCGCGGTCCGTCTGTCTGTCTGTCTTTCACCAGGCTGTATCTCATGAACCGTGATATCTCGACAGTTGAAATTTTCACAGATGATGTAATTCTTTTGCGCTATAACAACAAATACTAAAAACAGAATAAAAATAAATATTTGAGTAGGGCTCCCGTACAACAAACGTGTTTTTATGCCTTTTTTCGATAATGGTATACCTTATCGTGCGCGAGTCCGACTCGCACTTAGCCGGTTTTTTAAATCATTCATCAAAATTGGAAGAGCTGTTTAGGCGTGAAAGGGTAACTAACAAACAGACAGATGGACCGAGTTCATATCACAATCATTTATTGGCACAGATAAAAAAACGGTCATATCAACTTTACACAATAACACAGTACATGTTCCTTTTTCCAACCAGGTTGATACGAAACTCCCTGACCTCCGTATACCAGTTACAACTATACTACGGTGGGCCAGTAACTTTCGCATTTTTTTTTTTTTTATGATGCGCGTCTCGCAGTTCAACCAAATGATGACTGCTACTTAACCGGAATTTCCCTGTGGAGACTTAACACAGTTTAGAGCCTCCAGCCAGGCACAAAGACTTAACCTAAGCGACAACGCTGAGGTCTATCCGCTATGGGATACGAACCTCGGCTCAGGGCGTCGCTGAGGGGAAAACTAGAGCTGGATCTTTATTAAGGATTCTACCATCCGTTACTTACGTGGAGAAAAACGGACAAGAAACTCCTTTTAAATCTAATTTAACTATTGCGCGAGCTGGCGGGCATTTATTGAAATAATACGCGATAGGCCACGGCGGTGAGGACGGAGCGAATGTTTTGCATTTAGTATGGAATTATTGGATTTTAACACGCTTTTATTAGCTTGGTATGTATGTATCTATGTATCTATGTATCAATGTATCAATGTAACAATGTATCAATGTATCAATGTAACGGAATCTTTGAACGTGATTTTCACCCACTTCAAAACGTTGGATTGATTTGAAACTTTGCACACTTATCAAGGACCGATGACAATGCAATAATTTAAACAGTTTGTCCCATTATCCTTACCATTAAAGCGTGTTTTTTAGTTTTTAGAACTACAATTTATTTATATATCATGACATGAGCCAAATCAAGTGGTGCCGGGTCCGTGCCCACTCAAACCGATTAGACTCAACCCGAAAAATAATACCAGATGTTTTACTACCAATTCAGTGCCATTTGTACAGTCAGGCAAAGTGATTATTAATTCTAAATAACTTATAACTATAAAGAACGAAAGAAAAGAAAGAAAGCAAAAAATATTTATGTGTGACCCGCACAGGAGACACGAGATAAGCAAAACTATAATAAAATATAAAAAACCCCGTGCCAGACCAAAAAGGCTCCTATCTCAGCACATAGAATACACAATACAAATACATACATACATAGAATATTCCTTGTCCGTTCTTCTCCACGTAGGCTTATTCCGAACGGATGGTAGAATCACTTTATTAAGATCCAGCCATAGTTGTCCCCCCAGCGACGCCCTGAGCCGAGGTTCGACCCCACAGAGGGTAGCCCTCAGCGTTGTCGCTTAGGATTAGAAATTTGTGCCTGGCTGGAGGCTATATAGCTTAGTCTCCACAGGGAAGCCCGGTTAAGTAGTTGTCAGTAACCTTGACCGAACTACGAGACGCCCCATAGAAAAAAAAAAAAAAAATAGAACATTCAATATTTTGTTATGATACATAATTTATCCTGGTAGTCAGTGATTCAAAAATGTAGCTTTATAAAGATAACTTCTACTCGCTTTAACCGGTTTTTTGGTTCTTAGTTTTTTATATTTTAGAAGTTAGTACCTAGTTGTTAACCTAATAATTATAATCACGTATAAAGACTGATCCAATATATACCACCGTGCCATTAGCTATAAGATTGTAATGATAATTAACAATTATCTGTGATTTTTACTACAAAGTACAAAACGTATAGGTACTTTACTAAAAAAGGATAAGTAATTACTTGTTTAATTATTGATTTATTTATCCAAAAATTATTTATATTTTACATTTTCTGGGGTGCAAGCGTTAAATCAACACCAAACAAAACAAAACAGAAATATGCAGATATTATTCTTCGGGTTGAGTCTTTTCGGGTTGAGTGGGCACGGACTCGTGGTGCCTACGTGTAATTGTTATGTTTTTATCTACTTACCTATTAAACATTTGAAAAGAAATGTGTTTTCCTCGTACATCAAGTACATATACAGAATGTGCAAAAGTTTAGGTCAGTCTGTACGCAACTTGGGAATTTACGGTGTCTGGCTTAGGAAATCTGTGAATTAAGTCCATAAGTACTTTAATCCCTCATAAGAACCCCTCATAGAACGCAGATCTACGCGAGACACCATGGCTGTTTAATTTTTTCAGTTAATTAAAGGGGTTAATAAAGACTTGTAATTTACTGTACCATTTTTGATCTTTTAACAGCGTTTTTTGTTCTAGTTATCCTGGATACTGCAAATAGACCTTCCAGTAGTCGTTCTTTTCTTTTTAGGGTTCCGTACCTCAAAAGAAAAAGTATACTTTGTAGGATCACTCAAGACCAGGAACGCATGGAGGTATAAAAATTAATATCAAAAGTCCCTCCTCAAATCTTAATTCATGGTCCCACGCACAGATCATAGAAACAACAAAATAAAAGGTAAACAAAAGGTTAAAATTTCCTTTATGGGCCGCTGATTTTTGGGAGGGTGGTGGGGAGGTTAAGCTACCCCCCTGTACAATCCCCACCACTCGGAGCCCCATGGTTATGGAGATATCCATGGTTAAAGTTTTCAGGTTAGCCTAAAAATTTTAGCAAATGTCCATCGTTTTAAGGGGCGGCGAGGCAGGGAGGGGAAGGGTGGTAGGGGGGCTACCCTCGTGTCTAGGGTCTAAAGTAACCTAACACGAAGGAGATGACGGGAGCTGAGTTCGCTCGCTTTGCTCGCTCACTTCAGCTCCCGTCATCTCTTCGAACCTAACCTGTCCTGTCGGGGTGCCCTAAGCTCCCGAGCTCGCTTCGCTCGCTCTTGGACCAATTCACATTTTTTTACCTCGCTAATTATATTTAAGTAAAAAACATATCTAATATCTCCATAACCATGGAGTTCCGTGGGGTGGGGATGGTACAGTGGGGTAGCCCCCCTACCCCCCTTACACTCTCGCCTTCCCCGCCCCTTATAACGATGGACATTTATGGAAATTTTTGGTCTAACCTGAAAACTTTAACCATGGATATCTCCATAAGCATGGGGCTCCGAGTGGTGGGGATCGTACAGGGGGGTAGACAAACCATTCCCGCCTTCCCCCCACCCTCCCCGCGCCAAAAATCAGCGGCCCATAAAGGAAAGTTTATCCAAACAAAAATTAGTCAAATGGTTATAATCCGGCTAATTTTAAAAATACAACCTTACAATTCAAAATGGTTAATTTACAGCACTCACTACTTCACTCTCATAATAGTTCCGAACTAAATTAAAGAGTGCAGCAAAAGTAACCACTTTGCGTTGTAAGGTTGCATTTTTAAAATTAGTCGGATTATAATAATTTGACGTTTGTTTACTTTTTACTTTTTGCTCCAGCGAATAGGGTATAGATTCAACTATGGAATCAACCTACTGGCCTAGTCAATACAATTACTATTAAAGTTTATCAAACCGGTCAAGATCATTCGTTCATTCATCATTGATGACTCACTCAATACTTAAATAACATAATAATCTAGTGGGTATCACCGTTCTTAGTCATATACTAAGAAAAGCAATTACGATGAGTTTCGGAAACACATTGTTTACAATACATTTGGAAATTCCGAAATGTATGTTACCAGTTGTTATCTTGTGCATGATATAATATCTAAATCTATAATTATGTATGCGTCATTGCATAAATGCATTGTCTATGCACAGAGCGTCATCTGTTAAGCCTTTGCCCAACTATTTTCGGCAGGCTTATTACGTAAGAAACAACAATCAGCAATCATTGCTTTATGTCATAAAAGTCGGAGAAAAAAACCGGCTAAATGCGAGTCGGACTCGCGCACGAAGGGTTCCGTACCATTATCGCAAAAACGGCAAAAAAAATACGTTTGTTGTATGGGAGCCCCGGAGTAATTGTTTTGTGTGTACATAAATAAATAAATATTTATTTTATTCGGTTTTTAGTATTTGTTGTTATAGCGGCAACAGAAATACATCATCTGTGAAAATTTCAACTGTCTAGCTATCACGGTTCATGAGATACAGCCTGGTGACAGACGGACAGACAGACAGACAGACGGATCGCGAAGTCTTAGTAATAGGGTCCCGTTTTTACCCTTTAACGGATACGGCACCCTAAAAACCATAGCGATTTTTGCGTAATAATTGCTCTTCAATACAGAAGTTTATGAATTTCTGGCGGTTTATTTTTAAAAAACGCATTTGGCAAACATAGAGCGATTAGCAAACGATTGTGTAGGACTACACTGTAGGCATAGTTCTCGACTAACTTCTTGGCCGCCCTGAAGTCCGCCCGCTACGCTCGGCAATGCGGGCACACACTGGGGAAATATAACACGTAACACCCCTACTGTGCAAACGCCAATCCCTTGCTTTGCTTCCCAGTCATGATTTTTAAATTCAACCTACACTGCTCACTACTAGTCTAAGATCCCCTCAATATCTCCACATTTATCTTTTTTGCTACTTTTTTCGGCCAGACAGAAAAAAACGATTTAATCATGTCGAAAATCCGTATCTTTACACCAATTTACCCAATTTTGACAAGTCAACTTTTTACTCCGTAAAGTTTCGCTCATACATTTTAAATTAATCGCGGTAAACAATGACGCCTAATTATAAACATGACACGACTTTACTAAACAAACTGAAACTCAGCGAATTTTAACCGCGTTACAAAATACTTGGAATATTTTTTGCGTAAGCTGTTCGAAATCTCTTCCTTATTTACTTACAATCAACATAGACATGATAAAAAGCCTTGTTTTACATTGTTATCGATAAAGGGGGTTTGGTAAAAATCAAAATTCCAAAGGCCTTTTTCAGATGATTGAATGGGTTACTTCTAGGCAAGCGTACCTACTCCATCGTCGACCTCAACCACATAATCGCTTACCAGGTGAGGAAGTGGTGAAACGCGAGTAAATCCCTCATATAAAAAATAGTATTCTTAAGTATGTCCTCATAAGTGAATGAAAAAAAACCGGCCACGTGCGAGTCGGACTCGCGCACGAAGGGTTCCGTACCATTATCGCAGAAAACGGCAAAAAAAACACGTTTTTTGTATGGGAGCTCCACTCAAATATTTATTTTATTCTGTTTTTAGTATTTGTTGTTATAGCGGCAACAGAAATACATCATCTGTGAAAATTTCAACTGTCTAGCAATCACCGTTCATGAGATATAGCCTGGTGACAGACAGACAGACAGACAGACGGATCGCGGATCATAGTAATAGGGTCCCGTTTTTACCCTTTGGTTACAGAACCCTAACAAGGTATCCTTTCAAACCCATTTGCGAACGGGCCCCAAAACTGCAGTGTTGATTCCACTTCTTCCACTTTATGCATTTGAATAGCGTTTTGCGTTTTATCAAGGACCCTGATTCCTGCAGATTTTTGCCTTCGTATCTGATATTTTATGTTTTAATTCTTCTTTACTTGTGGTGGCCCAGTTACATAAGTAGCTCACAAATAAATTATTTGTATTCGAGGTAAAGTTGTCCTGAATTCGGATAACTTCACAAGAATAATCGCACTCATCAAGTAAGGCCTCCTAAAAGCAACCGTATTAGAAAGAAGAAAGGTCGCTCTTCAATTAAAACAAAATGGATTCAGTCAATAATTCTCTGTATAAGTCCCCGGCATGTAACTTGGCAAGGTTTTGGCGTAGTGGGGCTAAGTTCGCGCATAGTGCGTGACCTGACCAACCACAATATAGAGCGAACGGAACGTGGACGCGACGCGATTGGTAAGTCGATCCTTGTGTAAACTGACCAACCAATGGCGCGCTCGGAACGGTGCTAAACGCTCCCCGCATCCCGCTAGGTGACCAAAGAGACCTAAAAAAACTGGCCAAGTGCGAGTCGGACTCGCGCACGAAGGGTTCCGCACCATTATCGCAAAAAACGGCAAAAAATCACTTTTATTGTATGGGAGACCCCCTTAATTTATTTTGTTTTAATTTAATAATTATTATTTTTTGAAGTGAATATACAACTAAATATTCTGTGAATATTTCAAGCGTCTACCTGTTGCCGTTATTAATATCGAGCAAAAAACGGCAAAAAGATCACGTTTGTTATATGGGAGCCCCCCTTAAATATTAATTTTATTCTGTTTTTAGTATTTGTTATTATAGCGGCATTAGAAATACATCTTCTGTGAAAATTTCAACTGTCTAGCTATCACGGTTCATGATATACAGCCTGATGACAGACGGATAGACAGACAGACAGACGGATCGTGAAGTCTTAGTAATAGGGTCCCGTTTTTACCCTTTGGGTACGGAACCCTAAAAATTACTTGTGCGCATCTAAAGACTCTTGCTAAGTTACTTGCCGATAACTTATATGTTCACATGTTTTCCGCGTAACGTAACCCTCTCTTTCTAAACGACGAATGAATTCACTGAATTGAATAGTGGTAAGTATCTTGACCATACTATAGGGATTCTCCTGAAAGCCGTGAAATACCTCTCCACTCCTCAAGCACCTCAGGATAAGAAGTTAAAATAAACATATTTTGTCGTGACAAGTGGCAAGTATAAAGCATGAACTCTAATTCATCGGAAATATTTCAGACTGAGAAAGGACACCTGCAGTAACATAATGTTCACTTCCATTATGATACATAACTTTGAAAATAGCGGTTTAGTAGGTTAAATCAAAAGTTTTTAACTTAAATTAGTTTATTCACTTTTTGAAGCACTGCTTCCTAGTGTTATAGCTGGGAAGAAGAGATGCAACAAAATCCCCCAGTAACAGATCTATTAGCAGCATGTCCTGATTTGTGCGTATGTCCCTGGGGTGGTCACGGCGTACAGTGTGTGTGTAGCGCCGGTGATACCCCCCGGTACTCCCCCGGTTCGCGGTGAGTGCTAACGCGTGCCCGTGTTCCCGCCATAAGCGGCATAGGACACCGTGGCATTTTAGTGGGTTAGAGTCCCACATAACTGCACTATCGCCCCGTGGTAGTGCAGTATGCATGAGCATTTCTCCACGAAAAAAAAAAAGGTTCATTTTATGTTCGCTCATATTTATAACTCAACGATATAAGTGAACCGATGACTTTTCGTTAATTAACTGATATTAATCAATGTAATCTATTAATTAAAAGTCACCATGTCAATCAAACCTCTTCCAAAATTCTTTGGTATCAGTTCCCAGTATAACTGGACACTGACACAGCATTTATGTCGTTGCACATGCTGAGATAGGAGCCTTTTTGGTCTCGCACGTGGTTATTTATTTTTATTTTTTATTATTGTTTGTGTTTTTCTTATCTCGTGTCTCCTGTGCGGGTCACAAATAAACATGTTTTCTTTCTTTCTTTTTTTTTGGAACGAAGTTCCTTATCGCACGTTGCGAAAGGGGCCTTGACGGAAAAAAATAAGACGAAAAGTTGTAACGACACTTTTTGCTATAGTTGTAAGCCGTGCGGCGTGCGCGTGTTTCGTGCGTGTTCTAACCTATACGCTGTTGTGTTTTTGTCTATATCTGATTTCCACAAGCCGGTAACTGGGCAACACCACTAAAGTCAGACATCAGTGGTGGCCCAGTGGTAACGGCCGCGACTTACAAGTTATAGGTCGAGAGCGATTTACTTTGTGTAAATTATTTCACCACCACTGCTCTCAAAACGGTGAAAGAAACAGAGCCTTGAACATCGTCGCCGAGTTGCCAGTTTGTCGGTATTTTATCGGTTACATTTCGGGTGTGCGATGGAATTACATGATTTAATTCCGCCCAGCCCGTTCCATCATCGGACTACCAGACGTACGGCGATGCGTCATCGGTACATGGTGGACATCCCACCCATACGCACAAAACGTTTTGGGAATACTTTTATTATGCGTACAGCTAAAGAGTGGAATTCCCTGCCGGAATCTGTGTTTTCCAATAGCTACAATCTAGGGGTCTTTAAGTCAAGAGTGAATAGGTTTCTTCTAGGCAAGCGTGCTCTATCGCCGACCACATCATCGCTTACCATCAGGTGAGATAGTGGTCAAGCGCAAGCCTATTGATAATAGAAAAAAAAAAAAAAAAAAAAAAGAAAACGTCGTTTGGAAACCGGCTTGTCCTAGAACCAAAAATTCGAAGACATGTGACATCCACCAACCCGCATTGGGCCCGCGTGGTGGATTACGGCTCATTCCCTCTCAAAGAGAGGTGGCCTTTGTCCCAGCAGTGGTACCTACATTAAAAGGCTGACCACTAAAAGTCACCATGTATTGTTGTATAATTCATGACACTATGAATTGCAAACCAATTAATATTCGATCGATCGAATTCGTATCGCTATCTTATCATTGTGATACTAATCCTTCGAGATTATATCTGACGCATTCGACATTCCTGCTGACACATGTGTTGACACTCGTGATGGACGTTTCGTCTACCTAATATTGGTTATAAACCATTGCTTTATTGTTAGCTCATCATCGGCGCAGTGTGCATTTTTCTGACGTTACAACACAGTATAAATATGGACTACTGACAGCATCGCGGACGCTGCTTAGGGGTCTCGTCGATGCGCATGTTTGTGTGAGTGTGCCGTTTCGAGCGTTTGTTGGTAGTTTCCTTACTGTTTGTCCATATTTATACTGTGGCTAAAATTTGGCCCTAATATGTGGCACCGACTATACCGAAGTCAACCCAATCACCGCTTACCTTGTGAGATTGTGGTCAAACGTGAGCTTATCAATCAAATGTAAAGAAAATATTATTTCAGCGAAAAGACACGCTGCGTAAGTGCGTACCGCTTATGTTTTTTTGGGAAGTTTTCCTTGTTTTAATTTATTTTTAAAAGACGAAAAATGAGGAAAAGAATGAGGTTCTCCACATGTATTTTTATTACTGTATAACCACGCATAACTTTATAGAGAATGGCCCAACTTAAAAAAATATTATTATTGGAACATTTGATAAATAAAATACATCCTTAAAGGTTTCTACTTTTAGGATTTATTTATAACTAGCTGTTGCCCGCGACTTCGTCTGTGTAGCATTAGTACTTCATAAAGCCTTTGTTTTTTATCGTTTAATAATATTAAAGATGTGGGCCGAGCCACCTTAATTGAGAAATAATTAGTTCATCATACAAACTTCCACCACCCTTTCTACCCCCCTTATCCATATCCGGGATCAAAACTATCCTATGTCCTTCCCAGAGTATCAACTATCTCCACACCAAATTTCATCTTAATCGGTTCAGCAGTTTAAGCGTATCAGATAAACAGACAGAGTTACTCGAATTTACAAAGGAATTTCCTACTGAGTTTTCAATTGTGACTCGATTCTGTTGAAATTAAGTAAACAGAAAAGCGGAAAATACTATTTTCAACAAAAAAAATAACCGACTAAATAACGAAATGAATAGCAAAACGTTTTCGTGAATCGCGATGTGTTTATAGCTTACCTAAGCCACAGATAATATAATACTAGCATACAGATGCCTCATACCATACAAATAAACCGCGCTGAGACGTAACTAGCGTTTTTCGTCCGATTATGCTGATTATTTTATAAGTAGGTACTTCGATCGTGTTCGGTTCGGTTCCGTTTCACGGCTATAGATGGTGTTAGCAGCGACTTGCAAGTAAAAGGGTTTTCTCGGTTCATGAATTTTTTTTTCTTTAAATACAGTGACGATTTGTTTTATAGTATTTTTTTTCACGATTTCACAGTTTCATTGTACCAAAGTATGATACAAAACCGATAAAAAAATCGAGTGGCATGCCTCAGACATTTAAAACCACGCCATCAATTGGCATTAATTTTAAATGATCCGTTCAAATAATCTTTGAAATGTGAATTAAGAGCCCAATATTCCGTAATGCCTAAGCATAGATATTTCAGCCCGAATGATTCATTTATATTAAAACCGATGTGTTCCAAGCGTAGGTACTATTTTTCTATCAAATACTTTGAGATTAGATTAGACAGCGGTTGCGGCCGATAATATTACGTGTCACAGAGTAGGGACAAATGGAGCGGTAATCATTCATAGAAACAACAATATAGCTAGGTATATTGTTTTATTGGTATAGGTAGGTATAGCTAGGTAATAGAGTCTGGCAAACGAAAGTAGAGACTGAAAAAGCGCGGCAAATTTAAAAAATATCACCTTAGCAACCCCAAATACTAGTATGCAATACCTGGAATAACCTAATTTGATACTTTAGAATTATTTATATCACTTTGTCTGAATAAAAATACTATAGGTAGATTTTTACTTTAGATATATCAATCTGAATAAAAAAAGCAAAAGTATTCTACAATAATTTTGGATTATTCACTATCAATCAAAATCTGAATCTAAGACTTCCATGTGAAAAGATTCATAAGAGTCACAGGAATCATTGTTTTCTACATTAACAATGAAACTTTTTAAATAATTAAATAGATTAAATGTTTGTACAAAAAGGTAAATAGTGATTACGAATTAAAACAAACTGTCAACTTAGTAGCGTCATGGAAAATTGGGGTTGACATTAGTATAGCATTGCCATATAAAAAGTTTGCAAATAATTCGAGTGTCTACTTTCGTTTGCCAGACTCAATTACAATTGTACCTATACTAAATACAATACTAATAGTAGCTAGCCTTTTCCATAAATGTTGGGGTTGGCTTCCCATCTTACCGCATTCACTTGAATTTTACATAGAGCGACTGCCTATCTGCCTTTCAAAACCCAGTAACTGGGTAACATGATAACTCTTGTTAAGAAGGGTAAGAAAAATCTTGGATATCAGATTTACTTCTGCGCTGTTCTTTTCTGATTAATTGGTATTTAAGACAGTTGAACCGCTTCGCCGGGACTCGTAGAACTTCATTGAATAGGCGCTTTTCTGATGGTCGTTACTGTTGGTAGTTGGAAATAGTCTGGCACACTTCTCCGAAAAAATAAAAGGTACCTAAAAGAATTTGAGTAGGTAATGTTTACTTGCCATACCTTCCACAGGATGTACCTTTTGTACACTAGTGATATCTCGTCAGAAGAAGAAGAAGCAGTGGTGGCCCAGTGGTAGTGGCCGCGACTTATAAGTCGTCGGTCGTGGTTTCGATACCAGGCAGCGATTTACTATGTGTAAATTATTTCAACACCATTGCTCTCAAAATCGGTGAAGGAAAACATCGTGAGGAAACCGGCATGTCCTAGAACCAAAACTTCGAAGGCATGCGACATCCACCAACTTAACATACCGTGCCGACGTAGCTTGCGTTTTTCGTCTGATTATGCTGATTATTTTATAAGTACTTCGATCGCGTTCGGTTCCATTCTACCGCTATAGATGGTGTTAGCAGCGACTTGCAAGTAAAAGGGTTTTCTCGGTTCGATACAATTTTTTTCTTTAAATACAGTGACGATTTGTTTTATAGTATTTTTATTCACGATTTTACAGTTTCATTTTAACTTAGTTTAGCCACCAGTCTTCCACAAATTAATTATACAATTGTATCTGTAGACTCTCTAATTTTTTGTCTGTAAATTTGTGGTAAGAAATAAATAAATTATTATTATTATTTTACCAAAATGTGTTACAATACAAATTAAAAAAATCGAGTGGCATCTCAGATATTTAAAACCGTGCTATTTATTGGAATCAATTTTAAATGATCCGTTTAAATAATCTTTGAAATGTGAATTAAGACCCCAGTATTCCATAATTTTGTGCTTAGGAGAGTTGATTAAACAAAAACATATTTTTTTTTATGATTAATTCTAGAAAATTTTAATTTTACACACAGTTAAAATAAATGCGTATCGCATATGACATTTATATGAAACAAATTTTCTTTGATAGCGCTGGGACCCCGTGATCTGGTGATCTGGTGAACATACATTGCGAAATGTAGATTTACCTCTGCCACAGATAATATAATACTAGCATACAGTTGCCTCATCCCATACAAAGAAACCGTGCCGACGTAACTAGCGTTTTTCATCTGATTAATCTTGTTATTTTTGTAAGTACAGCAATCGCGTTCGATCCCGTTTCACGACAATAGATGGTGTTAGCAGCGACTTGCAAGTAAAAGGGTTTACTAGGTTCGTGAATATTTTTTTCATTAAATACAGTGAAGGTTCGTTTCATAGTATTTTTTTGCTTGTTTTTACAGTTTTTTTTGCATTAAAATGTGTTAAAATGCAAATTTTAACATTCGAGTATAATGCCTCAGAAATTTAAAAATGCGCCATCTATTGGCATCAGTTATAATGATCCGTTCAAATAATCTTTGAAATGTGAATTAAGAGCCCAATATTCCATAATTTTTTACTTAGGAGAGTTGATTAAACCAGAACGTACATTTTTTTCCAGAAAATGTTAATACACATCACACACATATCGCGCCATCTAGTGAGATTTATTTGAACTAAGTTTTCTTTCTTACAAATGAGACCCCGTGCCTCTGCGTAGACCTTCGGCGAATAATGCGTGATGATGTAGTAACATGTGTTTCAACTTCATCCCTCCCCAAATCTTCCTTTTTAGGGTTCCGTACTCGAAGGGTCCAAACGGAGCCCAAATCTCACAGTATAAGCATCTTGTTGACCCGAAGCTATGCAAACTGTAAAAAAAAATATTTATAAATATTTTAAAGGCAAAAAAAATATTAACAAAATATAAATAAAAAAAATAAAAATGTTTTTTTTTTTTATACAGCTAAAGGGCGACTTTTTGATCTACCCCATCGAGTTATCTATGTTGTTTAGAACTCGTTGAGTAGATCCTAGATTACTCCAACGTTTGACTGAGTGATGCTTACTCATCTTATTAAGATTTGTTGATCACTGAATGATATTGTTGATCCCTACTTATTGACTTTTGATTTTATTTTATCTATGAAAATTATAAAATCATAAACGTATATTCAATTTTGATCTGTTACTTTGATTTTGTTAATTTTAGTTAGATAAAGCGGGGATCCGCTGGTTGCGAGACGCACGGGACCGGTCAATTGTGGCGACGAACACTCAATATGCCTACTCTGAATTTCTGGGCATTCAAGATACAGGCTGTGTCTTGTATGAGGCCCATTGTCACTAAAATTTTGTTACAAGTTCATCACTACTCGTTGTGCAAAATGCTTCTTTGTTGTAACTTGTGTGTGTGTCAATAAATAAATTATTAATAAATTGTAGTTCTAAAAACTAAAAAACACGCTTTAATGGTAAATTGAACTAAAAAGTCGCTAATCCTGGAGATCTTAGTAAGGCTGGGACAAATTATGTAAACACGCACGGTATCAACTTTTATTACTTGTAAATTTAATTTAAATTTTTGTTTGACGTTCACAAGTGCCGCTTTTTGGCCTAGTTGAATAAATATATTTGACTTTGACTAAATTATTGCATTGTCATCGGTCCTTGATAAGTGTGCAAAGTTTTAAATCAATCCGACGTTTTGAAGGGGTTGAAAATCAAGCTCAAAGATTCCGTTACATTGATACATAGATTCATAGATACATACATACCAAGCTAATAAAAGCGTGTTAAAAAGAATATTATAGATACCGTATTTTTTGTTTAAAAATATTAGATTAACAAAGGAATGAGAAGCCACCAAAGTCAGATTTTTTAAAATATTTTTCCGACGATTTTTTGACTTCTCATTGACCAATGAACTTGAAATTTGGTGATAATGTTTATTATTACGTATATTTTACTAACAAATACCAATATATTGATAAATCAGATTTGTTCTTTAAAATTCTCTCATTTTCCTATTGTAACTAACTTAATTTTGCGGTGTGGTACGGAACACCAAATGTGCGAAGTACGACACCCTCTTGTTCTAACTAAATTCTTCGATCATACGATGTTTTATCACTTAACAGGTATTCAGGTAATCAGTCTGATATATCTTTGTAACAATAATAAGTAGGCATGTAGTTGACATTATTTGATAATGTAATCATGAAGTCACGCTGGTCAATCACACAGTTGAATCATTACGTAATACACCCGAGAAGATACGAAGTCGGAAACGGAACATTTCTGCAAAACATTTTTACCCGACTGCCGAAGGAGGGTAATGTGTTTATCAATGTATGTATGTATGTTAGTTTCTATGTGGCGTTCTAGAGACCAAATGCGTTAGCCGATTTTGATGATTCTTACGCCAACCGATTCGTCTTAACCCTGCGAGTGTGACTGGCTACATTCAAAATGGAACAGAAAAAAATGGCGGATTTTATACGCCATTTTGTGGGGGATTTTTTTTTTCTTCCAAACCCGTCGTTTGGGATATCAAAATAAAGGGTTTTAAGAGGTGATTTCAAAAATATATAACACTTGTATGTTTAAATGTACCTAATTAAAAAAAAGTTGTAAATAAAAAAAGTTGATTAAAAATCAAACGTAAACAAGAAGAAAATCTGTGCAGTCGGATGATACATCTGGTTTTGGTAAATCGCCGCACTTTTATGAAAATGGTATTTTTGTAATGTATAAAATACTAACACAAGAAAAACCAAGAGTCGTGAACCGTGGAAAATTAATCACTAAATATAATCTTCGGCACGTAAGTTGGCATCAGTCGTTAGATGCGCAGAAGTCGTTTTTAGGTCTCTTTGGTACTGAAGCGGGGTGCGGGGAACGTTTAGGACCTGTCCGAGCGCGCGATTGGTTGGTCAGTTGACACAAAGATCGACTGACCAATCGTGCCGCGTCCACGTTCCGGTTGCTCTATAAGATGGTTGGTCAGTTCGCGGAATGTGCGCCAATTTACCCACACTACGCCAAATCTTGCCAACTTACATCCGGCCTAGCTATCTCATCATCAAAGTTTTTGTCGAAAGAAGTCGACTAACTCTTGGTCTCCCCCACTCTTATCGCCAAGCATGGTCTCCCCCATCTATGTCCAGCAGACACTACTAGAAATACTACCACGACCTTCACCAACTTCTAGAGTCAGCTCAAAAGGCGAGGATCGAATTATTATGCCGTAGTGTAGGAGACACCTAAGTCCAGTATGTAGATCTGCTGATTATACAGTTACCTACACTTAACACTAGGTTAGTAGCAGACAAAAGTCAAAAAGTCAAAGTCAAAGCACTTTATTTCAAGTAGGCCCGTTACAGGCACTTTTGAATTGTCAAAAGACAAAATAAAATATTACAAAATTATGGTGCTACAGTCCCAGTCACAATACATAATAACTGTGAAAGTACCGTAGATGCCCATTCCAAGGCGTAGATCTCTATGGAGAAGAACAGGCAAGAAACTCCATGGACACTCTTTTTCAATTAGGTAATTATTACAAATCATTTGTTACATCATTCATGTTGAGATTACACATTATGTGAGAACGATGTAGAAAGTTAAAAGTGTCCATAGTAAATATAAAAAGACAATTCAGAAATAAAATTAGAATCAATTAAAATAAACCATGGCAGCTAAGAGATGACCAATCCCAACCGACAGCGCCCGTTCACGAACATGACACATGTATCAGCACAGTTTTAAATTTAAGGTTACATAGCTAACATACAGACATATATGTATGATATAATAAAAATGTTCGTGCATCAAAATGTTTCATGGAATGGTTCATAGTGCTGCGTTCGGCGGGTAACGAAATTGCGCTCACCTGGATCAAAAACCTTTTGAAAGTTTCGAAAGATTGAATTTTCATGTACCTATAGATTTTCTTTCATCGCATCGTTAAAAAGCAACGTTGCACTCTTGTTTAACAAGTAACTATTTCACTCTCGTGTTGAAGGTGGGCTATAGTTGGTTGGGAACACAGACGCTCCTCCCAATTGTCTGTAAACGTTTTAAAACTTTCTTATAAGACGACGACTAACGCCAACGACCTTGAGGAAACAAAACGCGCACTCGTTTTACACCCGCGCGACTCAAAATTTAGTAGTTTTTTGTACTTTCCTTATTACTCTATGACTTAAAAAAAAAGCCTCAGATCAAAATGTAGATAATTAAATTATCTTTGAGATAGTGTTGATTTCATTAAACTACGCACAGCGGTTTACACTATGTTATACAAATAAAACTCAAAATTTGCTTAGATCAAATTATTTAGAAAATAGTCTAATATAAAATATATTTTTTTCAAAGAATTAAGACAAGCTATTTAGAGGTGATTCTCATTTTAAAATGAGCTACTCAAGGGAATCGGCGCCTTAAGGCTTTTCTTCGCGTAGAACTTTTCCTGCTTCTGCAAAAATCTTCTTTTTTTAAGGTTCCGTACCCAAAGGGCAAAAACGGGACCCTTTTTAAGACTCCGCGGTCTCTCTGTCTGTCTGTCGGTCTGTCACCTGTATCTCATGAGCCGTGATAGCTAGACAGTTGAAATTTTCACAGATGATGTGTTTCTGTTGCCGCTATAACGACAACAAAAAACCGAATAAATAAATATTTAAGTGAGGCTCCCATACAAAAACAAACGTGTTTTTTTTTTGCGATAATGGTACGGAACCCTTCGTGCGCGAGTCCGACTCGCACTTGGCCAGTTTTTTATTTTATTTTACGCAATTTCTTCCTTAAAGTTTACTAAAGGTTGTCAACCCAAACCGGCAAATACGTCAGCAAGTATTGTGTGACAAAAATTAATCTCGTCAGACCAAACGCATGAATGAGGAAATGTGGATTCTATTTTTGGACTAAGTACGTAGGTTGGTACTTATGCTAAGTACATTACATCCATTCCACTATCCTTCTAACAATATAAATGCGAAAGATTGGAGATTCTTTGGACATTGCCTCTGTGAGACCGAGGTCCAAAGTTATGGTTGTTAGACTATGTGGATATCGTAATTAGTGAGCCTATACTAAAATTGCTCTATCTTCGAGGGTGTGGTTATTGACCCCTTAAGGTTACACAAGTCGAAAATTCTTCCATACAAACGTAGTCTAGGGATTATTCCACTGTTTGACGATGTGCGTTCAAAACAAATGTGAGGGAGGGGGAGGAGTGAGGGAGGGGGAGGAGTGAGGGAGGGAGGGGTTTGTTGCACGATTTTATAGACTTTTCATATTGGTATTTTAGAATGGGGTAAAAAAAATTGCGGGAGGGAAGGTGAACAGTTAAGGGGGGGGGGGGGGGTTATCCTATCTTGTTCTCCGGTCAGAAGCGTCGCGGGCAGGGGGGAAAATTTTTACTCAAAATTGAGCTATTATAGCTCCAACCGTTTCCGAGATATGGAGGTTTTTAGGTTTTCTGATTTGATCAAAATCAAATATTTTTATTTTACATAGGCCTACATGGGCACTTATAAAACGTCGACAAAAGGTGGATCGCCGGTTCGTTATTATTAGTGGCGGCTCGGGGTCAGTTTTCGAGTAGTGATGACTCGAGTCGGCCTGTGGTGGAGGGTTTTGTACGTCTGGCGTTAAGAAACTAAATACATATATATACATACATATAATATGTATACATATACATAACTATATATACACACATATATACATAAATATATATGTATATATACTCTCTCGACTTCGTAAACACAACAGCGTATAGGTTAGAACACAAACGAAACACGCGGACGCCGCACGCACACAACTATAGCAAAAAGTGTCGTTACAACTTTTCGTGAGATTTTTTTCCTTCTAGCCCCCTTTCGCAACGCGCGATAAGGAACTTCGTTCCAATTACCGCAACTGTGAAAAAAAAGTATAATAAGCTGGATAAAACCACTTACCTACGAGGAAACCGAGGCACTTCTGGAACACAATGAGTAGCCGAATCTCATCACATTTAATATACCTTAATCTAATACATCACATCCAACACACCACACTACATTACACCACACACACTACACTACACACAACACACTACACTACAGCACACATACCACATCACACGACATAACACTCCACGTACAAAAATAAGAAATTGTGTTATTTATTGTTAGCAAATTTATTTATCAATTTAATTTGATATTATTTTGACATGGTGGACCAGTATGACGAAGCTCCTCAAGAAGGAGAAATTGCCTGACCCGACAACCCTCGTCAGAGCGTCTTGGCGCCGTGAAATAAGGAGAGCCGACCCCACCTAAAGTGGGAAAAGGGCTAGGAAGAAGAAGAACAAAAATTTATGAACAACAAAATTTAAATTAAATAATCTTAAATGTCACATCACATATCCTAATTATGACAATAAACGATTTTGTATTGTATTGTTAAACTTTCTTTCATTTTTGAGAAAAGCATTATACAAGCCTCAACCAGTAAGAAAGCCATCCTGGCCTCGTATATAACTCATACTTGGCCAGGAAGGCTTACTTACTGGATTCTGCAGTAATGTACTATAACTGATGAGTTGTTCAAAATCGTTACGGATACACAAATTAGCATCTATCTCTTTCGCACGTGTTGTCGGATGAGATAGCATGCATTTGAACCTCGCGCACAAAATAGTTCGTGCCGTCGACTAGGGCAACCTTCTACAAAGTGTTGTGGTGTATGCTCCTAATAACCTTTTCTACCTTTCCTACCCCATAAGAATTTTTCTACAAATAATTTTTTACATGGCCACATAAAAAATAGTCCAGAGGCGTCAAGTCTGGACTTCTTGAAGGCCATATAATCTAATCGGCACCTAACGTGTATCGAATTATTATTACCAATTTTACGATTTTCTTATCTAAGTCTTCAACCAGATTTACAGATAAATTAGCAAGCTTGTACTTCATAGAATGTCTTTGGATGTTAATTCCGGATTAGTTGAGTTTAGCTTGAATTAAATATACATAATTTATCAATACTTCTAGTACTACTTTTATTACTTACTTCTAAGTTCAGTTCTAGTGTAAATGTCCTAATTCCCCGCATTTTCCCCACACAAACGCTCTCCCCACAAATCACCCAATCGTTCTAAAAATCTCCGCAATTTGGGGAATTCCCCACAGATTGGCAACGCTGGATGTTAGAGTTATAAAGAAAATTATAACGTGTATTTTACTTGTTATAAGTGAACATTACTTAGTCTATGTAATGTTGAATATTCTGTACGACAGACGAGTGTAAGACCTAATGTTTCTTGGAGAAATTTTAATTTTAACATTGTATCGAGTAGTGAAATATATATAAGAGGAACTATAAAACGATCAAATAAAAAAAAACTTAGCGACTGATGATGAGATACTGTTTTAATAACTTGAGCGGTTCATACCGCTAGTTTAGTTAATTTTTCGCTTACTCAAATATGGATTTGAGTAAGCGAAAAATAAACTGAACTAACGACGAATATTGATAAATAATAAAATCCAGAACGAGCTTACAAAAAGTGGGTTGTGATTAATCCATATCAAATATTAAAATTCTAACCGTGCGATTAAATTACTAAGTCAGCGACTAGAAATACAGAGAGGGCGACTTCATACAATAGTAAGTTAGAGTAAATTTTTCCAAGAGCGAGCGAAGCGAGCTCGGGAACTTACGGCACCCGACACGAATAGGTTAGGTACGAAGGTGATGACGGGAGCTGAAGTGAGCGAGCAAAGCGGGCGTCATCTCCTTCACTTTAGACCCTGCAGACTGAAAAAGGACGTCGACAAACTTTTATTTTCAAGTCGCCAAATATTGAAAAAATGCAGGATGTAACGTTGACACTCAAACAAATATTAGATCGCTCTAATATTATGAAGCTTCTCATTTTATATTTTAAGTAACTCAAATTAATGTTTGTAAATTACTGTGCTGTTGATTTCTCGTCACTCACTTAGTAATACTAATATAACGTAAACTAATTATTTTTGTCACTTAAAAATTAATTTACAGGCACTCGTTTATTTCCGTCTTCTTATTAGTGTGTTAATGTATTTTCATCGTAGGGTAGATTCTTGTTTTTTTAGAACGGTATATATGTGATACAAGTATAACTTTCTAACAGAATTCTAATTATATCCTTAATCAATACATATAAATCATCTGTAGAAAAGTCGTTTTTGTAATAAGAAATAGCCAGGGTGTTATAGAATAACAAACAGAACCCATTTCCAGCATTTTTGGAATTCTTGTGTATTACTAAGTTTTTGTTTCATCGCAATCGGTTCACTCTATCAAAAGTTAGATGAATTTAAAGTGTTCAAGAAGTAAAATATCACAACACACGCAATTCAGATACTCAGACAGTTGAACTCCATATTCGATAGATGGCGTTGTGCGGGCACAGCTAGTGTTATCATAAATTATGAGTTATGTCACTTTGCCTTATCTACGGAACCGTCAAACAAAACTTATCAAAATCCTACGCTTACTCACACACTCTATAGTAACCAAACATATTATGTGAATAAAGATAACAAAACCCTTGAAACATATGGAGTATGTATGTACCTACATTACGTTTAGGTTACGTGTCCTTAAAAAAAATCGTTACCGGCTATGTTATCTATACTTTTTTCAAAAAGTTTTCCTGTTAACATTTTTCAAGTTTATTCAAACCTTTCTATGCGGATGCAGTTGCAGCTAAATAACATTTTTCTAAAACCAAGTTGTACATATTACACGATAACTCTTGATAAGATCCCACCCATACGCACAAAACGTTTTGGAAACACTTTTTATTATGCGTACAGCTAAGGAGTGGAAGTCCCTGCCGGAGTCTAAGTTTCCCGACAGGTACAATCTAGGAGTCTGTAGATAATTCTTCCATGCAAACGTAATCTAGGGATTACTCCACTATTTGACGATGTACGTTCAAAATAAAAAATGATACCAATATGTCTCATCATTATCTAGCCCTGTATGGAGCCAAAAAATTCAAAAATATATATATTTGAAAGTTATGAGCGTTGAAAGTTCCACATTTCGACACTAATTTTAACGCATTTTTGGGCGCAAATAAATAAGAAGACGGACAATTGCAAAACGGCCACCATACAGGGATAGATCATAGATTATTAGTTCAACAATTCAAATAATTTTATTTTGAACAGATACGTTTAGTTGATTTTTCATGATATCCAGACTCCTAAAGGTTTGTTTATAAAATTTCGCGCACTCGGTTTCGTCCTAAATCATTATCCATTTCGCTACAAATTTGAAAAAGTGTGTATTCGTACGCGAACTAGCTTCCTATTGCTC
Source organism: Orthosia incerta (assembly GCA_948252205.1). NCBI lineage: Eukaryota > Metazoa > Arthropoda > Insecta > Lepidoptera > Noctuidae > Orthosia > Orthosia incerta. The sequence continues at coordinate 13,844,895 of OX411758.1, forward strand.
ATCACAGCATCTATCTTTTCCGCACGTGTTGTCGGTTGATATAAAATGCATTTCAACCCCGCGCACAAAATAGTTCGTGCCGTGGACCAGTGTACCCTTAATTCAAGAGTGAATATGTTATTTCTAGGCAAGCGTGTCTCACCCGTCGACCACATCATCATTTACCAACAGGTAAGATAGTGGTCAAGCGCAAACCTATAAAATATAAAAAAAAGGGCCAAATGCGAGTCGGACTCACGCACTAAGGGTACCGTACTTGGTAAATTGCGGTTTACGATTTATGACGTATTAAAAAAGACTACTTACTAGATCTCGTTCAAACCAATATTCGGTGGCAGTTTACATAGTAATGTACATCATATATATTTTTTAGTTTTATCATTCTCTTATTTTAGAAGTTACAGGCCCCCCCCCCCCTTTTACCACTTTGGAACACACATTTTACCACTTTGGAAGTGTCTCTCGCGCAAACTATTCAGTTCAGAAAAAAATATATTAGAAACCTTAATATATTTTTGAAGACCTATCCATAGAAACCCGCACATATAGGATTGATGAAAAAAAAAAATTGAGTTTCAGTACTAAGTAGTTTTTGTGTGAAAATCTTAATGCCGTTCACAGTTCTTACACTGCGATGCTTCTGGAGTCCTCCTTCTTCGTGGAGAACGGAGGAGAACGAACTCACATAATATCTAAACTAATATGATAAAGAGTAAAGTTTGTATGTAAGAGGTAATCTTCGAAACTACTCATCCGATTCAGAAAATTATAAATATACTATCGGTGAATATTATAGGCTACTTTTGAAAATTTAACAGTGGAGTGGGCCACGGGAGCGAAGCCGCGGGGAAAATCTAGTTATGATTAGGATTAAATTGAAAAGTCCTGACAAAAAGCCGGACTTAAAAAAAAACTCCGATATTTTTGCATTTTCTGGCTTAAGTTTTTGAATGGATTCGGTAAAAAAATGGAGAAAAATCGATTTTGAGCAAATTGTAGGCTAAATTTATTTGGATGGTCAATGATATAAATTTCTTGTTTTGATGAAAAAACTGCTGTCAATCCGTGACAAAAAGATAATTTGACATCTAAGTGAAAAATCCGGATAAATTAGAGGGCCGGACCAAGTCCGGACAAGACGCCAAATGTCCGGACATGTTCGGACAAACATCAGTGATGTCACAGATAATATAATACTAGCATACAGATGCCTCATCCCATACAAAGAAACCGTGCCGACGTAACTAGCGTTTTTCATCTGATTAATCTTGTTATTTTTGTAAGTACCTCAATCGCGTTCGATCCCGTTTCACGGCAATAGATGGTGTTAGCAGCGACTTGCAAGTAAAAGGGTTTAATAGGTTCGTGAACATTTTTTTCTTTAAATACAGTGAAGGTTCGTTTTATAGTATTTTTTTGCACGTTTTTACAGTTTTTTTGCACCAAAATGTGTTACAATTCAAATTTTAACAAACGAGAGGAATGCCTCAGAAATTAAAAAATGCGCCATCTATTGGCATCAGTTTTAAATGAACCGTTCAAATAATCTTTGAAATGTGAATTAAGAGCCCATCATCATCATCATCATCATCAGCCTATTAATGTTCCCACTGCTGGGACACAGGCCTCCTCTCTGTGAGATTAAGAGCCCAATATGTTATAATTTTGTACTTAGGAGAGTTGATTAAACAAGAACATACAATTTTTATGTTCAATTCCAGAAAATGTTAATTTTACACACAATTCTATTTAATTGTGTGCACATGTCGCGCCATCTAGTGAGATTTATTTGAACCAAATTTCCTTCCTTAGCAATGAGACCCCGTGGTGATGTTCATAATGGGCTGTGTGGTCGCTGTAATAACCTTATTAAAAGTGCTGGAGTTCTGGCATTGAAGTTACCCATAGGCGCAGGCACAGATAAAAAAAAAACTAGCACAGATGCCTCATCCCATAAGATACCGGGTCGACGTAAATAGCATTTTTCGTCTAATGGTTATTTCATAAAGTAGGTACTTCGATCGCGTTCGGTCCCGTTTCACAGCTATAGATGGTGTTAGCAGCGACTTGCAAGTAAAAGGGTTCGATAACATTTTTTTTCTTTAAACACAGTGACGATTTGTTTTATAGTATTTTTTTTACGTTTTTACAGTTTCATCTACTTATACTAATATTATAAAGAGGAAAGATTTTTTGTTTGTTTGTTTGTACCGAATAGGCTCCGAAACTACTGGACCGATTTAAAAATTCTTTCACCAATAGAAAGGTACATTATTCCTGAGTGACATAGGCTATTTTTTAATCCCGAAAATGGGTCCTGTGGGGTGGTCCACGGGAGCGAAGCCGCGGGCAACAGCTAGTTGTAAAATATGTTACTATACAAAATTTAAAAAATCGAGTGGCATGCCTCAGAAATTTAAAAACGCGCCGTCTATTGGAATCAATTTTAAATGATCTGTTCAAATAATCTTGAAATGTGATTTAAGAGCCCAATATGCCATAACTTTTGTGCTTAGAAGAGTTAATTAAAATATAACATATTTTTTTTTATGATCAATTCTAGAAAATGTTAATTTTATACACAATCAATAACAAATCGTTGCATATCGCGCCACCTAGTGATATTTATTTGAACCAAATTTTCTCTGTTAGCGCTGGGACCCCGTGGCGAAGATGACCAATAACCAACAGATAGGCTTGCTTGTTTGCCACACAAAAACATAATAAAACCATATTTGTCGATGGCGACAAGATAACAGTGACTATATACTTATAGTATCCATATAGTTATATGTTCGTGCTAGGACGAATAGGTACAAATGTAGGTATAGATAACAAATGCACGTGTTGTTCGCTATGTGACTGACATTCATTAAGGGTACACTAGTCGACGGTACGAACTATTTTGTGCGCGGGATTAAAATGCATTTTATATCAACCGACAACACGTGCGGAAGAGATAGATGCTGTGATGAACAGTAGGAAGCTAGTTCGCGTACGAATACACACTTTTGCAAATTTGTAGCGAAATGGATAATGATTTAGGACGAAACCGAGCGCGCGAAATTTTATAAACAGATCTTTGGCAGTCTAGATATCACGAAAAATCGACTAAATCTATCTGTTCAAAATAAAATTATATACATTGTTGAACTACTAATCTATCCCTGTATGGAGGCCGTTTTGCAATTTTCCGTCTTCTTATGGTATTTATTTGCGCCCAAAAATGCGTTAAAATTAGTGTCGAAATGTGGAACTTTCGACGCTCATAACTTTCAAATATTTTCTTTTTTTACTTTTTCGCTGCCATACAGGGCTAGATAATGATGAGACAAATTGATATCACTTTTTATTTTGAACATACATCGTCAAACAGTGGAATAATCCCTAGACTACGTTTGTATGGAAAAAATATCGACTAGTGTAACCTTAACACATCAAATGTAGATTGGACATGCATGTGCTTTGATTTGTTTACACCTGTGTCAGGTTTTCCCTCAATCAACATAGTTTATCGCAGTTATACAGCTTAAATTTGTGTGGCATTGACGCAGCAGTCGTCGTCCAAGTGATACGTGTGTTAAATTTGTATAATTACAAGCGCACGCACACATGGCACCGCGAGCACATATGAGTTGAACTATCTATAACACGGTACTCCTTGGAGAGTACTAAATATCTACAAATGACAACCGAAACCAACCGCTTACCAGAGGCTTCAATCAATTAGCGATGGTCAAAATACCAACACGTATAATTTTGATAGATCTTGGCATTACCCACACATGTTTAGGGTTCCGTAGCCAAATAGCAAAAAACGGAACCCTTATGGATTCGTCATGTCTGTCTGTCTGTCTGTCCGTCCGTATGTCACAGCCACTTTTTTTCCGAAACTATAAAAACTATGCTGTTGAAACTTGGTAAGTAGATGTATTCTGTGTACCGCACACAAAAATAGAAAAAAATAAAATAAATTTTGGGGTTCCCCATACTTAGAACTGAAACTCAATTTTTTTTTTTCATCAAACCTATAGGTATACCGTAGTTTCATATACGTAGGTATCTATGGATAGGTCTTCAAAAATCATATTGAGGTTTCTAATGTAATTTTTTTCTAAACTGAATAGTTTGCGCGAGAGACACTTCCAAATTGGTAAAATTTGCCCCCCCTGTAACTTCTAAAATAAGAGAATAATAAAACTAAAAAAAAATATATGATGTACATTACCATGTAAACTTCCACCGAAAATTGGTTTGTACGAGATCTAGTAAGTAGTTTTTTTTTAATACGTCATAAATCGTAAACCGCAATTTACCAAGTACGGAACCCTTCGTGCGCGAGTCCGACTCGCACTTGGCTGTTTTTTTACTTTATGCTATAGTTGATAGCAATTAAATTTCAAGCCTCTGGACAAGGATATCTCCACAACACTTTGTTCTCTGCTTTCCACATCCAGTCATTGCCTTTTTTTTTGTTTTAAAGGTTTTTCTGAATGCATCATATTATTATAGTTAATTCTATGAAAGCAATCCAATGAAATAGTCAATTTATGTTATTCTTTCGAATTATTTGGTTACTAAGCCGGTAACTGAATAGAGGAACACTATTTTAATATTTATTTGTATATTATATCGTATTAATCGTATATATTTTGTGTTACTATGTCTAAAGTTATATTATTTATCAGTTTTTTGTATACTTGACAGCCCTAAATACATCTCCTCTCGTTCAGGTTTTCTGAAAGATATTGTCAAGTGCGATAAGACCTCCCATTGTACACTTGTTGATAATGTTTGTCATGTAAGAATAATAGGTGTACAATAAAGTAGGTATATTAAATAAACTAACTCCCCTACAAAACTTCCACCCCTTTAAAATAATTAAATAAATATACTTATTAACTACATCATTGTTGAGTTCTAAATGCACTATTGTAGGTTTAATAGGTATGGCTAAGGAGGAAGGAAAAGCGCATTTGTAAAATCGTAATGTCTTCCTCATTGCACATCCTCCTTTGAGGATGAGACGAAAACTTTAAATTTAGATGCATATTTGTCTTCTGCAGCATAAATAAATTATAACAGACTAACACCAGCTTATAATTGTGTCACTACAGGACTAAGACCTTTTTTTTACAGCAACATATTATATCTAACCTGAGATCTAGCGACCATCCGGCTCGAAGGACCAAAAACCTTTTTTCTTAAAGTGTGTCAAACACTGATTTATATGTAAATATGTACATACATACATATGTGGCAATATTAGGAACACTAAGGTAAAGGAGCTACTGGTCAAGGTTGATCCGTGGATATACCGAGAGTCCTCCGTGTCTCGGAAAGCACGATAAGCCGTCGGTCCCGGTTATCATTTGTAGATCTTTGACTGTCGTTACGCCCAATCAGAAGCTAGAAAATCTGATTGATACTTAGTTACTGGGTTATGGAAGACAGATACAGTCGCTTCATATAAAATATGGATGTTTAGCTGCATTCTCTTCAGACGGGAAGCAGACTCCAACATAGTTGGGCAAACTTTAGATTGATTTGACACATAGCACACCATGTGACAGTGTGAGTTCATGCTAAATATTACGTATCGGTCGGCACGCATCTTCGGTCTACCTTTGTTGATACGTGCGTCATGCGCGGGTTTCCGAGTAAACAAGACGAACGCGCCTTTACAATTATATACTTATGTCGAGGCTGTGAATCAGATAATTTTCGTCAGTTGTAGTAAAATCTTAGAACGAGAATTAGAAGCATATTACGGATCCTGAGATCAGTATAACATGTGAAAAAGATTGATTTGTTTTTTTTTAAAGTGCAGTAAATTACCATTTACCTACAAACATCACCATATAGAAATGGAAGCGCAGCACTCCAGCAGAAAACACAACGTCATCTAAACGCAGAAAGAATTCGGTTATGATCTGACGACCGATTGCAAAAAATAATATTATGAGCATGTTATTTCCCACTGTGCAAGACACTGCGTCTTTCCATTTTAAGGGTTCTGTACCCGAAGAGTCCAAACAGTCCTATTGCTGTCAGTCACGTATCCATCCGTCTGTCCGTCGTCTGTCACAAAATTTTGATCCGAAGAATTTTTTAACTACCTACCTTTTGATCTATGAACTTGAAATTTGGTGATAATGTTTATTATTATTACCTACGTATATTTTACTAAAGTATACCAATGTAGGTATAATTATTTTGTATTGTTTACCTTATAGTTAAGTTAAGTCAGTAAGTTTCTGAACGAACCATAGAGGGAATGCGATAGATGGGGGTGAGAGAGAGGAAAGAGAGAAGATGGCGGAATGTTAGAAGAAAAGTTAGTTGCGTGTATTTTTTTAATACTAAGAAGTTTCAATTAAAACAAGTTTAAGAAGATTTCTGTGCTTTATTTAAATTCTCGATCCTACACCAATATATTCTAGGAACCCTAACAGTGCGAAGGCCGAAGTCCGACACGCAGTTGCTCAATCTTTTCTCTGTCTATTGCGATATCTGAGTATCTGTAAGATCCTTTAGATAGGATTCTAACGCAATCTTCTGCTGTGGAAGTCGCGTGACAGTTATTGCTGTTCAGAATCCAAGCTGTTGTTAGTTTGCTATTTTCGTCCAACTCTGTTACATTCTACATGCAGCAGTTGCAGCAGAGCAGTATGCCTCGATTCGATTTTTTATTTACAAACAGCAACAGGTAAAAAACAGACCGGTTAATATGTATGTAGGCCATGAGATTATTTTGTGGATGGCCCAATATATAATCAGATATAACTTGAAAAGTACGGGTATCTATCTTTTTTTTTTTTTTTTTATCTTATATAGGCTCGCGCTTGACCACCATCTCACCTGATGGTAAGCGATGATGTGGTCGATGATGGAGCACGCTTGCCTAGAAGTAACCTATTCACTCTTGACTTAAAGACCCCCAGGTTGTAGCTATCGGGAAACACGGACTCCGGCAGGGAATTCCACTCCTTAGCTGTACGCATAATAAAAGTATTTTCAAAACGTTTAGTGCGTATGGGTGGGATGTCCACCATGTACCGATGGCGCATCGCCGTACGTCTGGTAGTCCGATGATGAAATGGGCTGGGCGGAATTAGATTATGCAATTCCATCGCACATTCCCCGAAATGTAATCGATAAAAAACCGACAAGCCGGCAACTCGGCGACGATGTTCAAGGCTCTGGAGCTTTGTCTTAACCAATGCCTCATCGCCGATGAGCCTCTTGGCCCGCTTTTCGATCGACTCTAGTGCATCAAGTTGGTATTTGGCAGAGCCGTCCCAGAGATGAGAACAGTACTCCATGCATGATCGAACTTGCGCTTGATACAAGCTGAGCAGCTGTTCTGGCGTGAAGTACCTTCTCACCTTTGCAAGGATCCCCAGCTTCTTGGCAGCCAGCTGAGCCTTTGCCTCAATGTAAGGGCCAAAATTGAGAGTCGATGTCAACGTAACGCCAAGCAGCTCAAGATGGTCAGTTATTGGCACGGTCACACTTCGGAAAGTTGGAGCCGGGTGAAATTGACTCTTTTTAGCGGAAAAAAGACACGCCTGGGTTTTAGCAGCATTAAACCTGACCAGATTGGCATCGCCCCATTCGGAGACTGCCTGCAAGGACAGGTTTAAGCGCTCCACCATGGCCTCCCGGAGAGACTGGACCTGAGGCCCGGTAGTACGAGCGTTGGACAAGTATCTCTCAGCAACAGTGCTGTCGTCTGCATACCCAAAGGTACCGGGTTTTAGCAGATCGTTAATGTGCAGCAAGAATAAAGTTGCTGAGAGTACTGACCCCTGAGGCACACCGGCATTAATATCCAAGTGGTCCGACGAGCAGCCATCGATAACCACTCGAATGGACCGATCTCTCAGGAAGTCTGCAATCCAATCACACAGACCACCGGGCAAACCGAATGAAGGAAGCTTACCAATAAGGCTTTCGTGCCAGACCCTATCAAAAGCCTTCGAGATGTCGAGGGAGACGGCAAGCGCTTCCCCATGCCTCTCGATGGCCTCACTCCAGATGTGAATGGCATACGCTAGAAGATCCCCAGTAGACCGATTTCGGCGGAAGCCGTATTGGCGGTCACTCAGGATATCGTTAGTTTCTAGGTATGCCAGGAGCTTAATATTGAGTACGCGTTCCATACTCTTACAGAGTATGGAGGTTACAGATATGGGTCTGTAGTTGGCCGGGTCAGCTCGGCTGCCCTTCTTGGGCACGGGCTGTACGTTAGCCTGCTTCCAAGCATTCGGCACTTTTCCAGCCCTATACGAAAGGCGGAATAGGCGTGTCAAGATCGGAGACAGTTCAGGCGCACAGGTTCTAAGAACAATTGCTGGTATTCCGTCAGGGCCGCTAGCCTTGTTCACGTCGAGGTTGCGTAGCACCCTACGGACGTCCTTTTGATGGATACGAATGTCCGACATACTCGTCTCGCATCCATCAGGAGAAGGAGGGGGCCGCGCGTCACCAGGATTCAGACGTGAAGATTCCGCAAAAAGAGAGGCAAATAAATTTGCCTTATCCTCAGCGGAGTGGGCCAGCGACCCATCGGGTTTTAGCAGTGGTGGTAGTGAGGGTCGGCAGAAGTTCGACTCGACCGACTTAGCCAGAGACCAAAACGCTTTACTACCTGCTGGGTAAGAAGCAAGTTTGGTCCCTATTCGGCCAATGTGGTCGAACCGAGCCCTTCGCAACACTAACTTGCAGGACTTGGCAGCCCTGTTGAAGGCCCTCTTCTTCAGACCCACGTCACTCGCCTTACGCGATCGAGCGTCGACCCAAGCCAGGTACGCCCCATGTTTAAGCGCGTCGGCGCGCTTACATTCGGCGCCAAACCATGGCCGGTCTTCGCCAGACATTGATACGTCAGAGAACGGAATGTAGTACTCCATTCCCTGACGCAACACATCCGTCACGGCGTCCGCGCACGACGATGGATCAGTCGAAGAAAAGCAAGTAGGCTGCCAAGGATAGCATGCGAAGAAAGATCGCATACCATCCCAATCTGCTGACTTGTACCGCCAAACCCGCCGGGTGCCTCTTGGGCTGGGATCGGGCGGGGAATAGACGGATACAGACTTCACCAGACAGTGGTCGGAACTACCTAAGGGTGAACCTATCGACACAGAGTATCTGTCTGGATCTGTTGTCAGCAGAAGGTCCAAGCAATTTGCTGTGTGCGAATCAACATCCGGTACCCTCGTTGCTCCCTGGACCAGCTGGGTGAGGTTTAGCGCTAGCGAAAGCTTACGCATCTCCCGTCCAGCATGGTCAGTACACTGGTACGGGAAGAGCCACTCCTGATGGTGGGCATTAAAATCTCCCAGTAACACTAATTGGGCGGAAGGGTACCGCTGCTGAGCCGCATCAGCCGCCTCACTGAGGTACTCTGTGAGCCTGGTTGTCTCCTGATCTCCGCTGTGCGAACGGTAGACACAGGCGTAGATAATTTTATCCAGACCTGTGTCCACCAGAACCCAGAGCGTTGTGAAATTGGAGTCCTCAAGGTTACGGAGACGCCGATAGCAAGTGTCGTCACGGGCGTACATACACACACCCGCACGCGGTTTAAAACTGTGCTCCAGGGTAAACCCTGGGTAAGATAAGTACGACACGTCTGACGGACTCGCTATCTGCGTCTCCGTAAGGAAAAGCAGCGCTGGTTTCTCAGTCTCCAGGTGGTAGTGGACTGCAGAGAGATTTGAGTGCAGACCTCGAATGTTGGTGAGGTGCACTTTGTGGGGGAGGGAGTGCAGCCGCTGTTTAAATCTCGTATTCTTCCCTTTCCTTGGATTAGATATCACGATATCTGTCTGTGTTACTACCCATCGCGACTATTATACTTCTGAACTTCACGCCTGCCAGGTATTCCCCAGAAGAATATTGTTAGGACTTCCCAGTCCCAAAAATATTGGGGTACCAAATTTGGGTTGTGGTACCACCGTATATTCGTCAGTTATAAGGTAAAAACTGGCCAAGTGCGAGTCGGACTCGAGCACGATAGGTTCCGTACCATTATCGCAGAAATCGGCAAAAAAAAACATGTTTGCTCGGTCTACCCTTTGGGTATGGAGCCCTAAAAAGGGGCGAACAGATATATATCCAGATTCTATGTGGTTTCTAACCCAGAAAGGCGCATATCATTGAGTGCCTTATAATTTATGTCTTCACCGTTGCTGTAAAAAAAAATAACCAACTTTGAAGTCGGTTAAAACTGGTGAACGGACAACATCCATCGTGAAAAAATCGTAGACCTATGAAATCTACGGCAGCCTTTTACGTATCTTACAAAAGCGAAACGATAGCGATTTTTGCGCAATAATTGCTCTTCAATACAGAAATTTTAGAATTGTTGGCGGTTATTTTTTAGGAATAAGTGCATTTGACAAACAGTGGGCGATTAGCAAACGATTGTGTAGGACCTACCATACCTACACTGTATGTACTCGTAATTCCGACTTTTACGACGCGTTTGTTCGCGCGATGATTGCTGTTTCTTACGTAATAAGCCTACGATCTGCCCGCTTGCTGGATAACAACCCTCTCGCTCTCACAAAAAAGAGGTATGTGCCCCAGCAGTGAAATTATGCTACACAATGACAGTGCCCACCATAGATAGTGCCCACACTGGCGATCGAAATCCCACTTTCAATAGACAAACTTGCGACCAGTAACCCACCGAGGCACACGGCCATTTTTAGGGTTCCATACCCAAAGGGTAAAAACAGGACCCTATTAGTAAGACTCCACGATCCGTCTGTCTGTCTCTCTGTCTGTGTGTCTGTCTGTCCGTCTGTCACCAGGCTTTATCTCATGAACCGTGATAGCTAGACAGTTGAAATTTTCACAGATGATGTATTTCTGTTGCCGCTATAACAACAAATACTAAAAACAGAATAAAATAAATATTTAAGTGGGGGCTCCCATACAGCAAACGTGATTTTTTTACCGTTTTTTGCGATAATGGTACGGAACACTTCGTGCGCGAGTCTGACTCGCACTTGGCCTTTTTTTAACTGTTACGTACTGTCTATAACAGTAATACCAAGCATAACACTTATGCCATTATGTATACAGTTCCATAGTAGACAAACAACACCCGAAGGATGCCACAGACATGGTGAGCACACGTCATAAATAATGATGGAGCCAAATGTCAATGGTACCAGTAATCCGGTGATTAGCATTCATGGCGGGGCAGTTGTTAACGTCCTAGGTGAGCTATGGATGCGATAAAACGCAATGGTTTGTTGTGTTGTCGCGAATCGCGATCGATAAAAACGCTGCTGCTAAACATTAAGTAATCTAGCTGACACTTCCGTTCCAGTGTCCATTTCCTGGAAAGAAAATTATCGTCAAATGAGGTAGACAGGCAGATAAGTGTGATGCGACAACGCGTTATAATAGTCTTTATTTTTCTAAAATTGCTTGCCGCTTTGTCCTGTCGCGTTATTGTGCTGTCTAAAGGCAGCCAAAAAAGAAAGTACTTATGTCAGGTATGTCTACTATGTGTTTATTATGCGTACAGCTAAGGAGTGGAATTCCCTGCCGGAGTCTGTGTTGCCCGATACCTACAACCTAGGGGTCTTTAAGTCAAGAGTGAATAGGTTACTTCAAGGCAAGCGTGCTCCATCATCGACCACATCATTGCTTACCATCAGGTGAGATGGTGGTCAAGCGCGAACCTATATAAGATAAAAAAAAAAATATGTCTTCATTTAGCTTGTAATGGGAAACGAACGGGATAAGCACAAACAATTTTGACAGCGGTTTATGTAAGTGGTCATAAGCATTCCATTTGCTGAAAATATAATTCTGCTCCTTTTTAGGGTTCCGTACCCAAAGGGTAAAAACGGGACCCTATTACTGAGACTCCGCGATCCGTCTGTCTGTCTGTCTGTCCGTCTGTCACCAGGCTGTATCTCATTAACCGTGATAGCTGGATAGTTGAAATTTTCACAGATGATGTATTTCTGTTGTCGCTATAACAACAAATACTAAAAACAGAATAAAATAAATATTTAAGAGGGGCTCCCATACAACAAACGTGATTTTTTGGCCGTTTTTTGCGATAATGGTACGGAACCCTTCGTGCGCGAGTCCAAGTCGCACTTGGCCGGTTTTTTTGTTAGTTACGCTGTTCTACTATTGGGATGCTACACCATTACACAACCGAAGCCATTCAAAAATATTTCGCAAATAACATCAACAAACTACAATGTTATAATTGTGTAACCTCACTTTTACTGTACTTCATACAACTTGATTCCTGGATAGCCAAATTTCACCAAATTTTCAGCGAGGCCTTGTTATTATATCCTCTTACAAATAAGGCTAGTTTGATTGAGTTAACACCTGGGCCCAGAATACTATGGAGTCTTGCCCTTCTCCTTTGTGTTCTGGGCAAACGCCTCACTCCAATTCTTCCATCTTTCGCGAGCGTGCGCGTCCCTTTACTGTTAAAAATACTGCCCGTTCAGCAAAACCTAAGAAAAATTGTGTTGATGACTCTCATAAATTATAGCATAGCATCCACACAGCACAACGCTATTCAGCCACAGGTGTCGCCTATTCAATTAGCTGCATAGCTGCATGTCTGTCGTTTGGTAACCAGCCCTTTGACACTCGCTATTAACAATTAACCTTGTTATTTCATTAACGATGACAAACCTTAATGTTTCTGTTTACTGGCCTATGCGATGGGAACTGTGCCCCTAGTGTGAACAATTATAAAGTATTTTGAATGGACTGCGTCGTTGGCCTGAAGTCACCGCCAGATGACAAAAAAAATAAAGTCGTTGACAACTGTCTACCAATGTATTCCAATATTTCAAAACGATACGAAAAAAATGTAAGGCAGTGTCGCTAACACGATCAAATCAAACGTATCGCAGTAAAAGGCGTGCTTGTCCCTTTCACTTTACTTTCAGTAATGAGTTAATATCTCATAAACGCGTGGACCGATTTACATGATATATATGGAAAAAAAATGGTTCTAACTACGCTTAATATCTCAATAAACAAAAAAACATGTTTTCAAGTTACGTAATTATACTTTTTGCCACAAGTCACCGATCAATGACATTTATGTTTTATTATCTGGCGGAGACTTTAGTGGTCGCAAAGCGCTACTGCTGAGCATGAGGTTCTGGGTTCAATTCCTGGGTCGCGTAAAGTATTATTGGGTTTTTCTATCTGGAATTTCTTTGTAATTGCATGTAATTATATTACGTGGGACTTAAAACATAAATGGCGAAACGTGGTCGCACCTCTACCCAGCCCTTCGGCAAGTACAGTTCTCGCCGTTCTGGGCCGCCCTGAAGTTGGCTTTCAGAAGCGCAAGGCGCGGCACGGTGCAGTTTTTGTATGAGTTTTACTACTGCGGAGCCATTGTATCTAAATTCAGGACAGCCAAGAAGTTTGGCGAGAACTATACTGGTGTGATTTGTATGGACGGAATTCTACGGAGAAACTTATCCAGCTGTGGGAAAAAGCATTAGCAAAGCCAGCCAATAATATTGCAACTGCTGGGCCACAAGGGGTGACCATAAGCTCTTAGAGTAAGGTTATTTTGAGTGTGCGTAAGGGATCTGTCCCTTACGCACACTCAATATACAAGTCATATACATTGGTTACAGCTTATGGTCACCCCCCTGGTTTCCTGTCTGTGAGAGCCAGTCGGCTGTAATCGACCACGCTGGACTACTGCTGGTTGGTGAATACCTGAATGTACATGATATTCTTCGTCCTTGTTCGACTTTTGATTCTTTTTGTCCTCACTATTAAATATACGCCTACCTACATACAAAATTAAAAAATGAAGCGTCCAATAAATAACTTACCTTATGGATAATATCTACATATTAATTACCTACGTAATAAATTTAAAAAAAATATGAATTAATTAAAAGGTTTTTACAATGTTACTAAATAAAAATCTTTATAAAATAGTAATTCTTAAATTCGATTCTGTAAGTATTAATAAAACAGTATAGCTTACTAATACTTAATCAATAATACAATTTATTACAATAAACACTCAACTGCGGGGTGACCATAAGGTCTTAGAGCGGTATCAATTTGATATCGTAAGTGACAGATGTATACAAGTCAGATACATCTGTCCCTTATTCGATATCAAATTGATACCGCTCTAAGAGGTTATGGTCACCCCCCTGCTCATCCTCCTCTCTCCTACTTGATCTATGCTGTGCCCGACAGGGTCCATAATTGTGATTAATATAATGATTTCTCTATCAACTATATACATTATGGTGAGCAATAAAGAATTGAAAGAATTGTTATAGTGATAAAAATAAATTATACTATTGTTGTACAATTATATAGGTTGGTAACGCACTACACGTCCGTGTCCGTGACCCGTGTCCGTGATTTGAGTTCCGAATTCAAAACGTTTTGAATTATGACAGATTATGACGGATAGAGTTCGGAGTGTAGGGAAGCTTACGCACTACATGTGCGTGAGCTTCCCTACAAGAAGTATGTAGCGACTCCATTAATTGTTTATAATATAATAGGTATTACTTTAGGGAACTTAGTAAATAAATTGTATTTTAAGTTAACTGTAAATTACCGCTAATTTAAGGATTCTCACGGCCTGCACACAGATGTTATGTTGTCTTTTATTGTAATGTGCAACCCTCCTTTGGAACAATGAGTTTATTATCTTAGTTTTAAGAATTTTGCGTAGGTTTTCTGTTGTGATGCCGACGGTTCTTTTGTTAATGTATAACTTTCTATATTTATTGTGCAACCCATTATAGCTATAAAAACCTTTGTATTGTAGTTTGTACCCGACCGTTATCCCAGTTTTCAACAATTGTGTAGAAGCATTCATTCAGTCTTATTCGGTCTAGAGGAGCGGTCGGTCGGCACTCCTACTCTTTGTAATTTATATTTAATAAACTAACTGCAACACGAAGTAAAACAAGTACTCATTTCGCGATTCCCGTAACGCCGATATAGCTAAGTAACGATACGTTCCCGAAAAGTACTACGGATCGGATGTAGTGCGTAACCGCCCTTGCAGAACGGATGGTCGATGGGTTCGAAAATTTCTGAAGTGGCGATAGCTTACCGGAAGACGTAACGTTGGTAGGCCTCCTTCTAGAGATGGACTGACGACCATCAGCCTTGTTGCGTAATGTATTCTGCAAGGCAAAGGGCCAATCACATGCGAAATGAAAGACACGATGTGGATTTCCGTCTTTATAGGCTGCGGGACCACTCTTGACTATACAGTTTACAACCCCCTTCACACCGCCAGAGACAGAATCAGATGGAGAGAGATCATTCGAGAGAAGATGCAGAAGGGAGGTCACGACCCTCAATACTGAGGAATATGTGGCAAGGAGGAGGAGGAGGCTGCGGGAATTCGCTGGATGCGAAACGCACAGGACGGATTGATCTGACGACACTTAGGGGAGGCTTATGTCCAGCAGTGGACGTCTTTCAGCTGACATTATGATAATGATGTTGCAGTGCAGTGGGTCAGTAACAGGTTAGTTGTGCCACAGGGCCACCAGCATTACTTGCTTTTCCCCTTTCTCATCGAATGGAAATATTTCTTGTTCCTAAAACGATATCTGTACCTGTGTAAGTGAGAGCAAACCGCCCTTATCTTATCAATGAAGACTCGTTGCCAAAATGTAATGATAACCATTGATCTATCTTTTGCCTATCACTTGATCTGACTTTTGGTTACATCCTTGATCCTACCGCAGAGGAAATACATAACGAAATACACAGGTTTTTGAATATTTTAATATTTATTTCTCTAGAATGTTCGCACTTCTGATGCTGGACTAAACTCCATATGCGATAACATTAGACGTTTAGATTAGCCCATTTTACAGCCCGTTCAACCGATCTTGACTTATATTGCGTTAGTGATACGAAAAACTGGCTAAGTGCGAGTCGGACTCGCGCACGAAGGGTTCCGCACCATTATCGCACAAAACGGCAAAAAAATCACGTTTGTTGTATGGGAGCCCCCTTAATTTATTTTAATTTAATAATTATTATTTTTTGAAGTGAATATACAACTAAATATTCTGTGAATATTTCAAGCGTCTACCTGTTGCCGTTATTAATATCCAGCAAAAAACGGCAAAAAATCACGTTTGTTGTATGGGAGCCCCCCTTAAATATTAATTTTATTCTGTTTTTAGTATTTGTTGTTATAGCGGCAATAGAAATACATCATCTGTGAAAATTTCAACTGTCTAGCTATCACGGTTCATGAGATACAGCCTGGTGACAGAGGATAGACATACAGACAGACGGATCGTGAAGTCTCAGTAATAGGGTCCGGTTTTTACCCTTTGGATACGGAACCCTAAAAATGGTAGCTGTAGTAAACAGTTGGTTTTGGTAACAGGTTTATGCTTTTTATGTCATCCTTATGTTTACGGAATAGAACTCAAAATCGGTTGAACGTACTGTAAAAAGATTTGGAAACGTGTCTAATGTTATTTCAAATGTAGTATAGAGGTGCCAGACAAAGTGACAATATATCAGCGAAAGTAAATATCAAAAAGTCTAAATATATGGTATCAGATATTATGGACTTTTTGACAGTAGTTGTCGCTGATCGTATCATCGAATCAAATATCTCCTCTCGGTAAGAACACATGGGTCGGCCTGAGGGCGGTTACGCACTACACGTGTCGGTGTCTATAACCCGTGTCCGTGATTTGAGTTCCGAGTTCAAAATAATCTGAATTGTGACATATTATGACGGATAGTCTACCTGGGACAAACGATCCAGTTGGGTAGGGCCAACTTCGAGAAAGAGGTGAACCGTCGATTCCGACTCGGCTGGGCAGCGTTCGGGAAGTTGCGCGGTATCTTCACGTCCAACTTACTAGTGTCTCAAAACGAAAGTCTATGACCAGAATGTGTTGCCAGTTATGACCTATGGCTCTGAGACGTGGTCGCTCACAATCGGCCTCATCAGGAAGCTTACAGTCACCCAAAGGGCAATGGAGAGGCCGATGCTCGGAGTTTCCTTGCTTGATCGAATCAGAAATGTAGAGATCCGCAAGAGAACCAGGGTTACCGTCGTATCCCGAAGAATTGCCAAACTTAAGTGGCAGTGGGCAGGGCATGCTCGCCGAACGGATGGCCAATGGGGCAGAAAGGTTCTGGAGTGTCGAACTGTCGACCGCGATCCGGAAGACGTTGCGTTGGAAGGCCTCCCACCAGGTAGACCGATGACCTGGTGAAGGTTGTGAGGCTGATATGATGATGATAGAGTACGGATGTAGCGCATAAGCTTCCCTATAAGAAGTACTACGGCACTGAAATTTCACGCTCACGGATCGGGTGTAATGTAGTACGTAACCGCTCTAACACTAATCCAACACGCTGGCCCAGTGATGCAGTTTTATGGACAAGGTCATAATGCCTTTGAATTTTCTTTCTCTTCTAGGATAATAGGTCATCAACATTTGTGAGCATGCAATGACGATGAAATAAATTCCATTAAAGTGCATGCATGTATTTATCGGCAATCCAATTAATTTTGTTATCGTGTTCCAGTGTTTGCGATTAGCAACATTACTATACAAATATAAATAATATCAAACTAATTTTAACCTTTAATGTGGTTGTTCGTTAGAGCATTCGAATAAAACAAAGCAATTCTCGTCAAGCACCTGCGCTAGACACATAACAATAAAGGCATGTGTCTATGATGTAAACTATGTAGCAATTAAATCTATGTATTAAAAAGTGTTACGCACAAAATGACGTTCTACATGACGTGCAAATCGTACAATGCTTCACGGGAAACCATTTACATTGTACAGGTACACGTGCATTTTTTTATGTACATAGTTGTAGAAGAAAATTAAGATGGATGGACTGTGTGAGGAGTGATATGAAAGAAAAGGGAGTCAGTGATAGCGTGAGAGGAGACAGGACGGTATGGAAGAAAAAACGTGTTGCGCCGATCACAAGTAACATGGGATAGGGGAAGATGATGAGTAATAGAAGTTCCTCGTTGCCACATACTCGTAGGTTCAGTAGTCATAGGCATTACTTCTGCTGTGCATGACGTCCTGGGTTATCGATTCCCGGGACGGGCGGAGCGGTAAATAAAACCATCGTAAGGAAATCGGTATGCCCTAACCACAGATAGAATACTAGCATAGTTCTAACCCAATATTCGACACGTGATATCCACGAACCCGCACTGCACGGCATGCGTGGTGGATCATCCCCATCTCCCTCTCACAGAGAGGAGGCTTGTGTTGTGTCCCAGCAGTGGGAACATTACAGCTGATTATGCGAGACGTTTTTATGGGGTTTGCATATATGTATATGCCTAGCATTTACTATAAGTGTTATCGTTAGATAAATAACTATACCTACTGTATCACTGTAACTCAGTTTTATATGGCATGTTGATGTTATAATTTTTTCCGTGATATCATAGCAATATAATTATTACGAAACTGGCACAGCTGACCAGCCTGATTATCGGCTTTGTTAGGTTTGATTGCCCCAGATTACTTTAAATCGTGTACCAAACAACGTCAGAATTTGCCTCCAGCACATCAGCTGGAATCTGGCGCCAAGTCAATAGGTTTTTTTTTTTATAATCCAATAACATTGCCTGCTCTGGATGAAGCGGAAGGCTTGTCAGACTTTTACTGACTAAAACCCACCTGTGTTTCTTCAGTTGCTTTTGCCAGAGCCGGCGGTAACTCGCTCGACAGTCGCTCTCTCCATGTCGCCATGAGATCCTGCCGGAGCTTTGTCCGCTGAGTCGCGACTTTTTGCGGCAATGGCGTTTCGCCTCCTTGCGCCACTCCCATATTTGCGCGAGGATTTTGCCTCCAGAAGTACAGATCCCATGGCGGCAATCCGACAAGGAGGCCGCCTCACCGGAGACCGTGCAATATCCCCCGATCAGCCGAATGGCCATGGCCCTTTGGGACGCGTTCAACCGGCGCGGCGGCGGGCTGTTCGCCGCCTCAGGGAACGCGCCCACACTGGTGCCCCTTAAAGGGCCATGCTAAGTGCATGCCTCTTTTGTTTTTGGGTGGGAAATCATCCAATGACTTCTCCCACTCTGGGTGAAGCGGGAGGGCGTGTCAGACTTTTACTGACTAAAACCCACCCGTGTTCCTTCAGTTGCTTGCTCACACTCTTTCAAATTTATCCGCGACCCAGACAGGCATCGGCCCTAGCGGATCTCGACAGTTTTGCTGACATCTCTTTGAGGCGCACGTGGAACACTACTCGCCGTTGACTCGGGCCTGGTCCTTATCAGACGGCGATCTACCTATTACTCGCCGTCGGCAAGCCCGCGTCTACGGTGGCCGGGAATCAGCTTGCGACTCTCGACACCCAGGAACGTCACCAGCACGGGTTCCTCCTCCTCCTTCGCGAGCATTACTGCTTCACAGAAGGAGATGGGCAAGTGCATGCCTGCCATCTTATTCTCAACAAAGTACTGCAATTCCTGGCAGAATCAACTCTACTTAGAAAAGCGCCGCGCCATACCAATGAATTTTGACGAGACCCAGCGAAATAATCTATCTTTCGCAAGTGAAGCAAAATATACCCCTGACCGGAATCAGCTGAATTTGAAAAGAACAGGATCAGTTGAAGTGAGAAAATTGTAATGAATCATAATTTCGTCACCTGAGCGGCCCTGTGCTATGAAAATCACTTCAAGAACAGATGAGGAGTAAAAGAAATAGATAGGTATTGTTACCATGTGCATAACTCCAGCTTCCTCATATGTGATAGAAAAATTCTATCTATGCCAATAATAAAGGCATAATAGCAGCAATCAAAGTTCCGAGTCTTAATTTAGGTGCCACAAAAACTTCGTTAATATGAGTCGTTTAGTATGTGTTAGCTGGAGTGACGTCACCCCAGCTTCCTCATTCAATACAGGCAAACCAGTGAGGTTAGGGTTTTGGACTATAGTCAAAAAAATAAGGCATAATAGCTGCACATGGAAGGAAAGAACTGAACGATAATACTTAAAAAGTGATGAAACTATGATAAAAAAACGTGTGTGTAAGCTGGAGTGACGTCACCCCAGCTGCCATGTCATATCTTCCGAACAAAAGAAGATATGATTATGTACCATAGCTCAAAAATTGAGGCAGAATAGCAGCCATTGGCAGAAAAATTTTCAAACCTCTGGTCAAAATACTCTATAAGTTATTAAACCGACAAATATGTGTAAGCTGGAGTGACGGCACCCCAGCTGCTCATGTCATATCTTCCGAACGAAAGAAGATATGATTATGTATTATAGCTTAAAACATAAGAAATAATAGCTGCCACAGGCAGAAAAAATTTCAAATCTCTAGTTCTTGTAGTTTCCACGTAGTAAACAAAAATATAGTTTCCGCGCCAAAAAGATCAAATTATTACTTCGGAGGAGGTACGGAGCGGCGTTGCCATTCCGTGCGCTACATTATTGCAACCAAGTTTGCACTTAGTAAACATACCATTAGAAGTCATTTTAATTTGCGCTCAAAATATTTTATTGAAGATATAGACAGAGAGCCGACTGAACTTTAATAGAACTATGAATGTAATATTAAAAAGTGGATTCTTATCAACTTTAGACGACGAGAGAACTACTTATTTTTTTTTTTTGAGACTAGTTCTCTGTAGTTCGGTTAAGGTGGATGCACAAAGTTAGCCCGCGAAATTAATATTTTGTTACGTTTTTTGCAATTTACAGGTCACTGATAGGTTGTCTTGTCATTCTCTTGTAGTTTCCACGTAGTAAACAAAAATATAGTTTCCGCGCCAAAAAGATCAAATTATTACTTCGGAGGAGGTACGGAGCGGCGTTGCGTTCCATGCGCTGTATTATCAGTTTGAGGTTGTTTTAACTAGATTATAGACTGGGAGCCGACTACATACTTTAATTGTAGGTACTATGTAAGTATTCAGATTTTATAGTTATATATTTTGTTTAAACATAGGATGAAATAAAATTCAAAAATCTAAGTGTAACAATTTCGTATATTTTTGTTATAAATCACATTTTTGGTACAATTTACACTCTATGAAATCAGATAAAATATGATTAGTATAAATCACAATTATTCATTAGAATCAGATGATTTATCTTTTAAGTAGGTAAAGTGCGTTTCAAGAAAGACTTCCCTTCGCCGTAATGTTGGCACCATTGCTTTTACATTGAAGAATTGCTTGCAACAACCATTTCTCCTCTACAACCATCGCTCCGTACCTCCTCCGAAGTAATAATTCGATCTTTTTGCCGCGGAAACTATATTTTTGTTTACTACGTGGAAACTACAAGAGAATGACAAGACAACCTAACAGTGACCTGTAAATTGCAAAAAACGTAACAAAATATTAATTTCGCGGGCTAACTTTGTGCATCCACCTTAACCGAACTACAGAGAACTAGTCTAAAAAAAAAACAATATAAGTAGTTCTCTCGTCGTCTAAAGTTGATAAGAATCCACTTTTTAATATTACATTCATAGTTCTATTAAAGTTCAGTCGGCTCTCAGTCTATATCTTCAATAAAATATTTTGAGCGCAAGTTAAAATGACTTCTAATGGTATGTTTACTAAGTGCAAACTTGGTTGCAATAATGTAGCGCACGGAATGGCAACGCCGCTCCGTAACTCCTCCGAAGTAATAATTTGATCTTTTTGGCGCGGAAACTATATTTTTGTTTACTACGTGGAAACTACAAGAACTAGAGATTTGAAATTTTTTCTGCCTGTGGCAGCTATTATTTCTTATGTTTTAAGCTATAATACATAATCATATCTTCTTTCGTTCGGAAGATATGACATGAGCAGCTGGGGTGCCGTCACTCCAGCTTACACATATTTGTCAGTTTAATAACTTATAGAGTATTTTGACCAGAGGTTTGAAAATTTTTCTGCCAATGGCTGCTATTCTGCCTCAATTTTTGAGCTATAGTACATAATCATATCTTCTTTTGTTCGGAAGATATGACATGGCAGCTGGGGTGACGTCACTCCAGCTTACACACACGTTTTTTTATCATAGTTTCATCACTTTTTAAGTATTATCGTTCAGTTCTTTCCTTCCATGTGCAGCTATTATGCCTTATTTTTTTGATTATAGTCCAAAACCCTAACCTCACTGGTTTGCCTGTATTGAATGAGGAAGCTGGGGTGACGTCACTCCAGCTAACACATACTAAACGACTCATATTAACGAAGTTTTTGTGGCACCTAAATTAAGACTCGGAACTTTGATTGCTGCTATTATGCCTTTATTATTAGCATAGATAGAATTTTTCTATCACATATGAGGAAGCTGGAGTTATACACATATTGTTACCACTTCCACAACCAAAGAAGCATTCTGCCAAGTCTTTGCCCAAATATGTTGTGGTCATTGAAATAACTTTCAAAATATTTGCACGTCATAATATGTGGCCTACATATCCGAACTTTTTGTACTTTTTAGGGTTCCGTACCCGACAGGTCCAAACGGAACCCTATTGCTGTCACTCACGTGTCCGTCTGTCTGTCCGTCGTCTGTCACACGGGTTTTACGGCCAAACGGTTGGAGCCGTCTTAAAATTTTCAGAGTTTAAGCATCTTGTTGACCCAATGTCAATTTTTCCCTACGGCTCTCATGCCTCCCATATAGATCAAGGGAACCGTGAATTTTTTTTTGACCTACCCCATCGAGTGGGTTATCGTTGTTTAGAGCTTGTTGAGTAGATAAATACTGTACTTTTCGTATAAATAAATATATCTTTATAGAGTTTTCTTTAAAGCGTCGGCTTCCAGTCGAACCCGATGGAGCTGATACAGTATAAATATGGACGAATAGTAAGGCAACTACCTACAATTTACAAATGCTCGAAACGGCACACTCACACAAACATGCGCATCGACGAGACCCCTAAGCGGCTCGCACTACTTACAGCATCACGAAAACTGCTTCGAGCGTTTGGTAGTTTCCGTACGTCCATATTTATACAGTGGTACCAGTATTCCACATCGCAGATAATAAAATACTAGCATACAGATGCCTCATCCCATACAAAGAAACCGTGCCGACGTAACTAGCGTTTTTAGGGTTCCGTACCCAAAGGGTAAAAACGGGACCCTATTACTAAGACTCCGCGATCCGTCTGTCCGTCTGTGACCAGGCTGTATCTCATGAACCGTGATAGTTATTTTTACAGATGACGTATTTCTGTTGCCGCTATAACAACAAATACTAAAAACAGAATAAAATAAATATTTAAGTGGGGCTCCCATACAACAAACGTGATTTTTTTACTGTTTTTTGAGATAATGGTAGGTTGTAAATCGATCGCGTTCGGTTTTGTTCCACGGCGATAGATAGATCACCATCTATATCCGTGGAATGGAACGGAACGGAACCGAATGCGATCGATGTACAAAAAATAATCAGAATAATCAGTACAGAACGTCGGCACGGTTTTTTTGTGTGGGATGAGACACCACTGGTAATAGGGTCCCGTTTTTACCCTTTGGGTACGGAACCCTAAAAATGGACCCTCGATCCAGATGCAAATGCTTTTACATCTGGTCGCTTCGCTCCTGCAGCCTTTATATAACACAGGATACAGGGACAAAAACTGTACATAAAGGAAGTTGGACAAAATATTGCACTCGTTTCACACCCGCGCGACCCAAAATTTTGTAGATTTTTGTACTTTCCTTATTATTCTATGACTTTAAAAAAAAGCCTCGGATCAAAATGTAGATAATTAAATTGTCTTTGAGATGGTGTCGATTTCATTAAAATACGCCCAGCGGTTTTGGTGTGATTGTCGTGTTATTGTCCGTTTTAGACATAACTTTACAAATTAATTATACTATGTTATACGAATATAAGTCTACATTTTCTTAGATCAAATTATTAAGAAAATGGTCTTATGTAACATGTATTTTTTCCAAAAAATTACGACTAGCCGTTTAGACTTGATTCTCATTTTAAAATCAGCTACTCAAGGGAATCGGCGCCTTAAGGTTACACTAGTCGAAAATTCTTCAATACAAACGTAGTCTAGGGATTATTCAACTGTTTGACGATGTACGTTCAAAATAAAAAGTGATATCAATTTGTCTCATCATTATCTAGCCCTTTATGGAAGCAAAAAAGTAAAAAAAGAAAATATTTGAAAGTTATGAGCGTCGAAAGTTCCACATTTCGACACTAATTTTAACGCATTTTTGGGCGCAAATAAATACCATAAGAAGACGGAAAATTGCAAAACGGCCTCCATACAGGGATAGATTAGTAGTTCAACAATGCAAATAATTTTATTTTGAACAGATAGATTTAGTAGTTTTTTTCATGATATCTAAACTGCCAAAGGTCTGTTTATAAAATTTCGCCCGCTATGTTTCGTCCTAAATCATTATCCATTTCGCTACAAATTTGCAAAAGTGTGTATTCGTACGCGAACTAGCTTCCTACTGCTCATCACAGCATCTATCTCTTCCGCACGTGTTGTCGGTTGATATAAGATGCATTTTAACCCCGCGCACAAAATAGTTCGTGCCGTCGACTAGTGTACCCTTAAAGAAAATCTAATGAGCTAAAAGGTGTTAATTAAATAAACAGATGATCCATTGATGAGATCCATGTCTGATCGTACTACTTTATGATTAATCTTTCTAATTGAACGTGAGAAATTCCAATGAAATTATCCAAAGCATGTTAATTGCATTAAGTGCAGCTGGGATGGCTAATTCATTCACTGGTTCCTAAATTTGATATTATCGTCTATCTGTGATTTGGGCTCCGTATATACTAGCCAGTTCATTTCAACATCCGATAAAGGCTTAGCCGCAGTTTCTGGAACGACAGTAAGGGCTCTTTCAATAAAGACGTAATAGACAACTTACATATTAGGGATTGCTCAATATAATCGTACAATAGAGATGTCCAACAGGCGTGACGGTTCACAGGGACGAATTGAAGAAGAAAACATTTTGCGCCAACCTCAAATAACATAGGTATGACTAGGGCAGGAATATGATAATGATGTAGACTTCCACTTTCTAGTGACTTGTCACGTAGGCAACATCGTGAGACAACTAAAATCCTCTACACGGAATGACTAAGCACGGTCACCACCGCACTATTCCGAAACCACTGCAACTCCTGAAAGCCAGAATCAACAGTGGCGACCAACAGAAAAGCGCCGAGGCAATGAAGCTCGACGAAGTCCCGAAGAATGAATTTAACTGTCTTGGATCCCGAAACGAAATTAAACAGAAAAGAATAACGGAGGAGTAGGAAAAAATACAAATTTCCACTTCCCTCCATATCAAGCAGGAGACAGAACAAACAAGGCCAAAAGGTACAAAGGGTCGTTTACATCTGGGATAAGCCAAATTGCCTAGGTCCACGGATAAAAATTATAACCGACCGAGAGAACTGGGTTACCGAGCTCTGCTCGGTTGAAAATAGAGAAAACGACGTTTTCGAAAAATTTTACGTAGCTAGATCGATTTATCGCCCCCGAAACCCCCTGCACACTAAATTTCATGAAAATCGTTGGAGCAGTTTCCGAGATTCAGATTATATTTATATATATATACATACATATATACAAGAATTGCTCGTTTAAAGGTATAAAAAAGAATACCTGGGCGATCGAGTTCCTGTCGAGTGAATATAAAGAAAACGACGTTTTCTAAAAATGAAACCTAGCTAGATCGATATAACGCTCCTGAAACCCCTGCTTACTAATTTTCATGAAAATCGTTGGAGCCGTTACCGAGATACAGATTATATATATATATTTAAATACATATATACAAGAATTGCTCGTTTAAAGGTATTAGATAGATTAATGGGTCCTAACATTGTGAGCATATTTGATTCCAATAATTGGTACCTATGGCAAAAACGCTTGAACGCACGGAAATTTGTTCTAGTTTCCACAAGGTCCGTATAGTAAACAACTCCTGATGCAGCCTGTACATTATTCAACATAATATTACGTTCATTCTGCCAAAGAATACACTGCCATAAGAATACACTGCCATAAGATATGATGTGCAGATTGTACATATTCGCAGTCAGATCCTTCTATTTACATTTGCTTATAAACTTATTGCTGTTTAACATTTAAATCTCGTCTACTTTCCGTTTCCATATTCATAAGTCCTGCATAGCTAACTTTCGGGGTTCCTGTAATGAACCATTTAATTTTTTATAGACAGTCGCTCCCTCGGCTTGGTTCCGTAAAAGTTAGGGACTGCGTTGTTTACAGAAACTTTTCCACATTATGGCGAGTTATTAAATCCCTTGACCTACATAGCTACTGGCTGGTTATGAAGTGTTAATATTCATTAGCGCATCATGAGTTTATCGCCCTTTATCAGTCGTATCTAACAGTCAGGCCTTCCTTTTTAACCGGGGTTTGCTTGTTGAATTATCAGAAGCCAGGCAATCTGACACCAGTCTTGCCAAAGAGGCGTATTACCCAATTATTGGGTTATGGAGATCAGGGGGGTGACCATAAGCTCTTAGAGCGGTATCAATTTGAGATCGAGTAAGTGACAGATGTATACACGTCAGATACATCTGTCCCTTATTCGAGCTCAAATTGATACCGCTCTAAGAGCTTATGGTCACCCCCCAGAAAGGCAGTCGCTACATGTGGACTACATGGAAATTTTTCATTCACAGAAGCTACACAATAGATGAGTGCCATAGACAACTTATTATCTCGAAAAAAGTTCACTGTTCCTGTAGGCGACAGGAGCGATACAGGAAAAATCTAGGCGTAAATAAAAAGGTATCATTAAAACGCAGGACTCGAACTCAAAACATTTATTTAGGCGGTTGAGATGGTGCTAAGTAATAGGTAGTTACTGGCTATAATCATACATAACAAAATAAATGATTCTAGAAAAATAAACCTGTTTTATTACAAAACGCAGCCTGGTATCCCCTAGAATAACAACTCTGTCACATAAACTTATGTTCCTCCCCTAGAATAACTACTCTGTCACGATGTTGTCTCCTGGTAGGAAAATTGTTTTGGTCGTTTATATATTTTGTTATGACTAGTGTAACATTGGCAAACTTATATTATAATACATTATATTAGCAGAAAATGTGACAGAGTGGTATAAGATCATGAATAAAACATATTTTATAAATACAAATGTATTATTTTAATATGTTTTCTAAAAGATCCTTTAGTTAATTAATGTATTACAAAAGTACAGGTTATTTGACGCAGAGTATTCGATAGAATAAAATAAAAGATTTCGTGACGGAGGTGTAATTTTTTTTGTCGAATCCATCTTTCAGGTCTTGAAAATCGTACAAACATCTATAAACTTCTCGGCCAACAACTTTTTCCGATAGAATAGAAATTCTGCCATCAGAATATATATTTAAATATATACTGACGAGGAAGCTTTATAATTTTTTTTCTATATCGAGCTAATGTTTAATCAAATTGTAGGTTAAAAAGAAGAACGACCACAGCCGAATTGAGTAAGTATATTATCCAAAGCAAAAGAATCGATTCCTTCCCAAAAACGACTTTTCGTATCAATATGCAATACGTAAAGTCGGTTTAGGGAAAGAATCGATTCTTTTGCTTTGGATAATATACTTACGCAATTCGGCTGCCGTGCGCGTTTTGTTCCTTCAAGGTCGTTGGCATATGTCGTCGTCTTAATAATTTTGTGCTGTAACTTCCCGTAGTCAGAATTACAATATCTAAATCTGTAGTGCTATATTCTCAAAGAATCCTCACCATGAAGACTTCGGTAGGTGAAATGAGCTGTCAACCCATCTTTATCAAAATGATGATGTAATGACAATTCACTTCAAACTTACTCCCCACTTGTTTTCATGGTGAGATTTTTACAGAATAGACCAGCTGAAGGCAACTCTCAAATTAGCTGTTGCAAAATAGTACTTACTTAATGATTGCAAACCATGAGCGATCGGTTAACGAAAATATAGACAGCAGTAACTTTACAGTTTTTGAAGATCATCGTGGTGGAGGCGATCAGTGCGGTGGATCTCACTATTGCAACTTACTGTAAGGATTTAAAAATAAAACTCAAACGTCGGTATGAAATCCTTTATTTAGATTTTTTGGTATTTTTTGAGACACATTCCTCTTTGTACCCATATGACTGGAATATAAAAAACGGGATTCTTACAATTTTGAAGACGATCACATGATTCTTTTAATCGCTTACATTGTTAAACTACATAACAATTTTGCTAAGGAAACAAAAATATTAAACTGCTATAATGCACAGATAAACAATTTTTCATGCATGTGGTCATTAATTTTCAGAAATATTCTACCTCTGCACTCCTGTTGGTAGAACCCACCTTTAAGGCCCGATTTCAACAAACTGTTAGTTTAACAGGACTTTTAATAATTAACAGATTTTGTTAAATTGGGCCTAAGTTTAGAAAATAAATGCCCACGTACAGGGTGACTTTTTAATTAATTGACAGACTCTCAGAGGCTTAAAGTACTCGTAAATATGAACAACTATTATTATGGAACTATGTCAAGCATTAAATCGTGAAAACATATTTCGAACTACAAAGTTGATCCCATAGTAAAAGTTGTATATATTAATTACCTGAAAGACTGCTAACAAATTATTCCCCATTTCTGAATTATGCATTTGAAATTAATATGCCCAAAAATACAACAACATTTGAAACTCTTCATGACTCTAAATTACCAAATTTTGACTGATTTTCATGCTAGAATTTGACAAGTTCGCAACTTCAAATTATTCATTCAGAACCCGGGGGTAAGTCACATGATTAGTTTCATTATTAAGCTCGGTATAAGCACAAGCAGATTGTGCTATATTTACAACAATTTATATTTTAAGTTCACAGTTTTATGTGTAATGCCCAACTTTAAAAACTATGCATTTTAAATGGGGAACATACAATGTTGCTATAGTTGAAAATTGGTGTAGTGTTGCAAGGATAAAAATATTTAATAGGCTAATTAAGTTCTTTGCAAGATAGTTGCCAGTCTGCCATTGATACATAAAAAATACAGACTCACAATCGAAATGATTGGCACCCACTGCAAAAAAAAGTCGTTTTGCAGTTTATAAACTGTATATAGACATAAAATAACTGGGTCAGCAGCTTTATTGGTTAATAAAAAGTGAATATTAAAAAGAAAACTAAATTTTATCGAACAATATATCTAATACTTGCATCAATGTAAAAGACTAATAAAATAAAAGGTAATAAAAACGTCAACATATTTCAATTTTAAGGTATTGTGATGATGTGATGAACCATAAATTATATTCAAATAGTAAACTTTTGTTAAAGTATTCATAAAACTATTTAGTTTTATTACAAATTTAAATTTATATTAATAACATAATTCACATTAACACGTTTTACGAGCGCGAGTATTACATTGCAATTACCTTACGTAAAAGACATTAACTGTCACATTTATAAATTTTCAACTATAGCAACACGTCAATTTTATTACAATTTTATTTTATGTTATATTTTATAATATTATTATCTTCTGTTTAAACTTCATTTGACCGCAAAACAGATATTTTGTATTTATCATTTCCCCTATCTGAGAGGAAATATTGTTGCCATATTGTGGAACTAAACCAATCGCCGGGCGAGCACGGCCTCTGTGATCGGCTTGAGTCACGCATTTTATTACGGTTTTTGCTCCCAAACTGTGATAAAAATGTGCGACTCAATCCTGTCACAGTATGCTGTGCTCGCCCCGCTGAGAGCAAGTATCGTTGCCATATTGTGGAACTAAAATTCTATCATCATGTCTACAGCGAGCGTCCTTGAGTTAATTGCAATGGCAAGTCCACTTAACCCTTTTGCACTTGGGTAGGAGTAATTAGTGAATTAACCGATGAATTTTATCACCAAGCCGAGGAACAGGTTATAATAAGCTTGGTCGTCTTTGACATAACAGAACTGTTCACTTTACCCGCGGTTTCTAAAAGCGTCAAGCTAGTTTTTAAAGTACCGTAGTCAACAAGGAACCGTCTGTCTATCCGTAGCTTAGCTCAGAGACTTTTAGTACTAGAAAGCTATAATTTGGCATGGATATACCATATTAATCACACCGACAGTAGTAAAATAAAATGATGAAAAAAAAATTTTCAGGGTACAGGAGGTACACGTAAAGTGGGGATGCTATATTTTTCTCGTCCATCCCATGGTGTGGGGTATCGTTGGATAGGCCATTCAAAAATATTCTGGGTCTATGAAAACCAATTTTCGATTCAGGGATCCGTATGCGTAAAATTATACAATAAATTGCAAATTTTTGTTAGAGTCAAGTATCCCCCCTCCTGCCAGCTAAACGATTACTTTTGAATATGTGAGAAAATTTACGGCATTAGTATATTTAACGAAATTTAAAGGAAAACTATCACAGCTAAATATGCTTTACAAGTTTACGAGTAATAATTCACTAACTTACAAAACGTACTTGGAAAAATAAATCTTTTCGTTAGAGCTATGTTCGGTATTTTTATAAAATTATGTTGGTGAATGCAGCTGTTTATACGGAACCCTCGGTGCGCGAGACCGACACGCACTTGGTCAGATTTTTGTTAGATACTGTCCGGCTTGCGTTTGACCACAGTCTCACCTGATGGTAAGCTATGGTGTGGTCAACAATGGAGCACGCTTACTTAGAAGTAACAGATGCACAAGTTTGAGGAACAACAATTTTTTGTATTGATTACATTGAGTTAGTAGATATTGCTAGTCTATATCGATTAAGATTCCAATAATCGGTTTTTTAAACTTCTTATTGGCAAATTTACAAGTCATCTGATTGGCTGATTATATTTTATCGTACGTCATGCCATATATCGTAAGTAGATAGTGTTTTGTTTAAATGACGTCATTTTTATAACATGAAAATGATAAATCAAATCTGCATGATACCTATCATATCTAAGTCGCCTGATAACTACAGAATCCGTTTCGTGTTCCTAGAAAATTCAAATGCTAGTTCACTTGTAGATACTCTTACACAGAATTACATAAACTTGTTAAACTTCATAAAAGTACGATAGTATATATAAAAACCGGCCAAGTGCGAGTCGGACTCGCGCACGAAGGGTTCCGTACCCTTATCGCAAAAAACGGCAAAAAGTCACGTTTGTTGTATGGGAGCCCCCCTCAATTTATTTTATTTTAATTTAATAATTATAATTTTTTGAAGTGAATATACAACTAAATATTCCGTGAATATTTCAAGCGTCTACCTGTTGCCGTTATTAATATCGAGCAAAAAACGGCAAAAAAATCACGTTTGTTGTATGGGAGCCCCCTTAAATATGTATTTTCTTCTGTTTTTAGTATTTGTTGTTATAGCGGCAACAGAAATACATCATCTCTAAAAATGTCAACTGTCTAGCTATCACGGTTCACGAGATACAACCTGGTGACAGACGGACGGACAGACAGACAGACGGATCGCGGAGTCTTAGTAATAGGGTCCCGTTTTTACCATTTGGGTACGGAACCCTAAAAACTATGAGAAATTATTAGTTGTTGGAATGGAACATTATACTTTGATTTATTAGGATTTGATATCGATAACCGTGCCTGAAATGAACGGCGACGCCGAGGCCGGCCCAGTAAAAGATGGCGAGACGTCGCATACCATGAAAGTTGATACGAGCTGGCGCGGGAAAAGAATTCCTGTCAGAAATTAGGAGAGGCCTGTGCTCAGCACTGGGTGCGCCTGCCAGCGCCTGCCTAGGTTTGAACCCACGACCTACAAGTTGTAAGTTGTGGTTGTTACAACAGGGCCACCACTGCACCAAGCTTATCGTTACAATATACAGCGACCGATACAACATGAGCCTTCAGCTGACAGACAAACAAAACAAAATATATATTTCCTAAAACAGATTAGATAAAATAGTTCCACCAAAATAATATCTATTGCGGTCAAATAAAGAATAAACGAACACTATTGTGTCTAAAGCAATAACATTTAACAAAACGATTCCATCAACAATTTTACAAAACCATTACATTAAATAAAACATTGGCTATAGGAGACAATAAGTGCTTGCAATTCTCATTAAATTGGTAATGCAATATCAAATATTGGTGCCAATATTTGGGCAAAGAGCAAAAAGGCATTTACAGCTAATATTGCCAAATGGCATGTTGGATGAACAGGTTTACTTTTGTAACACTAAACCATTTCAGGGAATGAAAGTACTCATGATTGTAAACAATTTTTACTTTGAGACCAACCAAGAAAATCCCCAAAAAATATATCAACTGTTTCATACATTTTCATCAGGTAAATATTGCATTTTGTATGAAACAGCAGATTTTTTTTTAAGATTAGTTGGTCCTTTTTGTTTATAATCGTGAGTGCTTTCTCATCCTTAAAGGTTATTAGTGTTTTACGAATACGAGTAACTCTAAGTATATTGTTTTCTCAGTGATAAAACTTGCCCAGCCAGCCCAGCTGTTGGCACCAACATCCAAATTATTTTTTACATAAAATGATTGTATTATGCCTCTTTATAATTGTTACTACTTAAAATATAAACACTTAAATTATATAAAGTGTTATAGACCATAATACACCCGATAACAGATCTGGTAGAACTTAGAAAAAGCGCAAAAAAAATACTACGAATCTATTTTTGTTTTTACATAATCATAAGTAAAAAAAATGTTTTTTTGCCTGAAATTCCGCCTTTTTTAAACTTTTCTTAAAATATCGTTAGTTAAAAGCTAGTTTTTTTTTTATAAAAGTCAAATTTTAATTTAACAAAGAGCTCGGCGGGAAAATCAATAAATAGGATACAATTTTAATAAACTTATAGTTAAATATTAATAATTTTAATTATCAAATGACATGAAATTGGCTTCCGAGAAAAAGAGTACAATTTCTTCTTAGCTTTTAAAATAATTTCTGATTTAATATCTATAAATACAATTTATAGCGATTAAGATTATTTATCGTCGCGTACCAAATGTTTTCGAGGTCTGCATTTATAACTATCAAAAAAATGAAGTGTACGGATTTTTATTTTGTTCTATTAGAAAAATAAAATAAAAGCCGCACAGTATTTTTATTCGATTTATTTCGTTAGTCAGCTGGGTCATTCCGCATGCGGTTTTAGCCAAAAAGATAGACTTAAAGAATGGCGTAGAAAAAAATATTAATTTAAAACACACTGTGGGCCGAGAGATCGAATTACGAAACGAGATCAATTCATTACTTTTATAAATACGAGTACAAGTGTGTTCTAATTATATATTTCTTTAACGCGTGTCACCAAGGTCAAATCCATGTATTTTAATATCTAGGGACAAGTCTGAGAGAAA
Source organism: Orthosia incerta (assembly GCA_948252205.1). Classification (NCBI taxonomy): domain Eukaryota; kingdom Metazoa; phylum Arthropoda; class Insecta; order Lepidoptera; family Noctuidae; genus Orthosia; species Orthosia incerta. Next base: position 13,878,310 of record OX411758.1, read on the forward strand.
ATCGAGCGGGAAATTCCGCCTCAATTTTTTCCTAGACTAACCCACAGTTTCTGGAACGAAATTACAGACGCGTCACAAAATATACGCAAGTCAATTATTGCTATTGGCAGTTGACAATCTATTCAACAAATTACAGCAGATGACTCGCGTATGACAATTTGACACATTAATTACGCGATTATATTCGTTCTAGAAACAGGGGGTGACCTTAAGCTCTTAGATCGGTATCAATTTGAGATCGAATAAGGGATAGATGTATCTGACGTGTATACATCTGTCACTTACTCGATCTCAAATTGATACCGCTCTTAGACCTTATGGTCACCCCCTTGAGCCTTTTACCGCATGCGGGCGACGAATTTCATGAAAGCAGTGGTGTCTCATCCCATACAAAGGAACCGTGCCGACGTTCTATACTGATTATTTTTTGTACATCGATCGCGTTCGGTCCCGTTCCGTTCCGTTCCACGGATATAGATGGTGATCTATCTATCGCTGCGAAACGGAACCGAACGCGATCGATTAACAAAAAATAATCGATATAATCAGATGAAAAACGCCAGTTACGTCGGCACGGTTTCTTTGTATGGGATGAGGCATCTGTATGCTAGTATTATATTATCTGTGATTGAAAATAAGTTTTCTTTGTGGTCTATGTCCCTTTATATAATCTAAACGCCAGTGGGCCTTCTATCCACTTAACGTGAAGGCCTTTAATGTATTCCTAAATGCATAATATAACGCTACTACACGTATAATACACAAGCTATGTATATATATATTATACGAGTTTCTTATGTCAGCCTCATTAGTACCTCTTTTACAAGCTTGTGTTATTTACTTTGATCTACTTCCCGGTGTTGGATTGAGCAAAAATTATGCAGATACGTTTGTTTAGCGTTAACATAAAAAAAACATTTTTTAATATTTTTGCTTGTTATTCTCAATTTTTGATGTTTTTATAAGACATTTATTTTTCGCTTTTTGATGATTTTTTTGCCATCATGGTTTGTTACGTTTTGTCCGACTGCAAAGGAAGACTATTACATTTTATACCAAAAAAGAAGAGAAATCAATAATTAAATAATGTAGTGATTATAAACAAATTTAAATTAGAATTTTGAATAAGGGTTGTGTAACCAGAATAGCTAAACAACACAAATCATTATACGGAATATTTTTTTAATAAACGGTATAATTCTTTTTATTTATTTTTGTACACCTATCACAAAGTTGTATTTTAAACCCGAAGGTTAACTGGTAGATAATGCCTCGCCTTGTGCCATTAAGTCTGCCTGTGTTGTGACTACACACAAGAAGTTTAAAAATTAAGTACCTACTTAAATAAAATAGGCTTGTCTGTAAAAGTCTGATGCAATCGTCATTGGATTCCACCTCAAAGATAAAAAGTTAAATAGAAAATACATATCATAATAATTTGAAATGTAATTTCGGGTAGATAAAATGCTATTATTTATCAGCTGTGCCTATAATTACATTACCGAAATTGAGTAGATAGGTACCATAATTTACAGAAGAATATAGATAACTTATGAGATAGCCTGACATATTATGAATCAGCATTTTATCTTTATATTTTTTTAAATATCTGTCACGTTTAGGATAATATATATCAATTAATTATGACTGATTTATACAAAATAGATAAAAAGCGGACCGATCAGTGATAGGACAAAATGTAAAACATTTTTTTAACATTATATTAAAATTAAAATATCATGGCTGTACCTTCAAAGACACCATTAAAAAATATTCTTCTCAAATATTAGTTTTCTGTCAAAACATGTCACGAATTTTCTGTAAAATATTACACGATTTTTTTTTTATTTAGAGTAACACTTTGTTTTGACGTCAAAGTATCATAACCTTAAATTGAGGGATAATGATAATAATGTCAAAACATCATATTTTATGTCAAGATGACGTTTTAAATTATCTTTTCACGGGTTTCGATTGAGTTCCCAACTGTCTCTTTTTTAAGGTTATCTCAATGACATACTAAATAACTACTTTTTTTTTGCCAAAAATGCACTTTTATTGAGGCATTAATTTAGGTATTACTAGCAAACCATGCCATCTGCTGTAAAATATAAAAAAAAATAAGTGATTTGTTTGGAAGATAATATTTTGGCAACCAATCGCAGCAGGTGGCATGAGTTATTTAGACATGATCAGCCTTTCAGAAAGTGAATATGAATTTTCCTTTAAAGAATCAACATTTCAAAACAAATAAATGACTTATTAATAACATCAAAAATCTTTTAAGAGGGATTTGTTGGAAATTAGATAAATATTTTTTAGCTAAATTAAGAAGAGACATTATGCAGATTTTTTATATTTTTTATTGTTAATTAAAACATAAACATTTTAAAATGTAACACCGATAGTTTATTTTAAAAGAGGCACGTAAAGATTTAACTACTGGTTTACAAATTTATTATAATATTTATATATTAAACAATCGAAGAAGACTTTTTCCTTTTTATACAGGAACTTGGAAGAATCTATTCGAGAAAAATTTAAATATGTTATTTTATATAATAAAAAATTAAAACAGCATTTATCATGCTGAGCCCGTTTCTTTTATCACAATTAAATTTTGAACGTTATAAACAAAAGGAAAATCGTATTGCTGTCTCAATATTAATTATGTTCAGAACTAGCAATTTTTTTCTTTTTATTTTCAAAATATTTAAGGGAATTTGAACAACTACGCCCCTAAAGTAAAACTATTTTCTTTAAATCCCTCGGCAATCATCGCATTCGCATTACCGAATACAAACGAGTGCTAATTTCCATGTCCATCAATTATTAGATTTATGCATAATCATTTGAATTCAGAACTGAAATACTATATAGAGCTGTTAAAAGCAGATTTACCCATTTTTTTTAAATAAATTACATTATGTTAAAAGAGTATTAACAACTCTATACACTTCAAAGTTGATTGAGAGCATCCGGTCTGCACAAAGTGCAAAGGGCAATACGACGACTGACGAAACACGAAGTTTTCCGATGGACATTATGAAAATGTTTGTACTGAACAATGTTGTCTAGGTAAACGAAAAACAACATATGTTTTACAACAATGCATGTTTACAATTATACTTTGTTTCCACGAATGACGCAGAGATAGCGTCATTTCTTTTGTTTCACCTACACCTTAGATAAAGCCTTGTGACAAGAAATGACGATACTGTAAAATTATATGTGACTGTCACCTGATCTGCATAATTATCTGAATTAAAAGTTTTAATTTTTTTCCAAAATGTATTAAGGAACTGTCGGTATTACATCAAAAATGATTTAATATTTTTGCAAAAATTGATAATACTCGATAAGGATCGGTTTCTGGAACGAAAATCAAATGCGCGTAATCTTGATTGGTTCAATGAGTTTTTAACAGACAATCACATCACTTGATTTGCAATTAATGTTATGTTTTATTTTTTTTCAGCCACCGGGTGTAAATCTGACAGTTTTCTGCTTTCGTTTTAGAATGATCTTTTAGGGAACTACCTATTTTACTCAAAGATTTTTTCGAATCCATATTTTGTCAATGTAAAAGTCTGCAACGCCGTCTGTGCCATCAAAGATATCGCAAAAAAAAGATAAATTTAGAATGATTTCAATATTTAATTCGCGATAACTCCGCGTAACCAACAAGGCTGACATATTTATATATAATCATTAAGTGACGTACGAAATCGATACACGCCATCATGTGACGAAATAAGCTAATCGATATAAAAATAATTGTGTTGACGTTTGTGCGATTATTTTGACAGGAGCGTTCCCGCCATTTTGTTGAACCGACAACGTTTTTTGGTAGTCCAGACCAAAAAGCCATTAATTTATTTAAGTATCTTGTTTTACAAATAAACCTAAAAGATACTAAATCGTCAGATACTTCAATAAAATACTTTGCGAGCACTTTGGGCGATGAACTAGGTTTATCCAATACAAAAATTACAATTTTCATTTTATTTACATGTTTAGGGAATAGCTTTCGTGTCAAAATATTCGCACACACGGAACTAGAACGTAGCATAGAGCCACCTTAAATTTAATACTTTTTTTATTGTATTATGTCAATTTTTTTATTTTTTTTCTTGTTATATGGCACCACAGCCATTACACGACACTCACACAAGTGACAAATTGTGCATGAACAAACATACTAATTTTACTTTTGAACCGTTTTTCAATTGCTTTATTGCTATGAAAGAAAAGATAATTATTGTATGACTTTTATTAAAACATATTTTATACAGTCCTCATTTTAACTTACTACTAACGCCATCTATTAATGACAGTTAAAAAACAAAAAAGCGGTTTCAACTGTCAATGAACACTTTTTTTTTAAACGGTTCAAAAGCAAATCTAAGCGACATTTAAACCTTACCGAAGCTAAAGTGTCATTTTGCCGTAACAGCAGTATAGTAAGTATTACATCACAACCGCCTCCCGCCATTTTGTAGCCTACTATAAGCTCTTAACTCTTTTAATTACCGTAATGACAATGAATTTTGAACGAAACGTGATTGGCACTAGAAATTGTAAGCGAAAGAGGTTTGTTGTCAAAAGTTTTTATCTATGTAGAATAGCGTGCGTCATCTGATAGCCAAGTTTTAGTCTATGGCTGTATGATGTTTACTGTATAAGGCCTATGGCTGTTGGGCATGCTTCAACGTCCATTGATTCATTTGGGTATATGTGCTTGACGGTTCTTATAAGAAAAAAATAAGTCAGTAAAAAATAGACACCAAGTCTTAAATCCTCGCAGTAATAGCTTACGAAGAAGTTCACAACATGATGCTACACATCGACACCAATGAATAAAATAAGTTGTATTTTCATTGCAACCCATACTTTTTGCCTTTTTAATAATAATTGTCACTTAAAAATCAATTTGAAATAGAGAAAGAAAGATAAATGGCCCTTTTATGACGCATACACATTACACAATGCTCAAGTCGATACGAGTTATTGGCGAACTGGCGTTTTTTCTAAATAGTATGAAACAAAGTCGCCGTGCGCGTCTGTCTTTTATACAAAGCAAAGAAAAAAAACATTTATTTTTTTATTAAAAAAATTAACTTCTTTGAACAAAAGCCGTTAGAATACTTATAGGAACAAAACGTATAACTTTGATAAACATATTTTCAGATAAACCATTGAACATTCAAGTATGCCAACAAACCATAATGAACTGTAGCCATAATCCTAATAAAAAAAAACCTAACCTTAAAAATTACAATTTAAAAAATAAAATCCATTTTTAGAATTAAAATTTTCCTTAAATATCAAATTCATTTTCAAAACGTTTCGTCAGTTAAAACGAGACATCAATTATTATTTTTTAAAACGATAAAAAATTACAATTTAAAAATAAATTTTGTACTTCATAAAATCAGTATTTGAGAGCCGTCAGAAAAATCATGCATATTGTATAGACCACACATTAATATAAAAAAGCCAGATTACCGTGGGCTAACTATTGTGACATTTTTTTCTTTTCGTCTGCATTCGCACAACAATCATTACTTATAGAAATTATTTTATTTTTCCCAAGCATCTCTCAAAGCCTATAACGATACAAATTACATATTCCTAAGAAATCTAGAAAACGTCACTCGGCGATTTTCTGTCGTCAAAAAATAATTTATAACATATGTGTCAATATTTTATTACATTAATATTTTTTTTTATTATTATTAAATTAAGATATGTACGAAATAAAATTTCTGATTAATAAATTATACAGGTTGCTGGACAACACAAGTTAGACACACAAACTCAATTTATATCTGTGGTGCTGACAAAATACTATTTGCACATTTTTTTTCACACACGCCTTGCCATACGTCTCAATCGAAAAAACCATTTCTTTTTAGAAAAAATACATCAATTTCATATCATTAATTTTAATTTTTTTCATCAAATTCTCAAAAATATTTACAGCACAGTCTATTTCTAGTTTTTTTCATGTTTTTTTTTTCTAATTATTATTATTTTATTCCCGAGGTCATCGTGCAAGAATATTTGACGAAAGACAATCTGTTCTTGTACGATGAGATTTAAAATTAGAACTTACAAGAACACATTTGACTATTATTTAAGAATCAATGTTCATTTCTGAAGTATACCAACTTATTTAAGCTTAAAAATAAAAACATTAACTATGAAGTCCGTCTAAGGAATTAAATAAGACTTAATAACACACCGTCTGAGATCTGTCACTCACTTTTTTTGAGTTTTTTTTTTCACAGTTTTCTTTTATCACATTTTTAAAAATACTGCTTCCTCTTAGGTGCTTCGTGGTAAAGATATGTAGACACTTCGGCTGAAGTAGTTTTTTTATGTAAAAAGTTGAACATTTTCGAGATTGTGTGGGGAACCACGCGGGTGTAGGTTTTGTGTGGTGACTGACATCCGAAATCGTTCAGGACGTGTATTTTTTACCTTTGCTTTGGAGATCCCTGCACGGTAGAAAAAAAAACATCAGTATATAAAATGCAGGCGGCAGTGAAACAAAGCATATTCAGAAATTACAAAGCTCAACCTAAAATGAACCTTAATCTTAAAGCCATAAAATAGCTTTTTAGCTGGCTAAGTCACGCGATAGAGTTTTCAGAGTTACTACTAAATTCAAATTAAAATTAACTCTGAATTCATAGAAATAAAGTTCATAGCTTATTATTAATGGAGTCTACAATAGATTTGCTAGCATTACTACTAAATTCAACCTTAAATGAATCCTATCTTCATAGAAATAAAGTAGCTTATTACCTGGCTATGTCACGCGATAGAGTTGATAGAGTTGACAGCGTAACGTGGCCGCGTGCCCTCAGGCTGGTACAGCGTGATTGACGCTATGTAGTTGTTCGACATCACCTGTAAGAGTATTCGTGATATAAGAATATGAACGTTAAGGTAGGGAGCAGTAAGAATCAAAATCGCACTAGTTTCAATCCAGCCTGCGATAATTACAATACTCGCCAAACTTCTTGGCCGCCCAGAAGTTGGCTTTCCGATTCTCTAGGCGCGGCGCGGTGCTGTTTTTGTATGAGATTTACTACTGCGCAGCCATTGTAGCCAACTACAGGTCTGCCAAGAAGTTTGGCGAGTACTGCAAGTGCTTGTTTTATTAAGTAGAGGATTATCCTTTTGATGGTAACGTCAACACTTAAGACGTGCATTGTATAAGAAAGCCCCTGGTACAAGTTCAGAAAAAGTCTTCCGTTCACCGTCAACAGTAATCGACCCTGGGCAGTCTAGCAGCATCAAAGCAATTCTCAAACGAGTAGAACACGCTTAGATTTCACCCACGAAACTAGAAAGCGAAGCGAGGGCAGCGAGCGATTGAGGGAGCTTGGAATGAGCGAGCGAAGCGAGCCCTCATACCGACTCAAATGATCAGAGCTTACTCACGCGATGAGTGAGCGATGCGAGCGATGAGTGAGCGATGCGAGCGATGAGTGAGCGATGCGAGCGATCCTCAAGACAGTCAATTTGAATAGGCCACTTTCAAAACGAGCATGCGTTATAAGTCCACCTTCTCTACCAGAGAGCGGAGAGCGGTTCACACGAGAAGAATGAGCGATACGAGCCTTTCACTAGAAATGCCAGTTTTCCTTTTATGCTATAAGCCAGCCAGCTCGGCTTACTCGACTCTTTAGTATCACTGATTTTGTATCTGTAGAAAATGGTATGTATAGCAACTCACCTCAAAAATGATGTCCTGGTAGCCGTAGCAGAAGGTGGAGCCGAAGGGGTTGGTAGTATTAGTGGATGAAGCGCGGTTCAGTACGACCGGGCGCTCGGCCACACGGAGCGCGCGCGACACCACTTCCCACTTACTGTATGCAGTTATGCAGACGGCACCACGGCTCTCTACTAACGAGTTTGCTTCGCATCTGTGGAATGGCGAAATTTTATTGGTAAGAGTTAAATCAGATGGTATATTATGCAATTGGTTGGTGGTTTGTGCTTTATGGTACAACAAATACCTATTCAATCAATAAAAAACAGTTGTATCCACCTTCAGGTAGTATTATTTTTAGGTTACCGTACTTAAATGGCTCAGGGCCGTATCTTCTAAACCGTTACGAATACCTAGTATGAGCGAGCGAGAAAACAAATAAGTGGAATAAGGCAATCTTTACAATATGCGAGCGAAATGAGCTTCTCCAAAGAAAAGCCTTGGCGACAAATCATCGAAGTGAGCGCCTCCTTGTTCTCACGTATAAGTAATCGTCCAACGATCACTCGCCTTGTTGGCAGGTTCGCTTGGATAGCTAGTCTTGATAGTGTGGGTGTGGGCTTATCTCACTCGCTTAGCTTGTGGAGGAGGCTAGTTTCGCTCGCTCTTCTGTTATGAAAACACGGACATCTGTGTATTGTACGAGTACTTGTATGGAATATATCATGGAACAAACAAGCAAACAAAAAGCAAAACAAGCAAACAAGGTTTAAAGCACTTTGTCGGTATTGTTATTGTTTGTCACGTCGTATAGCCCTTATAGGCTGTTCGAGTTTTAATCGAACACACAGCGAAAATGCATAATTGCATCAAACGCAAGTATGCACATTCGCTCAGTTACCAAAATGTGGGCCAGTTCGCGTTCAGATCTCGTCCGAGACACCACGTACTCGTAACCAAACCAATAACCATTTTTACCATACATTTTGCCAGTAATTTAGCCACATAGTTTATAATTCACCATTCACGATAATTCACCATTTCATGTATCTAAGTTTTACATAGTGTTTCAATATAGATGTTTACATTATAATACGAGATTTAACTTTTACCATATTCTATCATTATAAGTAAGGTGTTAGGTCACCATAACACCAAGCACTACTTTCTACATGGTCCTTCGAGCCGGATCTGAACCAGCGACCTATGGATAAAGCCTTTTTGACAAGCTAGCAGGTTACATTAAACAAACATCAAATTTCAATTAACTAGAAAACTTCTCGTGTGCATTAGTGCCATCCCGCGTATACAGCGCAGGTCAGATAAGGGTAGTTTTCAAGAATAAACTGGTACTTGTTGATGGAGTTTCGCTATCTCTGATATCTCAAGGTCTCTTTTTGTATAATAATTAGATATCAGTTATTGGAAACCGTACTCCGGCTATACCGTAAGGGCTGGAGGCGTGAGCCCTTGTGAGCCTGCCGAGTCCGAAGTTCCGTACGTTTATAACGGCCTGGGTTTTGCTCCGAGAACTGCGGTGCTATTTCTGCCCGTAATCCAGTACCCATCGACCATACAGCCTCTAGACGCCTAACAACAGACGAGCGATGTCTGTCAACACATATGACTAAAACATCATATACTGGTAATATAGGTCGCCACTCGACAATTTCGAATTAGTAGTGACCACTTCCGTGAGCCGTAAACACTTCCGTGAGCCGTAAACACTTCCGCGTCAGGCGGAAAAATAAATATTATAATGGCCCCTTGTACCGTACGTTGGTGTGGTAACAACAGCCAGATCTCGAGTTTCCCGAAAAATGGCATAACAATTCATCGGTAAGTTAATAGTTACATAATCATAATCAGATTTATTTTCTGATATTATTTATCGGAGTTCATTTTGTACTGGTCATTATTGTAGGTGTAAACTGCAACAGCACAAATTTTGTCGCGCTCGTTGATGTCTTTTGTGTTTTCGTCTCTTTCTTTTTAATGTATTTTTTTATCTATCTCTTTTTCTCTATAATTGGGTACGCAAAACTAGTGATGCACCATATTCTATGACCAAATCTGTTATGGATAAAACTAGAAACCTAAATACTATTTTTACAAAAAGAAACATTAAATTAAATAGTTTATTATTTGTTAAATTAATTATGAAACGAATATTGATTTGTGTAGTGGTTGAAAATGATTCAAAAGACAAAAGATATTTTATTTCAAATAGGCCACCAAGCGGCACTTTTGAACGTTAGGTAGGTACATTAAAATTTACAAGTTATAAAAGTTGATTCTACCGTGCATTCGGAAAGTAGCTTGTTATGGAGAAGAATGCACAAGAAACTCCGATTAGTATAGTGGTGATTTTTATTGCACAAAAAATAGGTGAATTCTCTTAGAAAAAATTTCTCTTACGGAGAAAAGGCCTCTGTTCTAGCAGTGGAAATATTATAGACTAATTTTTGTATTGTATAGATAATTATTTTGATTTTAGAATTTAGGTGTTATTATGTTGATTGTTTTTTTTACTAATATTCAATATTGTGAAACAACCGCCGAAAAAATATGTTATCTTTAGAATTTTGTTTTTAGTTTTTGCATTTTATGTTATTACTGTATAATTAATAATAAAAGTAGCTAAAATTACTAAATGAAAATATTAAAGTACACTAACAATGAAAAATATTGATACCTTCGTGGTTTTATTTAAACCTGTCCCATCCCTAGTTCGGCGAAATGACGTTGGTAAGGACCAATCAGAGCGCAGTCGTCCCGTGCCTCATACCTCAGCTAGTTGACAGCATTATTTTGATGTATTCGATCAAGCATTAGGCGTCTAGAGGCTGTATGGTCGATGCCAATACCTATTAAAGCAGTACTACTGACAGCGGCTGTTTCGTCAGGCTCAAAGCGTCGAAGAGTAATTGACGAATTATTTTTTTATTTCATTTGTTTTTTTTTTTATTATTAATTATCAAGTGTTTTACTTTTTAGTTATATATTATATATTTTCGTTGGCTTTTTATTTAAAAACAAAACTATACGTTTTAATGTGACGTTAAGGGTGTTATTTATTTTTTTATAACGCCACAATTTATAATCAAAGCTTGCAATTTAAAGTTGTCCGTCCAACCGTTTGTTACTAGTAACAGTGAAATCATCACAATAATATTATAAAGGCGAAAGTTTGTGTGTATGTTTGTTACTTCTTCACTCCAGAACGGCTGAACGAATCTGGATGAAATTTGGCACAGAGATAGATTATAGTCAGGCATAGCACATAGAATACTTTTTATCACGGGAATATGTTCCCTCGGGATAATTATCGACATTCAAACGGGCGGAGCCGCTGGAAGAAGCTAGTTATTTATATAAAAGCTCGTTTTTATACATCAAAATTACATATATAATTATACTTCAAAAAGCTTGTTTCAATTAAAGCTTAATACTCACTTGTCCGGTTGCACGGTGAGCTCGAACTCGCAGCGATGGTACATGTTGAAGTTGTAGTGGCCTGGGTAGTTCGTGTGCAGGACGAACTTTTTTACTTGGTGAGTGCGGGCATCGAATAGTATGTCCTGAAATATATGGATAAGTTGATATTTTTACAGAATAGCACTTCAGGTCACTAATGAGGGTCGTCGAAATTAGTAAGGTCCTCCGCTTCTGGCAACCCTAGCGTAGGGATGCCAGAAGCGGAGTCTCCAAAATTAGGCACCAGGAAATCAGGATAGCACCCAATCGATTAGCATTCAAAATGAAAGTTCGCGAGCACGTTCGTAAGAAGTTAGCAGTAGTATCGCCACAGCGTTAATGTTCTCTGCGTTATTTTATTATCTGTTGTATATCCGTGTATTTAGTTTATTTATATTTTGTGTAACTATATAGTGTATGTATTTATAGTTTGTATGTATGTCTTTGAATTTTAATAAATATTACCTAATCGTGATTTATTCTCAATATAGCATCTACCACTATTTGTCTCTGCATTACCCAAAGGTCGAGGGTAGAAAATGCATAAGGCATTAAGTCCGCGTTTGTACTTGTGTGCACATTGTACTTATTTATTTAATACTTCATGTACTTTGAGTCGCTAGTGTTGCCAAGCCAACGTGTAGTCGCAGATAAGCGTCAAGGTAGAATCGCTAGGATACCATGACACCAAACTCAAGAGTCCTAGAGTAAAGTAGTTGAAGAAGACAAAGACAAAGACAAAAGATTATTTCAAGTAGGCCACCAAGCGGCACTTTTGAACGTTACATTTTACAAATAATAATAGTTGATTCTACCGTGCATTCGGAAAGTAGCTTGTAATGGAGAAGAATGCACAAGAAACTCCATACTTACTCTTTTAAAAAAAAAAACTTTTTACTATATTTAGGTACATAAGTACATACCTTGATGAATGAAATTGAGTTTATACAATACAAATATATTTATACAGTCTTCAGAAGGTCCAACAATAATTCAAAACAATAATGTTCTGCATATCACTTGTTTTTGCGCCCTAGTGGCTGTGGAGCAGGACTAGCATTTAGCCAAGCATTTTTATCATTGATGTAATCCCCCAACTTATAATATGCCAGCCTGCATAGTGTGCGTTTTATACAAGTTTTAAATTTCGTCTCATTCAGTTCAAGAATTTGGGGAGGAATTTTATTGTAACATTTTGTACAGTACCCCATGAAAGATGAGGCTACTTTAGCCAGTCTGAAACCTGGTTGAACTAATTGGTCCCTATTTCTAGTAACATAATTATGTCTGTCGCCGTTTTTACTAAAAAAATGTAAATTCTTTCTCACGTACATGATGTTTTCATAAATATATTGACAAGGAACCGTCATGATGTTAATGTCCTTAAACAGTTCCCTTAGAGAATCGCGCCGGCTAAGATTGTATATAGCTCTGATGGCTCGTTTTTGCAGAATAAAAATTGACTCAATGTCTGCAGCCCTTCCCCATAGTAAGATACCGTAAGACATTATACTATGGAAATAACTAAAATAGACTAGTCTGGCGGTATCCACATCCGTTAACCGACGAATCTTTCTAACAGCATAAGCCGCCGAACTCAGCCGCCCCGCAAGGGATACCAAATGAGGACCGCCACTGCAACCTTGAGTCTAGCGTGATCCCCAGAAAAACCGTTTTATCGACGAATTCTAGCTTCTCCTTGTTTAATATAATGTCACAATCAGTACTTTTGACATTCGGCAAGGAAAATTTTACGCACTTGGTTTTTTTACCATTTAAAACTAAATTATTGGCAGTGAACCAATCCTGAACCTGCCGTAGCGCGTTATTTACGTCGTCAACCTGACAAGTACGTCTATTTATTTAAAAAAATTAAAGATGTGTCATCAGCAAATAATAGTAATAATAGAAGTAGTCGCATCAGCTGGTTACACCAGCATGGTTCGCCAGATTGGGGAACCATTGCAGGTCGCTAATGCTGTCGGTTGGGCGGTGGATTCGCATCTTGTCGTCTATCTAAATAAATAATAAAGTACGCTGATGTACCAGGGTATCATCAAGGTGTAGGAGTCAAGGTAACTCACCAGTCCCAAAGTGTAATAGTTGAAGAAGTAGTCACTGGCGGGCGCCGGCCTCCTGCGGCCCGTGGGCCGGTGGATGCGCATCTTATCGTCCGCCTTGTAGAATGTGCGCGCGGGGGCGCCCAGGGCGGCGCACACCCGCTGTGCAGAGTTGCCAAAGCGAATTACGCGGCAGACTGAGCGCGGTCCACTGCCTTCGGTCAGCGAGCGGCTGGGGCCTGGAAACGAACATGGTTGTTGAAATACTTCAAATAGTGGTGATAAAGCAAAAGGCTAACGTATATGCTTTATTGGTGTAACGTGGGACGCAACGCAACACGCAACATGACAATACAAGTAGATTAATAGGAATCGATTTGTTTAGCTTCCATTCGGAAGCTCAGAGTGCTGCAGGTTCGGCTGGTGGCGGTGGCAGGAGAGGAGGGGGCGGGGTTGGCTCCACACTTCACTGTACAGTACATCACTCACCCTCAGTGAACATGTGCAGCCGCAGTCCCTGTATGGCAGTGGCAGAGCGCAGCACGTCACAGCACCGCAGGCGCGGCTGGTGGCGGTAACAGGAGAGTAGGAGGGGAGGGAGGGGAAACTCCACACTCCACTATACCATACATAACTCACCCTCAGTGAACATGTGCAGCCGCAGTCCCTGCGTGGCGGTGGCGGACCGCAGCACGTCACAGCGCCGCAGGTGCAGCTGGTGACGGTAGCAGGACAGAGGCAGCTCCGGCAGTGGTGCTGGACTAAGGGTGCCGCTACTTGTACTGCTAGCCTGGAAATGGTAGGATAAATGTAATGAAATATAAAAAGAAAACAGCTATTTTCGTATTTCTTGCATCAAGCCCTTTCATTTGGTACCCATACATTATGGGGGTGCATAAAACAATTGGTCCGCCATCTTTGGGAGTCCACCATATTGGATTTAAAATTATGCCATTTGCATGAAAATGCACGATTGTGCATTGTCGTCCAAACCAAAAATGTATCCAAAATTTCAGCTCAAACATTTACGGATAAGTGTTTTAAAATTCCTTTGCAAGATTGGACTCCCTAATAAAAGCTTGTTACTCGCATACTGATGGAATGGTAGCCAGTCTAATTTGGTAACTCTGTAATTCAAATCTATACTTCTATACTATAATAATATTATAAAGAGCAAAGATTTTTTGTTTGTTTGTTTGTACCGAATAGGCTCCGAAACTACTGGACCGATTTAAAAAATTATTTCACCAATAGAAAGCTACATTATTCCTGAGTGACATAGGCTATTTTTTATCCCGAAAACAGTTCCCGTGGGGTGGTCCACGGGAGCAAAGCCGCGGGCAACAGCTAGTTCACTTATAAGAAAACAAACACTCCAGCTTTCTGTCGGCAAGTCTATAGAATGTCCTCTAAAGGCAATAATGTATTTACGAGTTTAAAGATAACGGCGTATAACCCCATTTGGAAGAGTGGAGACCCTGAAATTAAGACCAAGTACCTTAAATTCCAATATAAAAAACTGACCAAGTGCGAGTCGGACTCTCGCAAGAAGGGTTCCGTACCACTATCGCAAAAAAACGGCAAAAAATCACGTTCGTTGTATGTGAGCCCCACTTAAATATTTATTTTATTATTTTTTTAGTATTTTTTGTTATAGCTGAAACAGAAATACATCATCTGTGAAATTTTCAACTGTCTAGCTATCACGGTTCATGAGATACAGCCTGGTGACAGACGGACAGACAGACAGACAGACAGACGGATCGTGGAGTCTTAGTAATAGTATCCAGTTTTTACCCTTTGGGTACGGAACCCTAAAAAATAGTAAAAAATCCTCATGTTTTGTGCAGTAGATTGATACTTTTTTTTTGTTTGTGAAGGTGAACTGACCTGGTGTTGAGATCCATAGTAGATGGTGGTTCGCGAGACGACGGGAGAACCACCGTTAGGGAACTGAAGGGAGCCCAGGCCGTGAGCGTAGCCAGGCTGCAAACAGAAGAAAACGAATAACCATCTCATAGAGGGCCGAAAGTATGAAAACTATCATCATCCGTTGCGAAAACGGTATGGCACTATCCCTCTCTCTTGCACTGGAACAGAGATGTCTTAAAACCTATAAGTGTAGTACAGTTTTATTTGAGAATCTACTCTCCGTCCAGCCTATATTTTTATATTTGACAGCTAAAATAGTACATTTCGTGTCGAGCATAAAATGTCGAGATTTTAACACGAGCCAATTTCGAAAGCTACATGCGAGTGTCAAAATAAAGCCTTTTTATGCGAGACACGAACGATTCTTTTTCCAATACCTGATAAGCTTACTTAATTAAATGCAAATAAGTTCCAACAACAATTACAAGAAACGTTCAGACTACATACACACAATCAACGCGCGCTTTTTCGAGAGGTAACAGGTTCAGTATCATTCTGTCAGTTACATAATGATATCAATTACGTAATGACAGTTACGAAATTACTTGTATTTATATACTCTAAGCAAGTGCTGCGGACTTGTGTAAAAGTGCAAATGGACACTATTCTTAGTTTTAACATAATCTATCACGTAACATATTAAGGTAGAGTTAAAATGCTTATTAGTTTTTTAGGATAGATCGTAATTAATTATTAAGAATTTTGTTCTTACTAATAAAGTATTAAAAAAAAACTTGTATTTATATTTTATATATCATCATCTGCCTAGCCTTTTCCCAACTATATTGGGGTCGGCTTCCAGTCTTACCGGTATCAGCTAAGTACCAGTGTTTTACATGGAGCGACTGCCTATCTGACCTCCACAACCCAGTAACTGGGTAACACGGTACCTCTTGGCAAGACTGGTGTCAGATCTCAAGCTTCTGACTACCCGTAACGACTGCCAAAGATCTTCAAATGACAGCCGGGACCAACGGCTTAACGTGCTTTCCGAGGCACGGAGGAAACTCGGTATGTTGAAATGGTCACCCATCCACGGACCGACCTCGTCAAGCGTTGCTTAACCTTGATGATCGACCCGTGCGACTGTTATTATTTAGCCACGAGCTCCTCATATTATATTTTATATATAATTATTGTTATTTTGTATTTTTTGTTTTATAATCTTGTGTCTAAATGAAAAATTTCGTTACGAAATCATATTTCGTAACGAATTTCATGGGCAATGTGTTACATAATAGACAAGTTAGTGGAAAAACATTTTCACAAATATTTTTTATCAAATTAAATAATCTTTTATCTACAATCACAACGTAATGTTCCAAATATGAATTCAAAAAATATTGTATAAACATGTACTTTATATTCGTGGATAGGTAAAATTAAAAAAAAACCATTACAGTGCAACATTTTTCTTCGATTTTCAAACAACTGCATCCAAAAATAACTTTTTAATTTTTATAGCACACTTTTACTTTTTAATTTATTGGCGTTTATGGGCTCGTTGACTTATTGTCGAAAAGTAGTGTCATGTCTATGGAGGCGCGCGGTGCGCTGTCATGCGAAATGAGAATCTGCCCGCCATACCACATATTTTTTCCGTTTCCACTTTTGTTTTATTTCAAATTTAAGAGTGAAGATAAAGTAGTGTATGCAATATAATAAGGTATTAAAACACTCGCGTGTTAATATTATCACATTCGGCTTCGCCTCATGTGATAAACCCACGCTCGTGTTTTCATAATCCCTATTATATGACCATTGCATAAACTACAATTTTTAAACAAGCTTTTTAGCTCACCGTGCATTGTCATCTAAACCAAAAGTGTATACAAAATTGTATCTTAATCAGTTGAGCATAACTGCTTTTAAGTTCAGTTGCATGATTTGAGCCGAACATACATAGGTACATATATATATTGCAAGTTAATAAAAAGCTTGTAAAAAAAATACCGTCTTCAATTGCGAAACACGAAAAAGTGCAAAAATAACTTTCGTTTCAGAATTCGGTGTCTTTTGTACTTTCTATTTTTATCGTTTTGCGACATCGACTTCCGAAACGAAAGATTTTTTGTTTATATATTTATTTGCGTAAAACATGGTATAAAAAGGTCTTATAGTACAAAAATAGAGCAGATATGTTTTGCCAAGATTAAACATAGCATGCAAATATTTGTAATAACAATTTCCTTAACAAAATTATTATGATATTACAACAACGCTATTTTCGTTCTAGGAATGCACCTTTTAGTGATTGTTTCGCTATTAAATTCAGTTTATTTTTCGGAATTGATAACCTCCTTTTTTTTGAAGTCGGTAAAAACTAATCATTTAATGATGAACTAATACGGTTTCGATTCGATTTCTGAAAACAATCGACTTTATCGATAAATAAATTTTAATCGATTTAACACATTGTCAATCAAATTTATTTCATCCATAATGCACATACAGGTGGTATTAACAGTAACAGTGTATATTGTTTTACAACATCAATAATTTGTGCACTCTAGATTTAATAATTAATGTTACTGAGGATTCAAATGATGATTCCATTTTATATGCAGAAGAATCCAACGACACATCATAATGAAATCGTAAGTATTTCAGTTAATTTATTTGCTGTTTTTCTATAACGCCTTTACACTGCGATATTTACTGCTACGTAAATTCGATTCAACTGTAAATTTTAATTTATCGGAATAACTGAGCGGATAAGCACGACGCTTCACTACTGTAAGCGTCCATGAAGTATTGCATTTTATTGTCTACGGTTGCCTGTTAATAATTATAACACTTCTTAAGCGTGCATCGTTCAAATGTAAACTGGCTGGATGGAGAGTAGCAGGACATATTTAATTTTAAAAAAACCCCGACACAAAAAACCCTAAAAAGTTAAAAATAAGCCTCGTACTCACTTCGGGGGTCATAGATAAGAACACTCTCGACAAAGTCACCTTTCAAACAAAAAAAAAACTAAATCAAAATCAAAAACTAAATCAAAATCGGTTCATTCGTTTAGGAGCTACGACAGCAGACAGACACAGAATCACACAGATACTCAAATACACGGATACTCAAATACACAGATACTCAAATACACGGATACTCAAATACACAGATACTCAAATACACGGATACTCAAATACACAGATACTCAAATACACGGATACTCAAATACACAGATACTCAAATACACAGATACACTCGTCAAACAAATAACACCTTTGTTTTTCAGTCGGGAGTAAAAGCACTAAATTGTAAAATTAAATTGATAATGTTTCTGTTAGCTGAGAGTATGGCACTTCATTCGATTATTACAATTGAGTATTAAGGAGTTCTTGTAAAATCTGTAATATCAGTTTAAATTTAGTCCATAACTTAGAAGAAATGCTTCTAAATTAGGACTAAATTTAAACTGCAAGGACCAGTTTTCGTCTTTATGGAAGATACCAAATAACAATATTTAACACTTATTTTAACGCATCTTTGGGCGGAAATCAATACCATAAGAAGAAGGAAAATTGAAAAACGGACACCATACAGGGATAGATTAGTAATGCAACAATGCAAATAATTTAATTTTGAAAATATACATTATGTCGTTTTTTCATGATATCTATAGACTCCCAAAGTTCTGTTTATAAAATTTCGCGCGCTCGTTTTCTTCCTAAATCATCATCCATCCCTACAAATTTTCAAAAGTGCTAATTCGTACGCGAACTAGCTTCTTACTGCTCATCACAGCATCTATCTCTTTCGCTCGTGTTGTCGGATGAGATAGTATGCATTTTAAACCCGCGCGCAAAATAGTTCGTGCCGTCGACTAGGGGAACCTTAAGGAGTTTGTATTGTATATTCGAGATAGTCGAATAGATTACTAACAAACATATTTGGTATCTTCCGTGAAGACGAAAACTGCAGATATCACCATCCTCGTAATTTTTTCAGCCGAAAGACGTCCACTGCTGAACATAGGCACAGTAAAAATATACAAACAGTATGGAAACTACCTACAAACGCTCGAAACGGTACACAAACCCATACGCACAAAACTTTTGGGGACACTTTTATTATGCGTACAGCTAAAGAGTGGAATTCTCTGCCGGAATCTGTGTTTCCCGATAGCTACAATCTAGCCCCCTTATTAATAAACACGGAGTAAAGTTACGACCAGTATTAACTAAGTACTAACCGTACATTTTTCGAGGCTTAAGCTGGGCGTAACTTTACACCACGTTTATTAATAAGGGGGTAGGTGTTTTCAAGTCAAGAGTGAATGGGTTTCTTCTAGGCAAGCGTGCTCCATCGTCGACCACATCATCGCTTACCATCAGGTGAGATAGTGGTCAAGCGTAAGCCTATAGACAATTAAAAAATAAAAAAAAAAAACATTCGCACCGACGAGACCCTAAGGCATAGCACGCACAGCGATTTTTATTCGCGCGAATTTTTTTTCCGCCCATTCTGTGACCTATGGAAATGTATGAAGCCGCACGCACTACGGGAAAAAAATCGCCCTCAATTTGAACTAAAAAAATAAAAATCGCGGTGCGTGTTAAGCCCGCAGCGGTCGCAGTGCTGTCTGTACTGAGCACCGCGACGCGACGAGTGGTCATGTAAGTTTGTGTGAGTGTGGTGCCGTTTCGAGCGTTTGTAGGTAGTTTCCATACTGTTTGTATATTTTTACTGTGACATAGGTCTCCCCCAAGCGTCGCCACACCGATCGGTTCTGTGAGTCTCGCATCCATCCGCATCTCGCAACCAGGTCATCGGTCCATCTAGAGAGAGGCCATCCAACGCTGCGTTTCCAGTCGCCAGAAGTTTCCGTTCTGCGAGCATCGTGCCCTGCCCAGCGGCCGACAGCTCGTAAAAACCATAATAAAAATATTACTCACTTGCGCCTCTCTTTCCATAGAATATATTACCTCAAATTTACTATCAACAGGAAAGTAGAAGGAAAGGCCCCTGAAGTTGAGAGCGAACAGATTTCGCTGCGAGTCGTAGAGGCCGGGATGCGTCGCGCCGAAGCAGTGCTCCACCTGCTCGATCGACGGCGATACTTCCGGGGAGTTGAAGCACAGGCCACTGGAACAAATTAAAGGATTGATCTTCGTAGACTTCCAATCTTACTGGATGTAGCTGAGTAAATTCGTAGACTAAACTGAAAGCTGCCATAGACCTTATTTCTTTTAAATGTTGGAAGTGCTGAGCAGTGGTGGCCCAGTGGTATCGGCCGCGACTTACAAGTTGTAGGTCGTAGGTTCGAACCCAGGTAGGCGCTTTACTTTGTGTAAATTATTTCATCACCACTGCTCTATCAACGGTGAAGGAAAACATCGTGAGGAAACCGGCATGTCCTAGAACAAAAAGTTCTATGACATGTGTGCCTGCGTGGTGGATTACGGCCCATTCCCTCTCTCAAAGAGTGGAGGCCTGTGTCCCAGCAGAGGGAAAATTAATAGGCTTATGATAAAGCGCGGAGCACAGTGTTGTGAATCGATGTGACATGACGCCTCAATTTAATTTTACTAATTGGTGTAAATAATTGTTTTATGAATGTAAACGTAATATATTTAAATATAACAGTATTAACACATAGTACATAAAATATTATTGTAATAAATAAGAAATCAACAATAAAGTAAATGCGATCGGTAGAATGAAGTTTGTCATAAATGAGTAGAAATTAAATTAGGGCCGCTAATTTCTTAACAAATGTTGTTTTTTTCGCCGTGACATATTTCCATTTTCGATCTACTTCGATTTTCGGTCAACTTTCGATCACACACAGGATACGACACTATTTTTATGAATGTCAGTTTAGTCTACAAAATAAAAAATCTGAGATTACTCGGTGTGACTGCTGACTGCCTATCATATAATCCAGTTACTGAGATACCAAATTAGGGAAATTAAGATAAAATTAAACATTAAATTAATTCATTAAAAAATCTTTTTTAAAACAAGCTTGTTTTTATTCTGGTCAGAAAACCCTTTCATTTGATACCCATATCATGGCAGTGCACAAAAAATAACTAATCCGCCATCTTGGGCCATCCGCCATATTGGATTTAGAATGACGTCACTTTGTTAACCATTCATTGTCATCCAAACTAAACGTGTAAGCAAAATGTCATCTTAATCGGTGTAGGATAACTGCTTTAAATTTGAGTTGCAAGATTTGACCCGAACACACTTACATACACACATTGCAAGTTAAATTAAAGCTTGTAAAATACGTTCTTTCGACGTGTGAGCTTTTGTGGTCACCTGTCTTTTGCACTTACGTTCAAGGAGAAGGCCAAACAAGAGATATTAAAATTTATGAGAGCAAATACAACTATAAAAAAATCTACACGTCGTTTTAACAGCAGTGTTAAGTGTCTGTAAAATACGTGATCGAAATTCTAATGGGTTACACAATACACATTTGAGAAGGCAAGTCTGAGAACTCAGCATTTGTATGCTATAAGACAAGTTAATATCTCGAATTACACTGTAAAACGACATTAAACCATCGAAAAATTTAATAAACTGCCTAGTAGTGAGCATATATACTACTGAGCACAACGTCTTATTCTTTCTGCCTCGATAAATGCTCATGCATACTTAACGTGACCATTTATTCTTTGACTCAAAACGGGACATTGGCCACAAGTCGGATGTGGGATCTTCAAAAAAGTTTTTTAGTAACAGGGGGCATTTTTCAATACTGAAAAAGTAGTTTTCTAGTGGCTGATACATTTTTAAAACCCTTTCCTACCCATTCCTTGTCAAAAGTTGAATCTGAATCTTTCCTTGTCAAATGTAGACTAAACTACATTTTTCTGGTTTTGCTATAGCCGAGCATTTGTTGTTATTCCGTTTCAGTTTCGGCGCAAAACTCAAAAAAACCGGGCAAGTGCGAGTCGGACTCGCGCACGAACCGTATCATTACCGCAAAAAGCGGCAAAAAAATCACGTTTGTTGTATGCCCCACTTAAATATTTTTTTCTATTTTTAGTATTTGTTGTTATAGCGGCAATAGAAATACATCATCTGTGAAAATTCCAACTGTCTAGATACAACCTGGTGACAGACGTACAGACAGACAGACGGACCGCGGAGTCTTAGTAATAGGGTTACCCGTTTTTACCCTTTGGGTACGGAACCCTAAAAATAATACATCTTGACAATAATGCTTTCGTAATCTAAGGGTTTTAAGTTTGCAGCAGATTTAATTGCATTGTGAATTACATGGACTCCACATACAATACCTATTAATGGCTTTTTCAGAGATAACCGTAATTTCTTTAACACATGCGGCGGCCGTCCGGCCGGCTCGACTACTCAAATTTTCGCGCGGTTTCAGAAAACGGGACAATTTTGCGTCCCAGAGTTTATTTCTAGGACACCGGGACTCGTAATTATAAAAAGGGACAGTCCCGTTCAAAACGGGACGTCTGGTCACGTTATGCATACTGCACTACCACGGGGAGATAGTGCAGTTATGTAGGACTCCAAACCACTAAAACGCCACGGTGTCCTCCTGTGCCGCTTTTGTCAGGAACACGGGCATTAGCACACATCCGTGAACCCGCCGCGCATCTCCGTCATCGGACCCTCCTCTGGGGAGTACTCCCCATCACCGACGCACCAGAACACGTTGCCCGAAGTAAACACCCCAGGGATCAAACCAGCACATGAGCGCCAGACGAACCCGTTTATGGCGCCTTTGGTCCTCAGGGCATAACGTCCTGAGTTCGATAACCGAGTCGCGCAAAGTATTATTGGATTTCTCCATCTGTAATTTCTTAGTAGCGACACAGTATAAATATACAAACAGAATGGAAACTACCTACAAACGCTCGAAACGACACACTAACACAAACATGCGCACCGACGAGGCCCCTAAGCTGCGTCCGCGGTACTGTCAGTAGTGCGAGCCGCTTAGGGGTCTCGTCGATGCGCATGTTTGTGTGAATGTGCCGTTTCGAGCGTTTGTAGGTAGTTTCCGTACTGTTCGTCCATATTTATACTGTGGTAGCGTCTTCTATTACATGGCAGTTAAGGAACGTAATTGTCAAATCCTCTGCTAACTCTTCGGGGAATATAGAAACGTTATCCGATGTGATGTTATTACAAAATCATCAAGAAAAGCCCTTAAATCATAACAGCATAGTACATTAGCATTCAAGACGTACTCAAATGGGCACAGTCACGTTAGCCCGACCTTGTATAGGGACATGGAAACAGTGGATCGCATTATAATGTCATTAGTTCATACACTACTTCGCTCCTGTAGCCCATGCCACAGGAATTGATCGGAATAAAAAGTAGCCTATAACCTCTTACGAAAAGGAGACGGATACGCTTTCATACAATTTTGGGCCTGGATGAAAAAGATGAAATTGGTGTCCATTGATAGCTACTATATTATCAAACATACACTGAAAATTTTGCAGATTTTGCCAATCTGAGAGCCGAGATAGAAGAGATTAATGAAAAGTGAGGTTACGTAACAATCTATACATAACAGCCGATTTTTATGGATAATTATGGACCGATTTTGAAAATTTTTTTTTTGTTTGCAAGAGTATATTCCAAAATTGGTCCCATTTTAATTTGGTGAAGATCTGATGAAGAACTTCGGAGATATAAAACATAATTCTTCAATAAATAACGGCAAACCTCTCAAGATTGCTGCAATCGCACGTCTGTTTATTGTGTATACCATTTCATAACATAACATCACGCCAGTACGCTCGAAAAGTGTACGCAGATCTCTCATTTCACCGGGTATGTTCAAGTTCAAAGGCGTTATAGGTACATACTAAACAACTTACCTATTATGTAGGTACAACTAAAAAGGGAAAATAAAAAAGCTTTTTTGCATTGGTACCTACGAAAGACACCGACTTCCAAAAATAAAGTTACTTTTCACTTTGTAGTTTTTTATTTGGAAGTCGGTAGTATATTTTTGTAAAAAAGTTTTTTTATTACAGCGACTAGTCGCTATGCCACAATTAACACAACGATCCATGGTGTCAATATCCAATCGGTAGGTCGTTCGTAGAATCCAAAATAACAAATCCAAGTTCAACGTTAAAGCGGGGTTCTCAGTGTCCGGTATGGTAGCAAGGCAAGGGTCGTACAAGAAGGTAGATCAGAAATCCGTAGAATGAAAGCAGGGGTCGAGGAAAATATCAATAAAACTATGGGGGGAAACACACTCAAAATGCACACGCACTAGACGATACGAAACGAGTAAGTATCGGCATAGACCAGTGTTTTTCAACCTGTGGGTCCCGACCCCCTGGGGGGTCGCAAAAGGTCGCGAAAACTACCTCGGTAAAAAAACAATAAGGTTTAAATATATAGAACATCTCATAAAAATTCCAATAAGGCCAAACACGACTAGGATACATTGTTTTATTACAGAGTGCCTGTGCCGACCTTTCCGCATCATCATCTGATCAGTTCAATGGTACCATTATCATCATTACCATTTATTTATGAGTAGTAATATGCTTCATCATAGTCGGTTATTCGAGATATCTTATACTCGTGATGTGATAAAGGTTTATTATTAAGAAGTTCCAGTGGCCATCTATGGTCTTCTTCATCAGTTCCACTTCACAAAATGATTAATTCTGAGTGTAAATGATTGGATTGTTGATGAAAAATAAATATAATACCAATGCTATATGTATGACTATAACATTTGAGGATTTCCCTTGATTTCTATGGGATCCCATCAGATTCTGACTTAGTGTCAATGTGACAACTTCGGGAGTATACCCTTTCAAACCCAAAAATATTTTTCAAAATCGTTCCACAATCGGCGGAGTAATTGTGGAACAAACATACAAAAAATAAAAAATACATACAGTCGAATTGAGAACGTCATCATTTTTGAAGTCGGTTGAAAAAAACCAAGTGTCGGGGGTTCGCGAAATATTTTTTTCATATTATGGGGGTCGTGTCATGAAAAAGGTTGAAAAACACTGGCATAGACTATACAGAGTGTCGTGTCATGCATGTCAGTCAACGTCAAGTCAGAGTTAGCACAGACTAAAAATACAATAATCGATTAGTAAACGTGAATCGATTTATCTTAATTATGTAGATATTTAATTGGTCTAAACTGTTTAATACGTTAATTCTAATAGATCCAATTATTTTAATTGAATTAATCATCTGGTGAAAGCATTTTCTTAAATAGTATGAACTCTGTCACGTTAATCGATTATAATTTAATTGATATTCGATTTTCTTCGTAACCTTAACTTAATTTTTGGATTTCTCATTTTCCAGATTGTGAATTAAGCTGATTTTTCACATTTTGAATAAGAAAAATATAACCCTTTTTTTAAACCATACCTCAACTTATTACATTCAGGCCCAGAAATCCCCGTCTCCTTTCGCGGTATATTTTCTTTAAAACGAATGGCAGACGTGTGGACAGCCAGAAAAAAATTACCTATTTAAAACTTGGGAAAGCTAAGGCGCAGGCCACATAGAAATGACGTCGGGCGTGGACATGGCACGGGCGGCTTTCTATTCCATTCAAATTTCATACCAAATGCATGGAAATAAAGCGCAATTTAGGACACACGGTATGTCGTCATAACCACGTCCGAGCAACTATCAACAACATTTTGTATGAAATTTGAATAGAATAGGAAGCCGCCCGTGTCATGACCGCGCCCGACGCCATTTCTATGTGGCATGCGCCTAAGAAAAATTTCAGAATTACACGTAGAGTTGTTAATTATTAATCATTACCTAAAAGTAAATTACAAGTTTGTACTTTTTTATATAGATGATTTAGTGTCTAAATAGCCAGTAAATAGTAGCTCTGGGTGTTTGTGTGTGTGAGTTTATATGTTTGTTAACGCACCCACGATACAGGAGAAATTCCTAGTGTGGGGCAAAGTTTAAAAAAAAAAAAAAAAAAAAAAAAAAACTTATTTATACCCGCGTCTAACTAAAAAAAAATCTCAGATGAAGTAGAAAGAACCTAAAAATAATTATAGGGACATTAACGGGCAACACCCTTAACAAACATCTTTTCAACATAGGCGCCACAGATAGCCCACTTTGCAGGAGCTGTTTTAACGCCGAAGAATCAGCCGCCCACGTAATCCGTGGCATCTCAACGTGAAGAAATCCTCGGAACAGTGAGGCCACTCAGTGTAGCCTGTGATGTCCTCAGGAAGCTTCTGTGCTTTTGGACGGAGCTAGGCTGGCTATGTTAGCCAGTGTCCCCACGCACAACGGACCAAAAGGGAGTCTAAGTGCGGAAAAGGTAATCCTACTACGAGCCCGTACTTAAGGCGACAACAAGCCCCAGCGACCTTGAGCGATTGGGAGGAGCTTGCGCCGCACCCCCGCGACCCCGCAACTACACGCTCGTAATTTCTTAGGGTAACCATACGCTTCAGACGGTGAGGACTACTGACTGATTATTTTATATGTATTAAGACGACGACTAACGCCAACGACCTTAAGGGGACAAAACGCGCACTCGTTTCATACCCACGCGACCCAAAATTTAGTAGTTTTTTGTACTTTTCTTATTATTCCATGACTTTAAAAAAAAGCCTCAGATCAAAATGTAGATAATTAAATTGTCTTTAAGATGGTGTCGATTTCATTAAAATACGCCCAGCGGTTTAAGTGTGATTGTCGTGATTTTGTCCGTTTTAGACATAACTTTACAAATTAATTACACTAAGTTATACGAATAAAACTCAAAAATTGCTCAGATCAAATTAATAAGAAAATAGTCTAATATAACATATATTTTTTTCATAAAATTACGACTAGCCATTTTGACGTGATTCTCATTTGAAAATCAGCTACTCAAGGGAATCGGCGCCTTAATAATGCATTTTCTGACCGGTTTATTTTTCGCCAACGACTTTAAAGCACAGCAGTATTATGATATGAATAATCTCTATGATTAATACAGAAAGTGCCTAACCCTTCGATCACGTGAAGAGTCGACTAACTGTTTACTCGTATATTGTATTTAATTGAATAACAAATCACAATAGAAATAAACCTTCAAATTAAAACAACTGTACCAGTCTAGCAGATCATGTTTACAAGACTAGCAGCCAGTTCAGTAACAAATTAATCTATATGCTTCGCGCGTCTGTGGCACAATCCGCACAATGCCTCGAGTACGCTAGTCTAGACGTAAGGCTAACACATTTTTTCTAATGACACTATCGGATGGAATACTAATGTTTTTAGTTGGTTTTATAGTTTGTGCTAAGAATATTAGCTGCCTTTCTATACTAATATTATAAAGAGGAAAGATTTGTTACAAACAGAATAGGCTCCGAAACTACTGGCCCGATTTGAAAAATTCTTACACCATTAGAAAGCTACATTATTCCTGAGTGACATAGGCTATTTTTGAATCCCGAAATTGGGTCCTGAGGGGTGGTCGACTGGAGCGAAGCCGCGGGCAACAGCTGGATTGTATATAAGATTTGAGACAGAAAAGTGTTTTTCTCATAGATGCCTGGGAAGCTTACCGCGATACGTTTGTTTTGATCGTGTCTGCGACACTGCCTTTACGTTTTTTTCGTATCGTTTTGCAATATTAGAATACATTGGTAGACACTAGACAGGTGTTAAAGACTTTAATTTTTTTGGTAGTAGGTAATTACCTACAAACGCGCATCAGAGTTAGCTTAAATAATTTCATAATGTAGATATCTACATCAACTAGCGGTCTGCCCCGGCTTTGCCCGGGTGGATATTTTTGGGTAGTAAGGACAGGTACATTCCGTCGCAGCTACAGGACCTTAGGATCCTTTCAGAGTAATGGCCAACTGTATTCAGACTTTGGAAAAAAATATATAGTCATTACAAGAAAATTGCCAAATTCCACGAAAACTTAACAGTATAAGCATCTTGTTGACCCAAAGCCATACAAATTGTCAAACATTATCGTATCTGAGGTCCAGTAGCGCGCGCGTCGGAAACGTATCTCTCAGTTACAGTGCTGACGTCCGCATACCCAAAGGTGGTTTTAGAAGATCATTTATGTGCAGCAAGAACAATGTTGCTGAGAGAACTGAACCCTGAGGGACCCCGGCAATTATACCCAGTAGGTCAGACGAGCGGCCATCAATAACCACTCGAATGGACCGGTCCCTCAGGAAGTCTGAAATCCAATCGCACAGACCACTGGGCAAACCGAATGAAGGAAGCTTACCAATAAGGCTTTCATGCCAGACCCTGTCAAAAGCCTTCGAGATGTCAAGGGAGACGGCAAGCGCTTCCCCGTGCCTCTAGATGGCCTCACGCCAGATGTGAATGGCATACGCTAGAAGATCCCAAGTTGACCGATTTTGGCGAAAGCCATATTGGCGGTCACTGAGGATGTCGTTAGCTTCTAGGTGTGCCAGGAGCTTGGAGTTGAGCACTCGTTCCATACTCTTGCAGAGGATGGACGTTATTGATATCGGTCTGTAGTTGGCCGGGTCAGCCCGACGGCCCTTCTTGGGCACAGGCTGAACGTTAGCTTGCTTCCAAGCATTCGGCACTTTTCCCGTCTTAATAAGATTATCTCGTAAGATATTAACGTAGATAATATAAAACAAACGTGCATATTACTTACCTATACTTTAGCTTAACTAATTTCATATTGTAGATCTCTATTACTTTAAGGCGTTGCGCTACCGGGTCGAATATTAACCGGATCCCATCTTGAGGCATATTTATTACTAGGTCTACTGATAACGGGTTCTGGAAACAAGAAAAAATATTATAAGAAAAAAATATTCATAATATTCTCTAATATAAAAAAAAATTATTAAATATTAGGGGGCGTCCATAAATTACGTGAGGTGTTTAAGGGGGGGAGGGGGTCGAGTCAAATCTCATCTAATCTTACGTTGGAGAGGGGGGGTCTCGGCAAATATCACGCAATTATCACAGTAGTTACGATTTAAGTATTCTATTGTTAAATTTTTACTATAATTAAACTCTCAGCAATATTGATTACTAGTCTTAATTAGTCGTAAATAAAAGCACGAAGCAATTTTTTTTTCTTTTTACAATAACAATCCAACGCGTTTACATAAGAAACCTACATTTTGAAAAATCACACGTGAGATTGGGGGATGGGGGAGGGGGTTGAATAAAATCCCACGACATCTCACCAGGGGGGGAGGGAGGGACAGAAAATTTAAAAAAACACCTCACGTAATTTATGGACGGCCCCTTATATGGAATATGCAAAAGTAGTATAATAATGTTACAATTACAAAACTTAATTTTGCAAACTTTCCTAGTAACGATTATCATAACATTTATCTAATAGATAACTTTATCAACTTAGACATAATACACAAGATAACATAGCTGGAATAACATCTAAATATAAAACTTCCTCTGAAATGAAAACTAGCCAGTACAGTAAGATTATGAAAAACTAATAATATTGCCAAAATCATTTTATCTTCTGCGATCACTGGTGTGTTTAGAAAAGCGAGGAAGATTCAAACTACTACACCTTTTTATCAACAAACTTTTTATTTGTAACTGTTTTTTATACCCACTGCTAAGAACAAGCTCTTTTGAGCCTATTTTTTGGGACAATCCCACCGCACTATTCCCAAGACACTGCAACTCCTGAAAGCCAGAATCAACAGTGGCGACCACCAGAAAAGCGACGAGACAATGAAGCTCGACGAAGTCCCGGAGAAAGAATTTAACTGTCTTGGATCCCGCAATGAAATTAATCAGATAAGAATAACGGAGGAGTAGGAAAAAAATAATATACATTTCCACTTCCCTCCATATCAAGCAGGAGACAGAACAAACAAGGCCAATAGGCACAAAGCCGCTTTTTAGCCTAGCCCATTTTGTGCCAGGACATTATGTACATAATACATAATACATAATTACCAGTACTGAACTGGCCCTGGGCCACCTTTGCCCTCATCACCATTAAAGCCGAAAGACGTCCATTGGTAGACATAGGCCTCCTCCAAACCACAGAATCAATAATAGTCCACATAGAACCGAGGGTATCACAGGATATCCACAAAGAACCAGTTTATGTGGCCCAAACGTCGCCACAAAAACTGGTTCTGTGCTTCTCGCACACAACGGATTCCAGCCACTAGATCATCGGTCCACCTTGTAGTGTGTCATCTATATAATCGTAATTAGAATATCATGCAAATAAGTTTGATATCTTACCTGATCACTATAAAGTACTTGTACTCCTCTTATTGTACCCACTTGACTCTGAATGATGGCCACTGACTGAGAGAAATGCATCCCTGAAACGGAAAGAAATAATTTTAAGTATGGTGCTCCTTACAACAAGTATCTATTGAGTCAGAGTAGATTGATCGAGCAGCTCTTGTCATGGTCAGTCACTGAGAGGGAACTAGCTAGCTTTTCAATACTCATCCGTGCAAGTCAGCCGACATTTCTACAGTTGTGTGTTAGGGAGTACCTAATCCTTCTATACTTTATTGCTATCAATAGGACAAGAGACCGAGGTTCTGCTACTCAAAAAACCAGTAGTCGTGCTTTGGAAACACTAGACCAAGGGTCACCAAATGGCGAATGGCGGTTGGGACCCAGACCGCCGACCTATTTTGTGCGGATCTATCGAATATAGATTCCATTATCATTGTCATTTCAGCCGAAAGACGTCCACTGCTGAACATAGGCCTCCCCCACGTGTCGCCACATTGACCGGTCCCGTGTGTGTCGCATCCAGATAGTAGCCAGGATGAACTTTCCGGTGAACATCTCCAAGATTTAAAGCAAACCATTTTCCACATTAAAATTTGAAAAAAGGTCTATTTGGTACATATTTTTAAGTATTATTTTTAAGAAACGGATCCCAAATGAAATTAATTGGTGACCCCTGCACTAGACAATCGACTCAGTATACGAGTAGAAAGAAAACTAAAATAAATATAATGGCCGAGCAACTGGATGACGGAGGTTAGTCTACAAACGCTCCATAGACTGATGATACCCAGGACTGACATCCAGACGCATTTGTTTAGTAACGGAGGAAATCGGTATTCCTAGAACCAAGAATTCTAACACATAGTAATATACTCCAAAAGGGAACACGCATGTAATTTTTTATTTGCTAAATGAAATAATTAGGATAGGTTAGGATAGATGGACCCCTTTTCCGCACTTAGACTCGCATTTTGTCCATTGTACGTGCAGGCCTCATCTCTGTGAGAGGGAATGGGCCGTAATCCACCACGCGAGCCCAGTGCATGTTGGTGGATGTCACATGTCTTCGAATTTTTGGTTCTAAGACATGCGGTTTCCTCATGATGTTTTCCTTCACGGTTTTTGAGAGCCTATGATTTACACAAAGTAAAGCGCCTGCCTGGGTTCGAACCCACGATCTACAACTTGTAAGTCGCGGCCGCTACCACTGGGCCACCACTGCGCTCAATGAAATACTTATTAAATATAATAAAAAATTAAAAAAAGTTTTTTTAAATATCTCGATCAGAGACGAAGTTATAAAGCAACAAAGTTGAGAATTAGAAAGAGAAGTCCGACGTGCCACATGACGTCAGATGGCACGAAGCCCATTACAGCTGCCATAGAAAACGGCGTTTTCGTAGAGAGGGACAGATATATTTCTTTAAATTGTTATATCTCTTTCGTTTTTCGGCAGAAGATAACAATCCTTTTTTTTATGCATGTTGGATATGTCTATTTGGGCTATGGTCCGTCCCTTAGGGAGAAGCCCTGTGTCACAGCAACAGAACATGACAGGCTGATTATTTATCATATATTTTAGGAGATTAAAAGCCGAGAACCCCTAAAAGATTCCCTCGTATTTCTGTAGCGAATTTATGTTAATTTATGTCTATGCAGATAAAACAAGAAAAACATGTTTTGTATCAGGTCCTTCACTTGGCTTAGCCCCTCGAGTGTTTACGCCGATATAATATTGTTCAAAGTATTTTCTTATTTTTTCTTCTGCCTAGGTTTGTTGACATTGCATCAAAGGTTACTAGTTAGTGATTTATAAGAGGTTAGGGCAGTTTTAGATTGAGCAAGAATAACAATGCAGCTGCTCTGTGAATGTGCCTCGAAAGATATTTTTGGGGTGCGAGTGGACTGTGGAGTCCTGCCGATCTTTTCCGTAAAAAAATTAATGTGAAAACTTGATTAAAGTAAACTTGAATTGAGCTGTTATTCCACCCATATGCAAGGCATTGACTGATAACTTAACTAAGTTTTCAAGGTCACATATTATGTTTACAAAATGACCCTGCTGGAATCGTATTTAATATCTAGAGCTTGGAAGCATGGAGCTAAAACAGATGTAGAGTTTCCTTGAATTCTGATTGCATCCTGTACAATATTATGGACAGACATGTATATATTATGTGCATGCTAATCTAGTCAAGTCTAGGTGACACATGTGTGATCATTCGGTTCCCTTCATGATGGTTGAGCTGAGTGGTGCCGATCCATGTGTCATGTTCGTGAATGGGCGCCATCTGTTGGGATTGGTCATAACTTAGCTGCCTAGGCTTGTTTTTAATTACCTATTTATTGTATTTTTTAATTATTTATTTTGCTCTAGATGCTTTTACGTGCACGTCTTTTCACATCGTTATCACGTATATGTATTTTTTCAACAAGAATTTTGTAACCAAATACTTGTAAAACACTTTTTTTTTTTAAAGTGTGGCATTTTTTGTCCCTTCTTCTCCAAAACAAGCTAATTTTCCGGTAGCTTCAATTATTATTACTTTTAAATTTAAATTTTTGACGTTCAAAAGTGCCGCTTAATGGCCTGAAATTTTGACATTGATTTTGAGTCGTCTTCTAGCCTTTGTCCACCTTATAAGAAAAGTCCTAGACTAAAAGTCTTAATTAGGTTCTGGCAAGCAACTCATTTGCATGTTTCAGCTTGAAATAAGTCGGTAAAATTTGTTAATTTTGCCAGAGTCAACTATTTACCGGATTCCGACGAATGCAAGTCTCTTACAACAACCAACGTGCTTTAAAAACTTGCTTACAAGTCCATTTTCCTAACTGTGTACAAAAATCAGCCAATATATCTATCCCTCCTAACGTCAGTCAGACTGTTCAGGCGTGACGTCATCTGTTTATGTTATGAAGCAGATAAAAAAATACACGTGACCTACACGTGTCTCGATTACGACGACCAAGATAAGTGGTCAGAGACAGTTGCTGTGGAAAGTTTATACTATTCCTGTATCGATACATTGTGAGAGATAATTGTAAGAGGCTATTGAAAACAATATATTTTTATTCAGTATCATTGTTATTTTTAGATTGTTTAATGTGTGAGGAACATGAGATAGTATTTAATGTTCTAAGTCTTCCCAAGTTTATCTTGGACATGAACAACGGTGAAGGAAAACATTTTGAGGAAACCTAGCTGGACTTGGAAAACTTGGAAATCTTAAACCCGCTTTGAGCAAGCGTGGTGATTACTGCTCATGCCTTTTCTGTATGAGAAGGGGCCTTGAATCTGCAGTAGGAAACTGACGCGATCCCAAGCTTGGCGATTTCTAACATGTGTAAAACTGTTTGTTCACAGTTCATACCAATTAACAGAAATAAATATAAGTTATCATATTTTAATTTCAAGGAGCATCATCCTCATATCTCTGGTCAAGTCTCGATAAAAACTTGTTTTTACCGGATACAATAACTCTTAAACCTTTCTTATTGGTCTGTCTGTTTGCTTTCTGATTTTCGACTCGTGTAACCGAACTTTTGTTTGCGATAAGGAAAAATATATTACCTACAACATGCGCAAAATATTTGGGACGTTACGGTCTTACTGTGTTTCTTTAAATTTCACGATAAGCCTTGAAGCGGGTTAAAGGATTGGAGGAGAAGGACACAGTATTCTTATGACAACAGTGGACGCTTTAGAGATTTTGTTTCGAAGGACCAAATTTTAGCACCTTCAAGATTTCTCAAGTTCAAAGACTGAATTTCAGTTTTACGTGAACTTTCAAGATGTTAGGCCCTTGTTTATTGTATCTATGGATATGCCATTCTATAAATTGTTTTGAATTTAGAATATTTTAAGCACTTGCTAAGCACCGTCGAGATTTTCATAATCAGGGCCCTACATGTTTAGAAAGGGGGAATCAAGTTAGTACTGAGAAGAAAGAAGTATGGAAGTAGAAGACATCCTCTCCGACCCCAAATAAATTGGTAGATATAAGAGCAAGAGGATGGTGATTATAATAATAAGCTCGCTTTAAACAATGATATAGGACCATTTTTAAAGGTTATAATAATAAGCTTGCTTTAAACAATGTTAAAGGACCATTTTTAAAGATTACAATAATAAGCTCGCTTTAAACAATGGTATAGGACCATTTTAAAGTTTATAATAATAAGCTGCTTTAAACAATGGTATAGGACCATTTAAAAAAATTAAAACAATAAATGCTCGCTTTAAACAATGGTATAGGACCATTTTTAAAGGTTATAATAATGAGCTTGCTTTAAACAATGTTAAAGGACCATTTTTAAAGATTATAATAATAAGCTCGCTTTAAACAACAGTATAGGACCATTTTTAAAGGTTATAATAATAAGCTTGCTTTAAACAATGTTAAAGGACCATTTTTAAAGATTATAATAATAAGCTAGCTTTAAACAATGTTAAAGGACCATTTTTAAAGATGCCAAAATTGGTCAATGTAAGCAAAAGTCAGATACAACTTTCACAATACTAATTACCTAATAGTTAGCCTTCTTCGATATACCTAACAGATGTTTACAAAACAAAGATTTGTTATAGGTTTGGTTTTGATATAGAATAAGTAGTAGAAGCTGCTTATTATTCAGTGTCAAGTCGTAAAACGTTGACCGAAAAAGATATTATATTTTATTGACGATACGGTGTTAGGTCGATGACCGTTAACTGTAAACTGTATAAATTTATCAAGTGATGGCCTTTAGGCATAGCGTTATGCTAAAATGTTCTGGCACCATACAATGCCTAGTTAATTTAAATCTACTTAAACGAGTATCAATTAAAAAAATAAGAACGTAATAGGTTAAATACACCGGATTTACAACTACACCAATACCGACTGCTACAATCTAGGGGTCTTTAAGGCGCAGATTCCCTTGAGTAACTGATTTGAAAATGAGAAACAAAAATACACTAGACCATTTTCTTAATAATTTGATATAAGAAAATTTTGAGTTTTATTCGTATAACATAGTGTAATTAATTTGCAAAGTTATGTCTAAAACGGACAAAACACGACAATCACACCAAAACCGCTGGGCGTATTTTAATGAAATCGACACCATCTCAAATACAATTATCAACATTTTGATATGAGGCTTTTTTTTAAAGTCATAGAATAATAAGGAAAGTACAAACAACTACTAAAGGGGAATGCCCATTTTGTAAGAGAACTTGGGCCCCTTTGAAAAAATGGTAGTATCTTGATGAATTTGGTTGTATATTGTAGAAAAAACACGTTATATTCTTAATTAGAAAACATTTTTTATTTATTTTGCGGGTTTCACGAGAAATAACGATGTTTCTGTTCTTGAAATGAAGCCTTATTACAATGCAATAAGGTGCAAATGTCCAAGTGAAGAAACCTGATCTGTTGTTGTATATAAATAAAAAGTAAAAGACACGGATGGAAAAAAACACAAAATATAAATCCTATTATTGGATAATTTTGAAATCGCAGACACGATACCCCATAAGGCGTCTGTGTATGGGCAATCTCCTTTTGGGTCGCGCGGGTGTGAAACGAGTGCGCGTTTTGTTCCCACAAGGTCGTTGGCGTTAGACGTCGTCTTAAGTCAAGAGTGAATAGGTTACTTTAAGGCAAGCGTGCTTCACCGTCGACCACATCACCGCTTACCATCAGGTGAGATATTGGTCGAGCGGAAGAATACTAAAAAAAAAAAATGTCCGTAAACCCTTGAGTGCCTAAACCGTGGATACACGCGAGATAATGGTTTTCTATTGCTTCGTTAATTAGAGCACACAACCGAATAAGTTGCATCGGAGACTGAAAAATTGTGTGGAAATCGGTTGTTGGAGTATGGGCATCATTTGGATGGGGAAGAATGAGGTACAAGTCGTGAAGAAAGTTGAGCTTAATTTTGAATGGTATAGGGGTATAAGAAGACTAAAGAAACGAAACCATCGTTTCGAAAGATCGAAAGATGAGACTTGACCGCGCCTCCCGCGCTCTGTCCGCCGCCGCCCCGATGACGCCCGTAGGCTTATTACGTATCTTTTGCAAGAGCAAAATGACAAGAAAATCCATGAAAATTTGTTTTTCAAATGCTGGTGAGTTAGAACTAAAGTTCGCTGCAGCGCTAAAATATTTATGTTGTCTAATCAAACTATTACAACATGCAGCTCTAGATCGCTTATAGAGTTTAGTTTACTCGCGATCAACACTTACGCGTCTCGTTCAACAGTTTAAAGTAAGGTGTACGGATTGCAGTACAGTTCAGTCAAACAGAGTGACTGTTCGGGTCGCCAAATCTAGTGCGTAGTAAATATATATCGATTGATTTTATTACTATATTTAATACTATTATTTTTATTTACCTAAATGGTATAGCAGAGATAAAAAAAAAAAAAATTGATTTTGATGACATTTGAGATGACAGCAAATAGAGATCTATGAGAGAAAACGCCCAAAAAAATTGGGGTAAGAGCACTATGATTGGCATTAAATAAGGAGGAGCCAAAAAATAAAATGTAATTTATGGACCTTACCTGTCACTTATTGATTGGTTATTTGGATTAGATAATTATAAAAAAATTACAACCGACTTCCAAACAAAAACACTACAAAGTGAAAAATAACTACAATTTCGGAAGTCGGTGTTCCTGTTTTCGTTTCTTCGTTTTTTGACACCGACTTCCGAAATTGTAGTTATTTTTCACTTTGTAGTGTTTTTGTTTGGAAGTCGGTTGTATTTTTTTTTTTAATACAATCGAATTGATAACCTCCTCCTTTTTGCGAAGTCGGTTAAAAAGTTAAGGGCCTTCCACTTCCATTGCTTTAGTGCCGTAAAAAGGTTTGAAAAAAATATATTATTGATTCATATACATTATTTGTGCAACATGGTTTTTCCGTGTATAAAATAATTAACAACACGATATTGTATTGCTACTTTCGGATACTCCTCCAAAACGATTTGCATGTTTAAAAATAATCTTACACAGAAAAATTGATGGCTAGAATTTCTTCATTACTGAAATAGCATTTCATTATATGTATGTAAAACAAAAAATATTTTGCAAACAAAACTGTCCAAAAGGAGGTTCAATATTGATATTCTGGCTTCGAGCGGGCAGCACGGCCATTGTTGCGGTAACATTGGTGTATATAATATACGCCTTAACGAAAATACAACAATAAATTATCACAGCTTCAACCTGCCAAATTTTTCCTACATACTGACGTGTTTTTCATTGATTTTATCGCCAAGATGTTATTGCGACTTGAATTCCAACGAAACTACGAGAATTAGATTTCGTTACATTTCTGCTCCTGGCTGAAACAGTGCTCAACCAGACAACAGATATTTGTTTTAAGGTTACACTAGTCAACGGCACGAACTATTTTGTGCGTAGGGTTAAAATGCATTTTATATCAACCGACAACACGTGCGGAAGAGATTGATGTTGTAATGAGCAGTAGGAAGCTAGTTCGCGTACGGATACACACTTTTGCAAATTTGTAGCGAAATGGATAATGATTTAGGACGAAACCGAGCGCGCGAAATTTTTTAAACAGACCTTTGGGAGTCTGGATATCATGAAAAAACGACTAAACGTATCTGTTCAAAGTAAAATTATTTGCATTTTTGTACTAATAATCTATCCCTGTATGGAGGCCGTTTTGCAATTTTCCGTCTTCTTATGGTATTTATTCGCGACCAAAAATGAGTTAAAATTAGTGTCGAAATGTGGAACTTTCGACGCTCATAACTTTCAAATATTTACTTTTTTCAGTTTTTTGTTTCCATACAGCGCTAGATAATGATGAGACAAATTGATATCACTTTTTTATTTTGAACGTACATTGTCAAACAGTGGAATAATCCCTAGACTACGTTTGTATGGAAGAATTTTCGAATAGTGTAACCTTAAGTCAACAATTACAAAAGGTGACGCAACGAACTGATAAATGATAATAAAATTACGCGTTACAAATTATCAAAGAGGTAAAATTTAGGCTGAATTTTGAATGCCAATAACATGTTTACTATACCGATCAAGGTTACTTCTACAATAACAATCAAATTCGCGATGTTATTCAACGTTGTTTAGAAGGAATATGCGCGTATTGCCGCGTGAGAGAACACGTGCTTAAAATTCGCGACATTCTTAAATTATTTTAATGGCACGAGAGTTTATTTTTTTTGTGAAACTTGGGTATTATTGATAAAGCATAACTAAAATAATTAAACTGTTTACTGCTATTTAATTCGAGCTCTGCCAGTACCTTCTTTTTATTTATACCCGACTGTCGAAGGAGGGTAATGTGTTTATCAGTCTATGTATGTATGTTTGTTCCTATGTGGCGTTCTAGAGACCAAACGCGTTGGCCGATTTTGATGATTCTTACGGCTATTATGTAATAAAATGGCGGCTTTTGGTCGCCATATTGTGTATTTTTTTCCGTCAGGGGTTAAATTCAATAATATTTACCGTACGGTTTACTTCAGTCTTCTTAAATCTAGACTAATACTATGGTCTACTTGCACTTCAAATAACTAAACGCATTTGTCTTTAAACTTATTCTTCTTCTTCGTGTCTGGCACGACTGTTATTTAGATTTTGTCGGCCCAAAAAATTGTCAATTCCACGGCATCAACAGTGGCAGCACATAGGTCACTTCGGCTGCATTTTTTGGGGCACAGAGGACAGAATAGAAGTTGGAGGGTAGTTTGCGGCTCCCACAGATATAAATCTAACTAGGTGACGCGATTGTGTGCTTCGCGTGCCAAAAACGGGTTAAAAGTACGATCAATAATCGCTTAGCTATTTCATTTAGCATTATCGGCACCGGGCATCCACTGAAATGTATAAAAACCGGCCAGTGACACTAGTAAGGTTATGACGAATCGATTGACATAAGAATCATCAAAATCGGCCAATGCGTTTGGTGTCTATAACGCCACATAGGCACAAACATACATACATAGACTGATGAAACACAGTACCCTCCTTCGGCAGTCGGGTAAAAAGAGGGGTGTTATAAGTTTGACGTATCTGTGTGTTTGTGTATTTGTGTATCTGTCTGTGGCATCATAGCTCCTAAACGGATGAACCGATTTTGAATTCGTTTTTTTATTGTTTGAAGGTGACTTTATTGAGACTGTTCTTAGCATTGATTGATGAACATCGGTTGAGCCGTTAGGCGTTTTAGTGTTTGAGTCGGGGTGTTTTCGCAAGATATCGTGTCATAATTACGTGTTCAATAGATTGTCGATCGAAGCGTGTCTACTACTAGATAAACTACTTAAGTAGTTAAAGCATGTAATAAAAATGTGTCGGGGGATTTTAAATTTGAACTGATCATTTCTATTGGGCACCTACAATATAACTCATCAAAATTATTTAGTTTTAAATGTAGTAAATTTGAACTGATCATTTCAAATGGGTACCTACAATAAAACTCATCAACATTCTTTAGTTTTAAATGTAGGCCTTCTAGATTTCTAGATGTTTGATAACATTTTTTAACTTTTCATCTCGTTTTACTTTTTTTATTTATTTCTTACGACTTATTGTCGGGCCTACGTTGTTCCCCCATATCTAAGTACTAATGCTGTAACATGGAAATATTGAAAACCAAACCATTTTATTTAAAGAGTAACCGTGGAGATTCTTGCCGGTTCTTCTCCATAGGAAACGGCTAACCCGAACCGTGCACCTTTTGTCGACGTTTTATAAGTGCCCATGTAGGCCTACGTAAAATAAAATGATTTGATTTGATTTGAATATACCCGTGCCTTATTGAGAAGAAAGAGTTTTTACAATGTCACGCGATTTATTTATAAACTTATGTTTGTAATAATCCAGTGACACCACTAACTGTAATGCGTTTTCTACACAAAATCTAACATTAAATCTTATGAACCATTAAAAGACTTGCAAATGATATTCTCGTATAACAAGACTTACCACCGAAATCCTTTGTCTTCACGCTTCTGAGTCTCAATTCCAAAGGACAAATAGGACACTTGACAGACGTGTAGCTAACTAGTATCGATTCGGTCTTTTTTGCAAATGCCACGTAAACTGGTTCGTGGCTGCATCTATAATTATGTGGCTAACAGAGGCAATAGGGGCTACAATACCATTCCCTACTGAATTATTAATCTGCCACAGACTGAGGGACAATTTTTACCAAGGTATTCTTCAAAAAGTTGGCCCATTTGATTCGTACTTTTAAATCGTGGTTTTGTTAAGGTTTGTGAATCACCCTAAATAAATATCATAGGACATAACAATGATCACTAAGACCGACTGTGATGGATCATTGCAAGACACAGACAGTTTTAGTCATCGTTGACAAATCCAATAAGTATCTACATCATTTTGGGAGCAAAATGCATTATCATTGCAGCCCGATGCCCTCCCGGATTTCTGAGAAAAGAATAATATATTTTTCATTGATTTAATTTCAATTCTTTTATATCTATTAAGTTTCGACCCGAATTTAGCTACGTTGACAGTATTAGATGAGGCCTCGCAAATAAATTTCATGTAGCTGAAATTGTGCAGAGTGCACGACAAGAGGTGAGACACCGTCTGAGATGTCTCCATAGCCATATTGCGGTTTGTCGTACATCGGAGTATCCCCACCTGACTAAACAATATCTGTATAATCAAGTAACAACGTAGCACTAACAGGTGCAGCATGTTTAAACACATGAACGACCACGAGATCCGTTTTAGAGTAAGTTATCTCGGATTATTATAATATCATGTAGATTTATTGTAATCTTTTCTTATACATAAAACTTGTTTTTGTGAACTAAAGAAAAACAGTGTCTGAAAAACAACAGGTTTACTTAAAGAAAAAGTGACGGGATCATAAAATGGGATTGGGAAAAAAGATTCGAAGGACCATAATTTGGAACTGTTCCTGTTCTTTCCAGATACTTTATCTTTGAGCATCCTTCCGTACGTCAGGCGACTAGGGCTAGACTACAAATGGGGTTTTATGTAAAACATAAAACTTGTTTTTGTAAACTAAACAGAAAACTAGAGTGACTGAAAAACAAGAGGTTTACGTAAAGAAAAAGTGACTGGAACATAAAATGGTATTGGACAAAAATATTCGAAGGACCATAACTTAGAACTGTTCCTCTTCCTGCCAGGTACTTTGTCTTTGAGCATCCTTCCGTACGACAGACGACTAGGGCCAGACTACTAAAGGGATTTTGGACAACAAGACCCAAAAGAAAATCTATGTCTTAGACCCTAACAGTCAAGGTATTAACTATTCCTAAATAAATGCTTTGGACATTAGGATGTTCATTACGTTAGGCCCTGCCTACGCCAGGCTAGATAAACAGACGATCTTCGCAGGGTGGCTGGTAGCTGCTGGATGAGGGGATGCTGAGGATTGCCCTTAACTGTGAGCGATTGAAGAGCTTTAAGCTCGGCAGTTCGACGATCGGTTCGAATACTCAAAAAGCATATAATTTCGTTAGCGTTGCTACTTTCATACATTTATGCTTGGAAATAGTACTAGGTTTTTGTAACTCGAACTATTAGACATATGTATTAATATTTATTTTAATTTGAATAACTTTTACGCATTATCTCAGACTCGAAAATCCAACACACGGTTAGACCATGTCCTGTATTATGACATAGAATTGAGGAACTTTTAAACCCGCGAATATTTACCGGTATAATTGCCGATGTTCACGCGGGCGATACCGCTGACAGAAGCTAATAAAAAACAAAAGCGCGCTTTTAATTGGTTTAAAATCTCTGCTACCGGAAATTCCATCATGCTCGAACGCTTTGTCCAGCAAGCTTGATAGTGACAAATGAGAAGTGACACTTGGCACTGTTGCCAACTATTATGTGTAATGCTTCCTTACTAGAACTGGAAGTTCTGTTGTAATGAGTTTGGAACGCTTGGGTTAAAAAGGGCTCATTTTAGAAAACGAGCCAAGAAGACTGTGCTTTAGTTTAAACTTTTGCTGCACATTGAGAGCTGTGGAGCCCCAGAGGTAATGTAAGTCAGGGCGACTTACGAGTTGTAGATCGTGAGTTCCAGTTTCGAACCCAGGCAGTGTTTTTTCACTTTTCACCACCTATATTATCAAGACTGGAAAAAACCAGCATGTCCTCTACAGGCCAATCTTAATATCTTCGATTGTTTTCTCAAAAATTCTATGATTTGATATTGGCATGGCACGTCCACCAACCCGCATTGCGCCCGCGTGGTGGAATACAACCTGCTCCTTCTAACAGAAAGGAGATCTGTGTCGAAAA
Organism: Orthosia incerta; assembly: GCA_948252205.1. Classification (NCBI taxonomy): domain Eukaryota; kingdom Metazoa; phylum Arthropoda; class Insecta; order Lepidoptera; family Noctuidae; genus Orthosia; species Orthosia incerta. Next base: position 13,921,037 of record OX411758.1, read on the forward strand.
CAGATGTGAGGAAAAAGTTAGATTATAGTTCTCGCCAAACTTCTTGGCCGCGCTGAAGTTGACTTTTCGATGCGCAAGGCACGGAGCGGTGCTGTTTTTGTATGAGATTTACTACTGCGCAGCCATTGTAGCCAACTTCAGGGCGGCCAAGAAATTTGGCGAGAACTATACCTAGGTCCCTTTGGAGGACGCTATTAAAAAAAATACCAACATACTTGGAATACTTATATGTAACTGATACTCTGAATACTAGATACAATGAACAAAGCACTAGAGTATCCGTTCGTAACTTGGGAGTAGGCCAATGTCAAACGTTAAGTTAAGCTTTGATTAATGGATTCGCGCATTGAATATTTAGTTAGTAACAAAGTTCGACTTTCAATGTCATGTTTTTATCAAAACTTTTACTGTAGTATATCTTGTTAGTTAAACAATGTACGCTCTCAATGAGGCATAGAACTACTTTTTATTAGGTCTGCATAAAATCTACATTAATGAAGACAATAGATTTCCAATTTAAAAAAAGCTTGTCAATGGTTTAACGAGAGCATTGTTTTTTTTTATTTGAACATGTGTGATGTTAATGTGTCACACTATTGGTTTAAATGTGTTCCAAATTTGAATCTTTTTTAATTTTTTTGTGGGACATTCGTAAATGAGATTGAATGTTGGTATCGTAAAATAATGTAGGTAATTAGGTATATTATGCCTATATGTATATAAAATGTGGATGGAGGGAAGGGAATACCAGAGAAAATTTGGATAGACTGTGTTAGGAGCGACATGAAAGAAAACAAGGCAGTCAGTGATAGCGTGACGGGGGCCAGGACGATATGCATGAAGAAAATGTGTGTGTTGACCCCAAGTAACATGGGATAAGGGCAGGAAGAAAAAAAAAAATATTTGTCTATAGATTTCGTAATATTATACTAAATAAGGAAAAGAAAGTAATGAATAAGAAGGACAGAGTAAAATTACAAGTTTGTCACAATCATCAAAATTTTGGCCTTTTTACATATGAAATTTTCAGAAAGAGTAAGTAGATCCAAATTAAATATTATCTGAAAATTCATAGAAATCAGTAAACACTTGAAATAATAACCGCATTAAAAACAATAAAAATACATAATAATGATGCAATCACTTGAAATAGTCATTGCCTGATAATGTAGTACCATAAACAAAGTTAACGTTACTGTTCACAATTTTTTATAACAACGCATTTAAATATAAATCCTTATCAATTTAACTGCAAATGCAAGTTTGTGAACAGCTGCGGGGATAATGACTTTGTTTCTTTGTTATGATTTTGCTTTAACTGAATCAGTTTTATAACTAAATGGGTTTAAAGCTTTTGTTCGTTTGTTAGTTTGTCTATCAGTTTATTGAACTATTAAATTTTTTAGATACAAGATATTGCCATCTTCTCCGCTTATATGAAGGTCTCAAATTATATCAAGGGCATTGCCTCCTGGTACATTTACTACTAGGGTAAAAGGTATCCTATGTTTTAATCCTGTTACATTTACTCTCTTGTCTACCCATAAGCCTGGTTTTGTCCTAATTCATTAAGCCATTTATGTTTGATCCAGTTTTATTTATTAGTCAGCCTAAACAGTAGGTAGCCTCAGACTTAGTGGTATATTTCAACATGTGGGTACCCCACAAATCTTATTTGTTAAAGAAGATACCGACATTATAAATGCACAACATAGGCCAGGGATGATGAATCTTTATTACATTTTTTTACAAAGAATAATAATGTGGCCATGGTGTGCCATTGAAGAATCTTAACATATCTGAAAACTGATAAAGTTAGTTAGATTAAGACTTAAAATTATAATAATATAGTTTATATAAGTCTGAAATAGCCAAGTCAGAGGCCCAGAGGCAGCTTAATTAACTCTGATACCAGAGGTGCCCATATGCTAGCAAGAAATAGAAAAAAACAGAAGAAGAGTTTGATTTCAGCAGTTGAAAATGATATGCTCATCATACTACACAATAGGCTAATACTTTGTTATGTTGAGCAGAATGTAATCTGAACTGCAGTCATCTGCCAATCGTTATATTGGCTTGCCTGAATTATTGTGTTGCGCTGCCACTACTGGCATGCATGTCTTTAGTTCGCTAACCCCGACATAGGAAATGCTCTTTCAGCAACATTGATGTGTTTAGGACACACAGAAATTATGTTATATATTATTAAATATTGTTCAAAGGAAAATGCTACTGATTATTATAATGTAGGAAAAATGTTTTACTAATGTTAAATTGAATATAGTTATCTATAATGAAATAAATTTGATCAATCAAAAAAATGTGTTTCTTATTATTGATTATTTGATTTATTTGCTAATATTATGCCACAGCTAAAGACATTTTTTTGGTCAGTGGGTTGTCTTTTTTTATTTGAGATGGGTTTGCCCTTGACTCTAGTCTAGGTTAGAGGTGACAGAGACAGAGTCGATGATGGAGTGAGCTTACCCAGAAGACGCCTGTTTACTAAAATCAAACTAATTTGATGAATAATAGAAATATGATTATACTGTTCTTATCTCTATATTAATAATAGTAACTTCAAAAACTTAAAACAAACTTGCTTTACTAATTATTAAAGTCAATTAGTTATCGAAAACAGGCTATTTCAATTTAATGTTCCAAGTAAATAGGATAAGGAATTTATAAGGAAAATAACAAATATTTGTGACATAACTGGGTTAGCGAGAAACCAGGTTAACTTATCTAAATGTCTTTAGTTACCATTTTGAGTATATAGCTGTTTTTCGATTTTTGGAAATATGTTAATTTTATCTGTGGTCCCGGTCGAAATTGAAGGTATAATTAAATTAAATCAAAATTTAAGCTATATACTTTTATAGAAAAGAAGGTATATTATTATTCAATTTAGGAAGGTAAGCCTATATTATCTAACTTTAGTCAAAAAGTAACTGATAAAATCCTTAGATTTTACTGTCAAGGATTATGGTTATCTTAGTAGAAAAAGACACTATCCATTATCATAAATTTAAAAAAAAATTATTTTTTTTGAAATTTACTTTTTTTTGCTCAATAACAAGTACCTAATGGAAATGTAGGTAGAAGTGTTTTCTGACTCAGAAAAAAAAAAATTAACGGCTAATTAGACCAAAATCTAATAGATATCATACGAATTCTCATAGTAAACACAAAAACAACGCAATCTACCAATTTCACGGTCAAGACTAGCAATAAAAAAAAATAAACATAGCACAGTGAAACAAAGGCTGCTCGTGACACTTCCACAGTAAAAAATCAATGTTATACAAAGGTAAAACATTTACTATGCCTATCCTACATACAATCTAATTTATTAATTATGAGAAATAGTTGTTTAAAACCCCATTGCGTAAGACACGTTCCGTAGAAATAAAGCGCAAATTCTTGACGTAAGAAATAAACATACGCGGTCCTTACCTAGAACAAATTCCCAGGCATCACAGCCCAGTGAGCGTTCAGGGACGATTTCCAAATCCAACATCGTGCACAAAACACTAAACACAAACTAAACTAACTAACTTTCACTTTAAAAAACGTTTTTTAACGCTAAAATTCGCTATTACGCTGCCTTTTCTTTGTTTGCCAACTTTAGTTTTCAACCATTTTGTATTTGTCAGAGGAACTGTCATTACAAACAGCTGATTGTATTTTACCAGGCCCGAACTGGAAGCGTTTGTTTTTTTCTTACACGATCGATTCACATAGCAGTTCACACTTAATAAGGTAATGAAGTCGATATTTATTTAATTGTAACTGCTAATAAGTGGGTATTTATTTCATAGAAATTAACGCAATTTTATAAAATTTAATTTTGTCTTATAATCGACTACCCTCATGTTTTAGCGTTGTGAAAAAACAGTTCACTTCAATAAACACGATTAAAATTGCAAATGAAGGAAAACCTTGACTGATAACAAACGAAGGCCTAACATATACGGTGAACACAATACCTAGACTAAATTAATTATTTCAAATTCAGTCCTGGCAAAGTCGAGTGACGCATGCGTACCAACCATGACAGAAGAAATAATGTTGTAGACTCTGTTTTACCGACATCTCTTTCCTACACATGGAAATTAAGCCTTATCGTCTCTTTCCTATCAACAGTTTACATGCTGTCTCTTTTTGCTTCATTATAGACATATCACTTTGTCTCTATCAGTCGGACGTGTTATTGATAATTGGGTAGATGTTGTGACCAGTTTTATTTTGTATCCATGTCGCGTCTCTCAACTGTAGATTTTGAATAGATAGAACTTAGACAGAAATGTATGATGCAGAATAAAAAATGGCTTGCTTAAAAGTGCATTATTTATGTCATGGTACGCACGTCCCTGAATCACTGTTTCTAGGACGACCTAGACAGCACGTCTAGGTCTAAAATAACATCCTAGAACTAAATTACTGTGTATTTATCGATGGTACTGATATGTTTTGTTGGGCTGCAGCTTTCACTCGGTTTCCCGCCATTCTCAAATAACCTTGGAGCGATCTCTGACGCCCACTGTCCTACGTAATGTTGTTACACAATAACGTGTTTATTTACTTCGAAATAGAATTCACGTATTTTAGCATAAACGAACGTCAGAGGACTTTGAACTAATCAAGAGATTCCCTTCATTAATTTCGAAATTTGTTTTTTTTGTGTAGATGAGAGGCAGTGACCTATATTTTGACTTGAGTGAGGAAAATATGCGCTTATAAAATTGTCGTTACGGTAAAATCTTCACGCTGTGCTTCTCAGGGACAAGACGACGGCGGAAAATTACTCACTACGTATAATTCTTATTTACTTACTAGATCATTTTACCTTTGTTTTAATTTATATTGCCTTTGAAAAAATGGTTGTATCTTAATGAATATTGGTTCTGCTTGTATATTGTAGAAAAAACATGTTATACCTATTCATAATTAGAAAACATTTTTTATTTATTTTTCGGGGTTCACGAGATATAACGATGTTTCTGTTCTTGAAATTAACCCTTATTACAATGCAATAAGGTGAATACAAATTTCCAAGTGAAGGAACCTGATCTTAGAGATGAAGCGTATATACTAGAACAGATACAGGGATTAGGTATTTAGCAAAACTAGGCTGCACCTATTCTAACTTTTAAAATACTCGATCCACCTAGACTCACTGTGCCTACGCAGTGCACGGCACCCGCGGCCCGCGCGAATCAAAGTACCGACGACGCGGCGAAGCGAGATAGCAGCATCGTCATAGCTCATTCATGTTTGCCAAAATCATACGTGTGTCAGTCACTTGAATTTGAACCCTAATTCAAAGAGTATAAAAGTAACGCTACGCGCACTAGTGTTTACATAAATAATTCGTGTGCCAGTCATTTTAATTTGAACCATTTGAAATATGACATAAAAGTAACGTGACGCGCACTGTGTTGTGCTAGAATATATTCTGCCCTTTTTTAACTACACTATTCCGCAATCCTTCCATCCTTGTCTGTCAATACTCGAGACTCGAGACTAGTCGGGACTAGGCAGACTTTATAGAATAGGTACTTTGAAAATACTCGGGACTCGAGATTAGTCGGGACTAGGCAGACTTTATAGTATAGGTACTTTAACAATACTCGATGCGAAAGAAGACTTTATGATGCAGTCTAGTATCAAGTAAGGACTCGTGCGAATGTGATCTCGCTTGACGTGTTGATACCTACTTGTCGTTGCAAACAAGTACTATTGGACTTATTTAGTGTGATCGGTTTTCATAACGACATTTTGATAAATCTTTTAAGAACATAATATTTATTTTTTATTACGACAATGTTACCAAAGGAAGTAGTGTATTAAAAAAAAACAATAACAAAACTAATTAAGTTCTCTGAAAAATTAATAGAAATCTTTTAATTACGCGAACAATCTTCAACGTAGATAAATCTTTACGATGACAGTCAAGTCTGTGTAAAGTATGAAGGGAACATTTCATTTCATTACTGCGTACGTACGTATCTACACGTATCGATAGTACGCAAAGACTAAGCATCTATAAAGTATGCGTATTTCATGGAAAAGGTGGACTAGGTGGAACAGGTATTTGGATCAAGTATTTGTACGGACTTGGACTAGGTGCACCTAGTCCAAAATTCACCTAGTACGACCCATCTCTACCTGATCTGTTGTTGTCTGTACTTAAAAAGTAAAAGACACTGCTGGAAAAAAACACAAAATATAATTATAATTTTAAATTCCGACTACTCTCAAAAGTGTAATGATTTTTTATTTTCTATTTATTTATTATATACTTTATTGTACACCACTCAAACTATTACAGAACAAAACATTTATAAAGATAAGTGTACAATGGGCGGTCGTGTTCTTTGTTCTATTTCGTCAATGGTTGGCGATATTTTAGTTGTTAATGTTGCCCGAACTGAGGAATTCTGACTTGCCTTCACAATATCTCTCAAGTCACAGGCCCTCAATGTCCTCAAACCTGCCGGGCTAGCACGGCCTACTGTGACAGGCTTGAGTCAGTTTGGGCGCAAAAACCGTGACTCAAGCCTCCTATCTATCTAAATTCATACTAGATTCGATTGCCAAGCAAATTCCGCTACACTGTATTCTCAATGATCGCAATTATAAACTTAATTGCGTTTTCCGTAAGCTTGACACTCGTGTCATAGGTCGATATTTACTACTACTCAACCACGGTCACATCAGTGCAGTACAGCCTTTTGAGGGTTCCGTACCCAAAGGGTTAAAACGGGACCCTAATACTCCGCGGTCCGTCTGTCTGTCTTGTCTGTCTAAAAACAGAATAAAATAAATATTTAAGTGGGGCTCCCATACAACCAACGTCATATTGTTGCCGTTTTTTTTTGCGATTTTGCGATAATGGTACGGAAACCTTCGTGCGCGAGTCCGACTCGCACTTGGCCGATTTTTTTTAAATTGTTTTTAATAATAATAATAATTTCTTTATTTGTATAGAATGCAGGTATTACAATAATGATGTTAGTTTCAGATATATGCCCAGTACATTCTGCCTATTGGCATACAAAAATATAGTGGTTAACTTACAGATAACTTAGAAACTAAAATTAAATTAAATTAATTAGTACTTAAATTCAAAATGAGATCATGAATCAGCCGAGTCTAAAATAATTTACATAATAATTAAGATACAGTGTAGCAAATACTACAATTCATCATTTATAAACTCGGTAACAGAGTAATAACATTTCTCTGTTAGCAACGTCGATAGCAGTTTCTTGAATTTTATTAAGGGCTGATCCTTAATACAATTTGGCAATTTGTTTAATATAATAGGATGGCTCCTATTATATTAAACATATTGCCAATAATGTTTTTTTTTAAGCAAAACAGTGTTATATCTACCAGTACACAATAGACTCTGGTATTTTGATCTCAAGGCAGTAGTTCGCATCCTCGTATCATTCAATGCAGGAAAGAGATGCTTATTAGTTTTAACGAATATAGCTACTTCGAGAATGTATAATATAAACTAGGAAAAGTTAGTATTTTGTGTTTCTAAAAAAAGGAATGCAACTATCTGTAGTCTTGGGATTAAAAATGGATCTTATGCACCGTTTTTGGGCTTTAAATATAGACTCCCTTTCGGAACAATTACCCCAGAATACTACACCAAATCTTAGAACAGACACCACAAAACCGTGATATGCAACCATTAATGTCTATCCATAATTATCTACGTTAACTTTCTTGGACAGATTGTAGAGAGCATACGCAGAGGTGCTTAATCTTTTGCAAACTTCTTCAACCTGCGGTTTCCACGTTAATTGACTGTCAATCAATATACCCAAGAATTTAGCCACGCTAACGCTATCAATAGTTTGTTCTTTATAATTAATTTTTAGGTTTAAAGGAAGAATTTTTTGATAAAAATGCATTATATTTGTTTTATTGAGGTTTATGATTAAATTATTGTCGTTGAGCCAGTTTATTATTAATTTTAGAGAATTATTTATTTCCTTTTCATAAAGCTCTTTGTTGAGGCAGTCTATTAGGATTGTACTGTCATCGGCAAATAACACACAAGGGTATGGGATGTGTCGGGGTAGATCATTTATATATAACAAGAATAATAATGGCCCAAGAACGCTGCCCTGCGGAACGCCATATTTAATTGCCCTTGGACCAGATAAATATTTAACCTCACGTCTTGATTTAATGCATATTTCAGTGATTTCCGTATATTGAAGACGCCCACTTAGATACGATTTTATTAGACGTAGGGCATTCCCTCGTATGCCGTAAGCTTCAAGTTTGGCCAAAAGCGTTTCATGGTTCACGTAATCAAAAGCTTTGGTCATATCGGTAAAAATGGCACAAATTGGTATTTTTTTATCCACATTAACCATTATTTTATTTATTAGATCGTATATGGCCATATTTATATTTTAATTTTTACGAAAACCTTTTTGTTCCTCACATAATATATGATATTTGGACAGAAATGAATAAAATGACTCATAAATGACTTTTTCGATTATTTTGGAAAATACGGGGATTAAAGCTATTGGTCTATAGTTAGCCATGTCTTCTTTAGTGTTCTTCTTATGAAGTGGTTTAACTATTGTGGTTTTAAGACTATCGGGGAATGTTCCAGCGGATATGCTTGCGTTAATAATGTGGCTTAGAGGATTAGCTATAGCACAACTGACAAATTTTATAACGTTTGTAGAAATACCGTCATATCCATAACTCTTCTTGTTCTTTAAAGATTTGATCACCCTTATAATGTCTTGAGGGACAACAGGGGCCATAAAAATAGAATGAGGGTGATACGTTATTCTTAGAGTATCTTTAGTTATGTCCAGGGGTGGATCTGAGATCTGATCAATAAAGAAATCGTTGAATGACTGAGCTATTTCATTAGGGTCAGTTAATATTAAATCATGTTTTTTTATGCTTGTTATGGGTTCACTTATAGATTTGGTATTATTTATTATTTGCCAGGATGTTTTAGATTTATTTTTGGAATTTTTTATTAAAAAGTTGTTCTGTGTTTTCTGGGTCAGTTTGATAATATTTTTAATTTTTTTTGAGTACTCTTTAAATGTCGTTTTATTTTCCCTGGTAGGGTTAAGTCTTTGTTTCCAGAGTAATTGGCGCTGTTTTCTGCTGCAGATTCTAATACCTCTAGATACCCATTTCATCTTTTTTTCTGCTCTTAATATGACAGTTTTGAACGGGAAGCATAGTTCATACAGGAGTTGAAATATTTCTAAAAAGTCATCATAGGCTTCATTTGGATCCTCTGTGCTATATATATCTGAAAACGATAAGTTTTGGAGATGATTTCTAAAGATAATTAAAAACGAAATAAGACTTAAAGGGAAATTTGTAAAAAAAAAACTAAAAACTTAAAACAATAGGCCATGAATTTTGAGTTTCGTATAACATAGCCTACATAGCGTAATTAATTTGTAAAGTTATGTCTAACACGGACAAAAAAACGACAAGCGTACCAAAACCACCGGGCGTATTTTAATGAAATTGTCACCATCTTAAAGACAATTTAACTATCTACATTTTGATTTGAGGCTTTTTTTTAGTCATACTAAATTTTGGGTCGCGCGGGTGTGAAACGATTGCGCGTTTTATTCCCTCAAGGCACCTCAAGGTCGTTGGCGACAGTCGTCTTAAAAAGAAAATGAATGTCGAATTTTACTAAAACGTCTGAACTGAGAGTCCAATATTTTCAGCTTTATTGACTAAGCTCAACATCATAGATCAACGCAAAATATAATAAGTTTTCTTACTATTTTTTTATCTAAATGGAACATATCGCCCGTTCTTCTAAATGCCATACTTTAAGAGAAAATTTATTTTAATTTTTTTAAAGAAGAAAATAGGATAAATAAATAACTTCGCTTTTCACAACCTAACAAAGATGCTATTAACATTTCTATTCATTTGTTTTTGCCAACATTGATACCCAAGTACTCATAACTAATTCAATTGTTCGACTGTTCGTTTTGCGTGTTTTTTGTTGGCAAGTCGGTCGTGTGACGTCGATGGGCGACGTGGTTCGAAATTACTACACGCCGATATTTAGATACATACGTAGTTTTGCTTCTACATTGTATTGGTTGGTTCAAACGTAATGACGTCTGTGGAGTTCGCTTTTCGCTGCGCAGTACCCCTCCCCTCAACACTGCTGTAACATGTCATAAACTTGCTACAGTGCAGCGACTTGGAGTTTTTGGCGGGATTTTTTCGAGTGAAGTTCAGCAGCTGTTAATATTATTTGCAAATTGATTCCTAGTGGATATTGTGATATAAAATTGGTGTAGTTTTATGTCTCAACTGTCTACGCAACTGGACAATATGTGAAATCATTGATAGAAGCGATCTCAGGATAGTGGAGCGGAGAATTTTATTGTAGTATTGACTACCTCCGCTAAACTGGAAGGGCTGACACTGATACAATTTGCTGCCAAATACTCCATAAAACATTAGAATCTGTTACATCCGTATTCTAATGCATACTAAAGAATGTTAAAATTGCACTGAAGACTAGGCAGCATGGTCTCAGACCTTAGCCTGTTCCGTCAGGAACAAACAAAAAAAAAAAATAAAAAAAAAAAATGCAGCGACTTGTGTTGTGTTCCGAACCGCCTTTCATTCTATTACTAAGACTTCGCGATCAGTCTGTCACCAGGCTGTATCTCATGAATCGTGATAGCTAGACAGTTGAAATTTTCACAGATGATGTATTTCTGTTGCCGCTATAAATAACAACAAATATTTAAGAGGTTATCGCAAAAAACGGCAAAAAAATTACGTTTGTTGTACAGGGCTCTTATACAATTACTAAGACTTCGCGATCAGTCTGTCACCAGGCTGTATCTCATGAATCGTGATAGCTAGACAGTTGAAATTTTCACAGATGATGTATTTCTGTTGCCGCTATAAATAACAACAAATACTAAAAAGGGAATAAAATAAATATTTATTAAGAGGTTATCGCAAAAAACGGCAAAAAAATCACGTTTGTTGTATAAGAGCCCTGTACAACAAACGTAATTTTTTTGCCGTTTTTTGCGATAACGGTACGGAACCCTTCGTGCGCGAGTCCGACTCGCACATGGCCGTTTTTTTATTTAACGATAGGCTTGCGTTTGACCACTATCTCACCTGATCGTAAGTGATGATGACTACTTCACCGTAGTCATTAGCCACCCTTGCCTAGATGTAAACTATTCTGATATTATGCGAAAGGCACGATGAAAGTATTAGCAAAACGCTTTGTGCGTATGGGTGTGCGATGTCCACCATGTACCGATGGCGCATTGCCGTACGTCTTTCTAGCTGGCTTCTTCCAAACTGTAGATTCCCTGACAGACCGGTAATTTCATCCTACACGCGCCATCATTCGCTTTCAAAGGTGTAAAATACCTCTAGAAATAATTTGGCAGCACATTGTATTGTTACAATCGTAAGCATTCCTTAATGATTGCGGGACTACCGTCCCGCAATCATTAAGGAATGCAGTCGGGAAACAGCAGATAATTTCGTGTTTTTCATTTCATCGGATTGGAATAAAACAGGTGGTGCCCGTGGGTCAATAATAACAACTGCACTGGTTGGTTTTCGAGGTTAAGGTTACACTAGTCGAAAATTCTTCCATGCAAACGTAGTCTAGGGATTATTCCACTGATTGACGATGTACATTCAAAATAAAAAGTGGTATCAATTTGTCTCATCATTATCTAGCCCTGTATGGAAGCGAAAAAGTAAAAAAATTAAAATTTGAAAGTTATGAGCGTCGAAATTTCCACATTTCGACACCAATTTTAACGCATTTTTGGGCGCGTATAAATACCATAAGAAGACGGAAAATTTAAAAAAGGCCTCCATACGGGGATAGATTAGTAGTTCAACAATGCAAATAATTTTATTTTGAACAGATAGATTGAGTCGTTTTTTCATGATATCTAGACTGCCAAAGGTCTGTTTATAAAATTTCGCGCGCTCGGTTTCGTCCTAAATCATTATCCATTTCGCAAAAAATTTGCAAAGTGTGTATCCGTACGCGAACTAGCTTCCTACTGCTCATCACAGCATCTATCTCTTCCGCACGTGTTGTCGGTTGATATAAAATGCATTTTAACCCCGCGCACAAAATAGTTCGTGCCGTCGACTAGTGTACCCTTAAGCAGCGCTTGCCGAAGATGGGCCTCGGATTGGTCAACATATTCATGACTTACCAAGACTGCTCCGTGCCTCGGCAAACGCGTTAAACCGTTGTTCCCGGCTACTTGACATTCAAAGAGTATGTAACACTATGTGTCAATTGTTGATCTTTGACATCCGTTACGGGAAGTCAGAATCCTGCTGAAATCTGACGCGTCTTTGAATGAAGAGGTTAGACCTGTGTTATCCAGTATTAATGGTTTGTGGAGGTCTTATAGGCGGACGGGCTACATCAAAAACTGGTAACCAGCTGAATCCGGTTAAACTGGAAGCTGACCCCAATAAAGTTGAGTTATGCAAGCTAGTATTATATTATCTGTGGTTGGGATAAGACTAGGCAGAATTATCGAATTGAAATAAAATAAGTATGGATGTAAATAATAATGTTTTATTCATACTGCTACTTCTTCGGTTACGCACTATAGTACTCGCCAAACTTCTTGGCCGCCCTGAAGTTGGCGGTTGCTGGAAATGGGTTCTGTTGGTTATCCTTTAAGGCTTTAACACCCTGGCTATTTTTTTGTAAACATTTTCAATGACCAAAAACGACCTTTTACAGATTTATTATATGTATTGATTATCATTTCATTTAACGACTTCGTAGATGACGATCTCATAGAGATGTACATTACAAGAAGACGCAAGACAATCAAGGCCTGAACATTCATTATCATATTTTTTTTTTTAACTTATCTATCCTTCTTCTTACTTTTAGACTTCTTCTTTTGCTTAGACTTATGTTTTTTCGACTTCTTCTTTTTATGCTTTTTATTCTTTACTTCATTAACATCGACCCACGAGTCTTGGCTTGATGAGGAGCTTACAATTACAGTATCCTTCATATTGCTAGCTTCGATCAGTAATTTTGTTTGTAGATTTTCTGGTATTTTCGGCCCGTATACTGCATCGTCGTCATCTGCTTTGGGACTTTCGTCCTTACTGCTAGACTCTTTGGAGGTTTCAGTTGGAAGTTCTACCTTCTTGTTAGACACTTCTATTTTATCAGTAGGAGGATCACTCTTCTTGCTCGATTCTTCAGGCGTTCTTCTCCAAGAGTTAAGTTCGTCAAAGTCTATATTCGCGAAGATCCCTCGCGGTGGAGAAGTATTTCTTTCTACGTTTTTAGGCACATCTATGAAGTCATTTCCGTCATCGTTTTTACTTTTATCTTGTTTCTCTTCTTCATCTTCACTATCGCTAAGGAAAATTGATTTGTAAAGATCCATTTTATCGAATTTATTTATTGTATCTGTCACTTCAGCGCCTAGATTTTTAGTCTTTTCTGATTCTTTTAAGAATAATTCAGCTACTGTCATTCTTTTACTGAATCCTTGTTCTGTTTCACTTACATCAATTTTATCTTCAGTATTCTGATCGATATTTTGATCAGATTTATTTCCCTGATCAGTTTTTTGAACAGTCTGATCGGTTTTAGGTAGTATACTGGTTGTCAAAGACCTGGACCCACTGAACTTGCTCTGTTCTTTGGCGAAGCTATCTTTGTCGTGTACTGAAGACTCCAAGTACGAGAATATTGAGTACGAGACTTTTGGCCGATTTTCCTTTTTCTGTTCAACCCTGTGGACAAGTAATATTCTTTAGAACATAAATAAACCTAAACTACTATTGCAAATAGAGGATATTTTTTGTTTCTTTTTAACAGGTAATCACTAATGATTCGATTACACTTATAGCAAGCTAAAGCTACAGAACACACACAGTCTCCGATGAATATACCACAGGAGCAATGCTGCGGGCAGAAGCTGGTTTTCTCATTTTTTTGTAGAAGAACAGCGTTTAATTTAGAAGAAAGAGAGTGACACCCGTGGCATAGAGGAAGCACTGCAACGCCAAACTTTTTATAAAATACCAGGCGCCATATTTACGGCCGACTACTGCTCCTTGCCGGTTAGCTAATCTTGACACAATTATTTTTTTCTTATAAATAGGCTCGCGCTTGACCACTATCTCACCTGATGGTAAGCGATGATGTGGTCGACGGTGTAACACGGTTGCCTAGAAGTAACCTATTCACTCTTGACTTAAAGACCCCGAGGTTGTAGCTATCTGGAAACACAAGACTCCGGCAGGGAATTCCACTCCTTAGCTGTACGTATAATGAAACTATTTTCAAAACATTTAGTGCGTATGGGTGGGATGTCCACCATGTACCGATGGCGCATCGCCGTACGTCTTGTAGTCCGATAATGAAACGGGCTAGGCGGAATTAGATCATGCAATTTCATCGCACACTCCCCGAAATGCAACCGATAAAAAACCGACAAGCTGCCAACACGACGACGATGTTCAATGATTTGGAGCTTTGACTCGACCAGTGCCTCATTACCGATGAGCCTCTTGGCCTGTTTTTCGATCGACTCTAGTGCATCAAGCTGGTATTTAGCAAATCCATCCCAGAGATGAGAACAGTATTCCATGCAAGATCGAACTTGCGCTTGATACAACTTAAGCAGCTGCTCTGGCGTGAAGTACCGTCTCACCTTCGCAAGGATCCCCAACTTTTTGGCAGCAAGTTGAGCCTTTGCCTCAATGTATAGGCCAAAATTGAGTGTCGCTCTTTTTTGGCTCTTTTTTGCGGAGAAGAGACACGCCTGTGTTTTTGCGGCATTAAACTTGACCAGATTGGCATCGCCCCATTCGGAGACTGCCTCCAAGGACAAGTTCAAGCGCTCCACCATGGCCTCACGGAGAGACCGGACCTGAGGCCCAGTGGCCCGTGCGTTGGACAAGTAACTCTCAGCAACAGTGCTGTCATCTGCATACCCAAAGGTAGTAGGTAGTAGGTTTTAGCAGTTCATTTATGTGCAGCAAGAACAATGTCGCTGAGAGTACCGACCCCTGAGGGACCCCGGCATTAATATCCAATAGGTCCAAAGTGCAGCCATCGATAACTACTCGAATGGAAGTCTGCAATCCAGTCACACAGACCACCGGGCAGACCGAATGAAGGAAGCTTACCAATAAGGCTTTCGTGCCAGACCCTATCAAAAGCCTTCGAGATGTCGAGGGAGACGGCAAGCGCTTCCCCATGCCTCTCGATGGCCTCACTCCAGATGTGAATGGCATACGCTAGAAGATCCCCAGTGGACCAATTTCGGCGGAAGCCGTATTGGCGGTCGCTAAGGATGTCGTTGGCTTCAGGTATGCCAGGAGCTTACTATTAAGTACGCGTTCGGACGTTACAGAGATGGGTCTGTAGTTGGCCGGGTCAGTACGACTGCCCTTCTTGGGCACGGGCTGTACGTTGGCTTGCTTCCAAGCATTCGGCACTTTTCCAGTCTCATAAGAAAGGCGAAACAAGCGTGTCAAGATCGGAGACAACACACACAATTATCATACTTATCCTGTTACAAAAACAATAGTACCGAGACTCCTCCGTATCTTGGAATGCACGATAAGTCGTTGCTGTCGTTTATAAGGTGTTAGGTTCTGCGCGCGGCTACGCCCGCGTTGAAAGTTAAAAAAAAATGCTCCGATCGCCACCAAACTTTACAGGATTATCCGCTGGGTCAATCTAAATATTTTCCTGTTCTGTTCTATGCTAGTGTCTATCTTACCAGGCCGCCACGGTGCTTCAGACCGCCACGTGGTCTGCTGGCGAATCATGACGCCGTACACGCCCCGTTGAGCTGCCTCCCTCTGTTCTGTTCTATGCTAGCTCTCTTACCTGCTGCCTCCAATCTCGGGCACGTTGAATCTCTTGCACAACAGAGCTTCAGGCCGCCACGTGGTCTGCTGGCGAGTCATGACGCCGTACACGCCCCGTTGAGCTGCCTCCCTCTGTTCTGTTCTATGCTAGCTCTCTTACCTGCTGCCTCCAATCTCGGGCACGTTGAATCTCTTGCACAGCAGAGCTTCAGGTCACCACGTGTTCTGCTGGCGAGTCATGACGCCGTACACGCCCCGTTGAGCTGCCTCCCACTGTTTTGTTCTATGCTAGTGTCCATCTTACCTGCTGCCTCCTATCTCGGGCACGTTGAATCTCTTGCACAACAGAGCTTCAGGCCGCCACGTGGTCTGCTGGCGAGTCATGACGCCGTACACGCCCCGTTGAGCTGCCTCTCTCTGTTCTGTTCTATGCTAGCTCTCTTACCTGCTGCCTCCTATCTCGGGCACGTTGAATCTCTTGCACAACAGAGCTTCAGGCCGCCACGTGGTCTGCTGGCGAGTCATGACGCCGTACACGCCCCGTTGAGCTGCCTCCCTCTGTTCTGTTCTATGCTAGCTCTCTTACCTGCTGCCTCCTATCTCGGGCACGTTGAATCTCTTGCACAACAGAGCTTCAGGCCGCCACGTGGTCTGCTGGCGAGTCATGACGCCGTACACGCCCCGTTGAGCTGCCTCCCTCTGTTCTGTTCTATGCTAGCTCTCTTACCTGCTTCCTCCTAACTCGGGCACGTTGAATCTCTTGCACAGCAGAGCTTCAGGCCGCCACGTGGTCTGCTGGCGAGTCATGACGCCGTACACGCCCCGTTGAGCTGCCTCCCTCTGTTCTGTTCTATGCTAGCTCTCTTACCTGCTTCCTCCTATCTCGGGCACGTTGAATCTCTTGCACAGCAGAGCTTCAGGCCGCCACGTGGTCTGCTGGCGAGTCATGACGCCGTACACGCCCCGTTGAGCTGCCTCCCTCTGTTCTGTTCTATGCTAGTGTCCATCTTACCTGCTGCCTCCTATCTCGGGCACGTTGAATCTCTTGCACAGCAGAGCTTCAGGCCGCCACGTGGTCTGCTGGCGAGTCATGACGCCGTACACGCCCCGTTGAGCTGCCTCCCTCTGTTCTGTTCTATGCTAGTGTCCATCTTACCTGCTGCCTCCTATCTCGGGCACGTTGAATCTCTTGCACAGCAGAGCTTCAGGCCGCCACGTGGTCTGCTGGCGAGTCATGACGCCGTACACGCCCCGTTGAGCTGCCTCCCTCTGTTCTGTTCTATGCTAGTGTCCATCTTACCTGCTGCCTCCTATCTCGGGCACGTTGAATCTCTTGCACAGCAGAGCTTCAGGCCGCCACGTGGTCTGCTGGCGAGTCATGACGCCGTACACGCCCCGTTGAGCTGCCTCCCTCTGTTCTGTTCTATGCTAGTGTCCATCTTACCTGCTGCCTCCTATCTCGGGCACGTTGAATCTCTTGCACAGCAGAGCTTCAGGCCGCCACGTGGTCTGCTGGCGAGTCATGACGCCGTACACGCCCCGTTGAGCTGCCTCCCTCTGTTCTGTTCTATGCTAGTGTCCATCTTACCTGCTGCCTCCTATCTCGGGCACGTTGAATCTCTTGCACAGCAGAGCTTCAGGCCGCCACGTGGTCTGCTGGCGAGTCATGACGCCGTACACGCCCCGTTGAGCTGCCTCCCTCTGTTCTGTTCTATGCTAGTGTCCATCTTACCTGCTGCCTCCTATCTCGGGCACGTTGAATCTCTTGCACAGCAGAGCTTCAGGCCGCCACGTGGTCTGCTGGCGAGTCATGACGCCGTACACGCCCCGTTGAGCTGCCTCCCTCTGTTCTGTTCTATGCTAGTGTCCATCTTACCTGCTGCCTCCTATCTCGGGCACGTTGAATCTCTTGCACAGCAGAGCTTCAGGCCGCCACGTGGTCTGCTGGCGAGTCATGACGCCGTACACGCCCCGTTGAGCTGCCTCCCTCTGTTCTGTTCTATGCTAGTGTCCATCTTACCTGCTGCCTCCTATCTCGGGCACGTTGAATCTCTTGCACAGCAGAGCTTCAGGCCGCCACGTGGTCTGCTGGCGAGTCATGACGCCGTACACGCCCTGTTGAGCTGCCTCCCTCTGTTCTTTAGAAGCGAGACCGTGGTTTGTTGAGCTTCTCGCCACGGCTGTAAGAGGGTTTGTGGCTTCGTCTGGCTGTGAGGCGTGGGTGAACCTGGGGACATAAGAATGAATGAAGATGATTGCGATTGATATTTAGAGGTAAATGTTCCTAGTGTTGTATATATGAGTGTTTGATGTTTTCGTCTAGATAGCGCTTTGGCATAGTTAATTTGTGGAACATGATTAAGTGTTACATGAGTCAAGATCAGGCAACGCCATGTAGTGACAACAGGAATAATTAGTAGTAGCTAGTAGCGCCATCTAGTATCGATTAGCGTCACTAATCTTCTCGGAAGCTCGTATCAAATGGAATTTTCTAGAAAGTTCGAGCCGATCATTCTGGAAGTTTCTCGTCGCTTCGGGAACAATGGGCTCGAAAGTAAATTGATCTGAAAAATTCTCGAAGTATGGAACGAGCACAGCACCGCTTTTTAAGCACGTAAAGAGCGGTGGGGTTCGTCGTGGGTCAGTTTCGATTGGGAAGCGATACGAAGCGAAAATAATGCAAGGTAATAAAGAGTGATTAATTGAAGTCTGCTGTTTAAATAATTTATCCTTGAACCCCAGCTCGTAACAATAGCTCTTTGTTCGTTCAACAAAGTTCTTTTTATTTAAAGGTGCGAAGAAATTGAACATAAGGAGAATTACGAATATCTTTTGTTTACCGTAATTTTCTGTCTCGCAAGTCAGGTACATCGAATTTCGTTTTCGTTGCTCGGCCAATATAATATGACATTGAATCTCAAAGGTACATTATTCCCGAGGGTCGATGGCCGGGGCGGGCCACTAGTAATCTATAAATGTAATCCTTCTCGCTGGAATAGGGTAATTGACAAAAAATATCTATTTAGTCCGTCCGTTAGATAACCTAAAAATATTTGACACGTAGTTTTTCTTTTGCCACGTAAACAAAAAAATACGACGATACAGTACGATGAAATATCGTGTGACGTCACACTTTATACTGACAAAGTGACGTCACAAGCCCCCACTCCTGAATTTTGATGCGCTTTATATTTGTCAATTTTTATTTACCCAGGAAACATCGCTATTATAAGGACAAAAAAAGGAAAGATAACTCACCGATCCCCCATAACGCCACTCAAAGGCCGATACAACTGCGCAGCCTGCTCAAATTCCGCTATCTCCCTCTCTCTCTCCCAGTTCTGCAACTTATCTCCTTCACTATCTCTCTCCAACACCCCCTTACTCTTATTGGCCACAAATTTTTCATACCTCTTCTGTTTTTCAGGGTTACCAACGAAAGGTTTGAAGACTCTTGGCAAGTCTTTGCCTGAATCTGTTATGGGGATGTAGTCTAATTCTGCATTGTTTGTGTATGTTACAAAGTTCACGTTTCTGCCGAGGAGTTTGGATATGGGGTCATCTGTAGGTGTGTTTGTTGGTGTAGGTGTGGGTGTGGGTGCTGGTGGGGGTATGGGAGCTTCGCCTAGTAAGTCGCCGCGGGCCTTCGCTGATAATTCGTGGCGGCCTAGTCCTGTGAATAAAAAGAGTGATATTCGTAGATCATTCTTCCATACAAACGTAGTCTGGCGATTAATCCACTGTTTCACGATGTACGTTCAAAATAAAAAATGACATCAATTTGTCTCATCATTATCTAGTCCTGTATGGAAACAAAAAAGTAAAAATAAAACTTTGTTATAAGCGTCGAAAGTTCCATATTTCAACACTAATTTTAACGCATCTTTGGGCAGAAATAAATAGCATAAGAAGAAGGAAAATTGCAAAACAGCCACCATACAGCGATAAATTAGTAGTTCAACAATACAAATAATTTTATTTTTAAAATATACATTTAGTAGTTTTTTCATAATATCCAAAGGTCTGTTTATAAAATTTCGCGCG
This sequence comes from Orthosia incerta, assembly GCA_948252205.1. Classification (NCBI taxonomy): domain Eukaryota; kingdom Metazoa; phylum Arthropoda; class Insecta; order Lepidoptera; family Noctuidae; genus Orthosia; species Orthosia incerta. The sequence continues at coordinate 13,940,996 of OX411758.1, forward strand.
CTCATTTTCGTCCTAAATCATCATCCATTTCGCTACAAATTTGCAAAAGTGCTAATTCGTACGTGAACTAGCTTCTTACTGCTCATCACAGCAACTATCTCTTTCGCACGTGCTGTCAGATAAGTTAGCATGCATTTTAACCCCGCGCAGAAAATAGCTCGTGCCGTCGACTAGTGCAACCTTAATCGCTTGTTTCTTACGAAAAATTCTTGCTCATTTCATAGTTAACTTAGTCATATTTATTTTATGTTTCTTTTCGACCATTCTATAGAATCTATTACCAGAGATTTAAAATCCGTATCCCTCTCACAGAGAGGAGGCCTGTGTCCCAGCAGTGGGAACATTCAAACGCTGATGATGACGGAACGAACGAACGTTATAGTAACGTACGTTTGGTACTATTTAATTTTCAAAAAATACTAGTTGCAGTGGTAAAGTCCGCGACTATGATACGTTGGTCCAAACCCATACAGGCACTTTTTAGGGTTCCGTACCCAAAGGGTAAAAACGGGACCCTATTACTAAGACTTCGCGGTCCGTCTGTCTGTCTTTCACAGATGTTGTTCTGTTGCCGCTATAACAACAAATACTAAAAACAGAATAAAATAAATATTTAAGTGGGGCTCCCATACAACAAACGTGATTTTTTTGCCGTTTTTTACGATAATAGTACGGAACCTTTCGTGCGCGAGTCCGACTCGCACTTGGCCGGTTTTTTTTACAATTATTTTTTTATTTGTGATGGGTTTGCTCTTGACTCTAGTCTAGGTCAGAGGTGACAGAGACAGAATCGACGATGGAATGAGCTTTCCCAGAAGAAGCCTGTTCACTCTAACTTTGAAGAGATTCGGGTCGAATGCGTTCGGAAACACAGACGCAGGTAGTGAGTTCCATTCATTCGCTGTGCGCATTATAAAGGATGTTTGGAAGCGCTTGGTTCGAATTGGTGGAATGGCAACAAGGTAAGGATGATAAATTGCAGTGCGTCTAGATGTCCGATGGTAGAAGGGGGCTGGTAAGATGAGGTCGTGCAGTTCTTGAGCACACTCACCGAAGTACAGTCTGTAGAAGACCGACAAGCTGGCAACCTTGCGGCGATGAGCAAGCTGTGAAGCTTGGCATCCGCCAGCTCAACGTCGCTAATGAGCCTCTTGGCTCTGCGTTCCACCGAGTCAAGCGCGGCAAGCTGATACTTAGCTAAGCCATCCCATAGGTGGCTGCAATACTTCATGCAGGATCGGACTTGCGCTTTGTATAGGGTTAAAAGCTGTCCAGGCGTAAAGTGTCGCTTCACTCTATTTAGGATGCACTGTTTTTTGGCCGCGATTTGGGCTTTGTACTGAATGGAGGCGCCGAAGTTGAGACTGGATGCAACTCCATGCCTAGGAGTTCGAGCCGATCAGTCACAGGTACATACGTACCCCGAAAAGTAGGAGTTTGATCGAAAATACTCCTTTTTGCGGTAAAAGACACGCTTGTGTTTTGGTGGCGTTAAAGGAGATCAGATTGTCATCACCCCACTGGGAGACAAGGCTTAAGGTCAAATCTGTCCGCTCCACCATAGCCTCTCTCAAGGAACGAACTTCATCCACGCTAGTTTTTGCGCTGGACAAGTATCTCTTTGAATCAGTACTGTCATCTGCGTACCCAACAATACCAGGCTGAAGTAGGTCATTGACGTGCAGCAGGAAAAGAGTTGCAGAGAGAACAGACCGCTGAGCAACTCCGGCATCAATAGCCATAAAGTCATGGAGCAGCCGTCAATGACTACTCGGATCGACCGTTCACTGAGGAAGTCTGATATCCAGCTACAAAAACCAGCGGGGATGCCATAAGCAGACTCGCTTACTGAGTAGACTCGCGTGCCAGACCCTGTCAAAGGCCTTCGAGATATCAAGCGAAACAGCAAGTGTCTCTCGATGGCTTCGCCCCAGCAGTGCGTGACATACACAAGAAGATCGCCAGTTGACCGTCCCCGGCGAAAGCCATATTGACGGTCACTGAGGAGATCATTGTCTTCAAGGTAGGTCAGCAACTTACTGTTCAGTACCCATGCCATAACTTTGGACAAAATGGAGGTAATGGCGATCGGACGGTAATTGGCAGGGTCTGCACGGTTGCCTTTTTTGGGCACTGGTCGCATATTTGCAAGCTGCCAGGATTTCGGCACCTTCCTTTTTACAAGAGAGAGGCGGAACAAGCGTGTCAACAGAGGAGACGGTTCTGGCGCACACTGCCTCAGCACTCTCGCTGGAATGCCGTCAGGCCCGCTGGCCTTGTTAAACTAAATAAAAAAAATCACTTTGAACAATTTATTTTATCCCACTCCTCTCAAAACAGTGAAGGAAAACATCATGAAGAAACCAGCTTGTCTCCCTAGACAAAAAAACATGTGTCATTCACAAACTTGCACTGGGCCCGCGTGTGTCTCAGCAATGGTAAATAATGTTATACCTTGGTCCCTCGGCTCCTGCGTGGTAGGTTCGAAGCGGGACCTCCTAGCACTGGCTTCCGCGGGCACGTAGTCTCGCGGTAACGCTGGAGCGGGGTAGCTGGGGACTGACGGGAACGGTGCGATGGCTTTTACGAAGCCAGATAAAACCTGTAAATATATAGATAGTATATACTTGACTGTAAACCTTCTTCTTTTTCTTTACGTGTCCATTGGACGAAAATTCTTAACACAGACGGAAAAAGAGGGGTTTTTTAAGTGATGACGTGTGTTTGTGGATTTGTGTATCTGTATGTGTCATCATAGCTCCTGAACGGATTTTAATTGAGTTTATTTTGTTTGAAAGACGAGTTTATTTTGTTTGAAAGGCGACTTTATAAAGTCGCCTTTGAAATGAAAATCGGTCCAGCCGTTCAAAAGTTATGGGCGTTTTACTGTTTGAATCGGGGTGTTTCGCAAGATGTCGTGTCATAATTACGTGCTCAATAGATTGTCGATCGAAGCGTGTCTACTACTAGATAAATTATGTAGCATGACATAAAAATGTGAGGATTAATGGGTAAGTGAGAAATAAATAGAATAATATACAAGGCATAGATATCATCGCTTAAGTTCAGGGGAGTGACCATAAGCTCTTAGAGTAAGGTTATTTTGAATGTGTGCGACAGATGTATATGACTTGTATACATCTGTCCCTTACGCAAACTCAAAATAACTTTACTCTAAGAGCTTGTGGTCAACTCCCAGGTCTATACTAAGTTTACAAACGAAGAAATGCGGCTAAGATTTTTATATTAGGGCGTAGTAGTTAGCAGTTTTGTTTGCGGCATTACGGTCGTTATGAGGCGGTAGTGCTAACTTAAGCTCGTATTATAAAACCTCACTCAATATTCAAGCATCAGTAACTTAAAAATGGTTTAATCCTTTGATTGGTTAAAACCAGTTTTAGGAAAACTTTATGTTACAAAAGAGGAGAAAGAATTGAAGAAAACCTCTAACACAGATAATAAAATACTAGCATACTGATGCCTCATCCCATACACAGAAACCGACCACGTAACTAGCGTTTTTCGTCTGATTAAACCGATTATTTTTTGTATATCAATTGCGTTCGGTTCCTTTCCACGGCGATAGAGAGATGGTGTTAGCAGCGACTTGCAAGTAAAAGGGTTTACTCGGTTCGTGAATATTTTTTTCTTTAAATACAGTGAAGGTTTGTTTTATAGTATATTATGCAACTAGTGAATAAAAGACGGATTTAAAGCGAGGGCCTTAGATGAATCGCGAACAAGTGAAGGATTCTAACAACTGAATCACGACCGTAGGGAGCGGTTCATGATGATTGAATCACGAGCATAGCGAGTGATTAGTGTTAGAATCATGAACCCTCGATATAAATCAGTTTAATTCAAGAGTTGCATACTATATTTTATATCATGACTACGAGAAAAAGAAAGATTTAAGCGAAAAGCACAAGGAATATTAATAAATAAATAAATAAGTGGTTTATAACCTTCATAATTTACAAAAAAAATTAAACCCTGACTCTGACCTGAGCTAGGTAACAGCACCTGTGTTTTAAGGGCCAGTGACCACATCCGTTACGACATAATTACTTATAATTAATTAAACACTAATGCAATTGGGGCAAAGTATTCTTAAAAAAAAAAAAAAAAAATTAGAATTACAATCCAAATAAGTATTCAATAAATATCCTAGACTAAAATCAAACTAATTATTAAAAGCCTAAATATAAACAAACACAAAATTAAAATAGAAAAAGGAGTTTGAAAGTCGAGCACAAGAAGTTTGTATCGAGTATTTTTTGCGCAAGGAGGTTATATAGCATTGAGGTCGGATGAGAGAGGTCGAATGTATTGGTGTGTTCCAAATTCAACACCAAAACAGTGATTAAAAGTGCTTTTTATTCACTGTGTTTAGTGAATAAAATAAGCTTTTTAGAGGAGGAATGGTATAATAGTATTTTTGCACGTTTTTACAGTTTCTTTGCACCAAAATGTGTTACAATGCAAATTTAAATAATCGAGTGGAATGTCTCAGAAATTTAAAACGGCGCCATCGATTGGCATCAATTTTAAATGATCCGTTCAAATAATCTTTGAAATGTGAATTAACAGCCCAATATTCTATATTTTTGTGCTTAGGAGAGTTGATAAAACCAGAACACATTTTTTTTTTATGTGCAATTCTAGATAATATTAATTTTACACACAATTCAATAACAAATCGGTTCATATCACGCCATCTAGTGAGATTTATTGTAACCAAATTTTGTTTCTTAGCGCTGATACCCCGTGCCTTTACAACCCAGGGATCGAAACCAGACCTTCTAAAAATGGGAAAAGAAGTGAGTTTATGTACGTATGTATTTTTTTGTTTCATATTATCAGAACCAAAATTAAACAAATTAAAACATCATCATCATCATCATATCAGCCGAAAGACGTCCACTGCTGGACATAGGCCTCCCCCAAGCGTCGCCACATTGACCGGTCCCGTGCGTCCCGCAACCAGCGGATTCCTGCAACCTTCACCAGGTCATCGGTCCACCTGGTGGGAGGCCTTCCAACGCAACGTCTTCCGGTTCGCGGTCGCCACTCCAGAACCTTTCTGCCCCATCGGCCATCCGTTCTGCGAGCAATGTGCCCGGCCCACTGCCACTTAAGTTTGGCAATTCTTCGGGCTATGTCGGTGAGCCTGGTTCTCTTACGGATCTTAACATTTCTGATTCGATCACGCAAGGAAACGCCGAGCATAGCCCTCTCCATTGCCCTTTGAGTGACTGTAAGCTTTCTGATAAGGCCCATTGTTAGCGACCACGTCTCAGAGCCATATGTCATCACTGGCAACACACACTGGTCATAGACTTTTGTCTTGAGACACTGTGGTAAGTTGGACGAGAAGACACCGCGCAACTTCCCGAACGCTGCCCAGCCGAGTCGGATTCGACGGTTGACCTCTTTCTCGAAGTTGGCCCTACCCAACTGGATCGTTTGTCCCAGGTTGTCCACAACTTCGAGTGTAGAGTCTCCAACCTTGATAGGAATGGGTGTAACATGGGCATTCAACATCACCTTGGTTTTGTCCATGTTCATTTTCAGACCCACTCTTTCGGAAGCTCTACTGAGGTCATCGAGCATTGTACTGAGGCTCTCCATGGTCTCAGCCATGACCACTATGTCGTCGGCAAACCGAAGGTGAGTGATGTACTCGCCATTAACGTTGATGCCTAGGCCGCTCCAGTCCAGAACCTTGAATACATCCTCCAGTGCAGCAGTGAACAGTTTCGGAGAAATGACGTCTCCCTGTCTCACGCCACGCTGGAGAAGGACTGGTTCCGAGGTCTGATCCTGAAGACGGACTGACATGGTGGCGTAATTAAAACATATAATTATTTAATTAACTACTGTTACTCTGAAATAGATTCTGCTTCAACTTAATCTTCAGTTTCGTAACTTAAATCACGTCGTTCTGCAAATTATTAAATGTTCGATAAGATTATTATCGAACCTAATGTCGTGATCCCAGTATGCTATGAAATATTCGGCTAATTAAAAACTGACGGTCTTGCCATCACGAGATAACGCAACCCATCTCTGGATATTTATCTCATGTGCGTCTGACATAAACAGTACGGTACAAATGACACTAGCTATTGCCGTGAGCGTTGACGGCGGACTGACAGAGGCAGAGCGGAGCGGCCTGCGTGGTGGCCCTGCTCCCCCCCCCCCCATCTCACTGCGCACATAACTAATGCACGGTACAGCTATACACTACGGCCTCAGTCAAACTATACACTATTATATGTACTTACATGGCCACTCTTCTGAGCAGTACTCTTCTTCTGTGTGGGGGGAGCCGGGCCGATAGTGAAGTCGTAGTGCGACATATCTTCTCTCGCGTAGATATCCTCGTCGTCTGCTTCAAAGGCGCCCACGCCGAAGGCTTGGCCGCGGATTGATACCTATAAGAATAGATTTTTTTTATAAACTAATGTTGATAATTTACACTGATATTTGCACAGTCAAAAGGCCACTTGTCATTCTGAGTCCACCAATAATCGATTGGGCATGGATTTTGGATGAAACAATGGCTAACATAAATTCTGCAATTTTTTGTGAGAACCATGTTCCTATTTATCAAATGAATGAATATTTGTTAGTGCTTGTAATACTTTATACCTATACGTAGTGTTAGGGTGCATCGTCCTCACGTATATGACTTAATGTATGTATGTAAATATTGTAAAACGCCTTAGGTTAGATGGAGCGTCGATCTTCGCAGGATGGCTGGTAGCAGCTGGACGAGTGTTGCCAAAGATCGAAACAAATGCCGTGCAATAGGGAACATTACTGCCAATTGCTCCCGCCAGATGGCGCTTGACGGCTCTGAGTAAACAAAAACATAACAGCATGGCGAACTCTTTTTTACTGTTTTTAAGATAACTTGTGTTCAAATACCAAATAATAATATTGGGTAAGTTAATTAGCTTCATTTTTCTTTCACTATTTGTTTTATATTTTATATACATAAACTGCGAAATTTTGTCGCTGGACTTTCGACAGTTTGTTTTTTTTTTAGGAATGTGTCCGATATATCTTAACGTAACTTATATCTGACATGTGTTAGATATCATATCATATCGATATCAAAATAACCGATATTACAAAAGCTGTATCTAATAAAAACCTTACTAGCGTGTGAGAACGAATAATTCAAAACTTAAAACCTTAACAATGCGAAAACGTACGAACTACGAACAAAACGCAAACTTCACAAACGTTAGGAACCATATTCGCTACCTATCTTTCTAAGTATTATTTCGTGTTCGTTGTTAGTTTGCTCATCTAAATAACATTTTAACTTTTGCAAACTGTACTACTGATATCAATAACTGAAAACCGTTTTCGATATGAAAACACATACATAACCGTTTGCGCAAAAAAACCGAAAACGCCCTTCTCTAGTTTGTTTACGCAGAAACCTGTGGCGCCATCTGAGCGCAGCTTTGCGGATAGTTCCCTATTGGAGAGGCCTATGACTAGCAGTGGACTGTTGTCGCGTGGACAGTGGATTGATGATAACTTACCCTAATGATTCATCGAATCGATGTGACATGACTCCTCAATTTAATTTTAATAATTGGTGTAAATAAATGTTTTATGAATATAAACGTAATATATTTAAATATAAGTATTAGTACACATAGTACATAAACTTTTATTGTAATAAATAAACAATCAACAATAAAATAAAATCCGATCGATAGAATGAAGTCTGACATAAAAGAGTAGAAATTAAATAAAGGCCGTTTGTTTCTTAAAAATAGTAGATTTTACAACAAGTGCACAAAACGAACCATTTTTATCCGAAATAAAAATGGTCGAGGATAATAGTACATTGTGATACAAGGGTGGGAAGTAGGTTATTGCAAACGAGCTGACATTAACAAGCCCGAGCCGAAGGCGAGGGTTTTTAATGACACGAGTTTGCAATAACCTACACACCCGTGTATCACACGACGTTTTTTAATACAGTTGTGAGAAACAGTAAAAACAAATCAAAGAATTAGATTTGTTTATTCACAAAAAATAAAATTTTCAATATGGCGCGTTTTTGCAACTGGACATATTTTTTTACAAAGAAAACAGCCTATACAGCCTATTAGATTTTTGACAAACGTTAATGTGAAAATAATTAACTTAAAACTGTTAATTAAACATATTAAACAACTTTAAAAAAAAAAATTGTGAATTCAATGCTAAAACGTACGGAATCATTAATTTTTCCTCGTATAAAATCGTATCCCATTTTATTCTATGTATGAAAACTCCTTGCTACTAAACTTTTTTAAATTGACTTATGGTGCGTTTTTGCAACTGGACTTATTTTTTTACAACGATATCACCCACAGCTATACAGCCTATTCGATTTTTGACAAATGTTGATGTGAAAATAATTAAATTAAAACTGGTAATTAAATATATTAAACAACCATTTATAAGACTTTTGAGAATTCAATGCTAAAACGTACGGAATCATTCATTTTTCCTCTTAGAAAATCTATCCCATTTTATTCTATGTTTGAAAACTCCTTGCTACTAAACTTTTTTAAATTGACTTATAAAGGACAAGGCCAGATTCTGCCCTACAATCAATTCAGAATACGTTAATGTACAGTAATTATTAATATGTGAAAATTACTTGTCAAAGAAATTAAAATTAAACGCAACAATTGCATTTCTCTAGAACAGGCGACAAAAAAAAACAAAAAATATGTATGTTATTTGTTTTTGAGCAGTTTCTATGCAGTGCATTTGCGTTTGAGAGTGATTGTCAAATGTCACTGGCATTGTCAAATGTCACTGTCAACTGTCATTGTCAAATGCCAACTGTCACTGTCAACTGTCACTTAAACGCGACATCATTGCTATTCAAAATGATTCGGCATTTTTTTTGTTTCCTTAAACAGTGTCTCTCGCTTCTTCTCTGATCATAAAACAAAAACTATTGGAAAGCCATACCTCTAAGCTTTAATACGACGTACTGTATGTCAATGTACATGAATATTTTTTGTTAGGGCACAGCTCTATACAAATTCTGGCCATGTCCTTTAAAACTAAACTGCAAACATAATGATCGAGCTCGTAAACAAAAGTCACGACCGCGTAACCAGAAAGATGCCTATGCGTAAGATTTAACTTTCGAATCATAAATATAGCCTCTGAAAGTACGCCATGTTTAACAACTGTATTGAAAAATGGTTTTGTGGACGAGTTATAAACTCTGCTTTTCATTTCGATTGCGAGGAAATAAAACAGTAGTATAACAACATTTCTTTCATTAATATTCAAAGTAAAATTAGTTTTAGCCCGATCACGCAGGATACGACACTATATTTATGTAACGATAAAGTGGCAAATTCCTAAATGTCAGTTTAGTATACGAAATTAAAAATTTGAGATTAGTAAGTTAAAAAAAATCTTACCCGTTTCCCCTTATCCTTCATAACCAGATGGCTTCGAGAAGAACCAGCTTCACTCCCATACTCTCCAATCATTTTGCCCAACACAGAATGCCGGCTAAGCCCAGAGTAGCCCAGCCCGAAGCGATCGTTCTTACGGTGTAGAATATAAGGCTCATAATCGTCTGGCGCGAAGAGAGTGTCGAAGTCGAATTCTGAGTCTGAACTATCGGATTTATCTTCGGCTTGTTCCTGTTCTTCTTGCGCCTGTAATGGAGTAATTTTTGAGGTTAATAGAAAAATACATAAAAACAGCGGAATAGAGCTGAATAGCAGTATTTTAGATTTAATTTAATTGTGATGATGCTGACGCCCCTTTGTAAGACTGATCTAAGAATTTTTGGTTTCTGACTACCCGTAAGGAATCTTCAAAGAACAGCTGGGAGCAACGGCATAATGTGCTTGCCGAGGCACGGAAAAGTCCTGGCATGCCTTTTTTTTATGGCAAGTCATCCGATGACTTCTCCCGCTATGGGTGAAGCGGCAGGGCTTGTCGGGATGTCAGACTTTTACTGACTAAAACCCACCCGTGTTTTTCAGTTGCTTGTGCCAGGGCCGCGGACTCTCTTTTAAATTTATACGCGACCCAGAGACACATCGGCCCTAAGTAGGCTCCATCAGTTTAGCTGACATCTCTTTGAGGCGCGCGTGGAACACTACGCGCCGTCGTCTCGGGCCTGGCCCTTATCTGACGGCGAGCTTCCCATTACTTGCCGTCTGCAAGCCCGCGCCTACGTTAGCCAGGAATCGGCTTGCACTGCCGACGCCCGGGGCGTCTCCTGCGGTGGCTAGGGGAGTGAGGGCATCTCCTTTGCGAGCATTACTTCGCAGAAGGAGGAGTCAGCTTCCCATGCCCTCTCGCCCCGAACCATGGCCTGAACCAGGGCCGGACGCGAGAGGTCGTCACCGCCGATCGCCTCCACGAGGACACGGCGGTGCCCAAGCGGGGCAAACCTCCACGTGTCCTCCGGGCATGACTTGGTAAGCCTATCTTACCCTTTGTTCGACCAGTGCGACTTTTATTACATAACCACCATAAACCACGATAGACAAAAATGAGATGTGATATATGTATGGAAGAAGATGACATGCTGCGCTGACCCCAAATAATTTGGGAAAGGGCAGTAGGATTATGATGAAATGAAGATATGCCACTCTTGATTAATATCAACATGTATTTTTAAGGTATCAGTCAGATACGATTTACGCTAGCAAAAAAAAATCTGCTGTTCCCTTAATTTCATCAAGTTATACAAACAAAATTATACTTAACAGAACAGCACATTTTTTTTGTACCTCTAAAGAATATTGAGATAAACCAAATGAAGGGATAGTTACCTGTTTCAACTCTGGCGGCATATAACACCCGTAGACCTTATGTTGTTCCCTGGCCTTCCTCTTCCCCACCCCGCTGAGTCGCTCCCCCGTGCCCTGTCCCTCCTTCCAGCCCATGGCTCGCAGCATACGCACTGCAGCCGTCTCATGGACCGCTCGGACTAGCGAGTGTAGTACGGGTTCGCCTGTGGAGTAGATAAGATATAATTAGTTAGAGAGACAGTCCAACTTCAACCACTTCGGGACATAGCGTATTTTTCTTGTGCAATCCACACTTTTAAAAATACATGCAACGCAAATGTATGAAGGCGGACTTATGCCCGGTTTCTCGAAGCTCGATTATCAGGACGTTAACGTAATCGACGAATAATGGCCGGTAAACTGCTGTGATGAAATTTCAACAGCCAATCACAGACGATAACGCGTGCTTAACAACTTGTCACATTCATTTAGCTATGAGAAACCCGGTGTTAGTGTCTTGGGCATTCTCTACCAGTCAACCATGGGAGATGGAGAGATAACATGGCAGGTGTATAGCTATACGAAAAAGAAATAATAAAACTAATAAATAACTATATATTACAATTAAGGGCCTCAGTAATATCTCGTGGAGTATAATTTTGGTCTAACCTCCTTTTATTAGATTGGGATCTTATTTCATTCCAATAATGCTACCATTTTTTTCCAAAATTATCGGTAAGTACGGTTAAATACCTACACTACTGTTCCCCGCGGCTTCGCTCCCGTGGACCACCCCACAGGACCCATTATCGGGATTAAAAAATAGCCTATGTCACTCAGGAATAATGTAGCTTTCTATTGGTGAAAGATTTTTTAAATCGGTCCGGTAGTTTCAGAGCCTATTCGGTACAAATAAACAAAAAAATCTTTCCTCTTTATAATATTTGTATTGGTATAAATTAGAAATCCTGGTTCCAACTCTAGCCTTATTTGGTTCCCACAAGATGGTGGAAAAGTATTATTACCCGGTATTGGACCATCGTGGAACTGCGTCCGATGGGGCCTCTTTTGTCCGGAGAACTCGTTTTGTGTCTGCACTACTCGCGGCGCTATACCGAACTCGCCTCGGTCTTCTTCGTCCATGAAGTCTTCGGGACGTTGGTTCTGTAAATAAAACCAAATATTAGTCATACTAGCTTCTGCCAGCGGATCCGCCCGAGAAGTGTTTTCTTATCCCAAGGGTACATTATACCGCCTATATGGTATTCTAGACTATAATCTATCTCTGTGCCAAATTTCATCCAGATCCGTTCAGCCCTTGTGGCGTGATTGAGTAACAAACATACATCCATTCATCCATCGAAACTTTCGCAATTATTATTTATAGTATTTATATTTTGGAAAGAAACTGCATTAAATTATTTTCCTATTTAATACAGTCCACTCATTTCATCCACGAACTAACATTGGTCCTTCGAGCCGGATTCAGGCCCCCAATAGAATGAAAGACTGTTTGGAATCAGCCTTCAGCCCGCGAGAAACAAGATCCGCCGTATTGTCTATTGCGTTTGATGGATCAAGAAGATCTATGTATAAAAGGAAAAACTGTTAATGAGCTCAAAGGCTTTAAAGAGGTTTGGATAAAAGTTTCAACTGAAAGCATAGGTCCAAGTCCGGAGTAACGGAATCTGGCAATGTGCCCATCACCGCGAATCATAAAATTGTCTGCAGTGTACTTTTGAATCCTCAGAGGTAAAATACATAATAATATTATCATAAGGATTAGAGCCACTATTTAGCTGTACTCTGATCTTTTTAGACCAATCATATTTGAAATATTAGTCATCTACCAATCGGTATACAGGAGATTGCAAATGCATGCATCCAGACTCAGTTTTCATACCGACAAAAAACCATTTTAAACTCACCGGACGCGCCGCCTTTTCCGCTCGAGAGCTTTTAAAAGTACTAGGAGTCCATCCTTCTTGAGAGCCAACTGTATTCCCGAATCCTGCCGAGAAGCCTCCAGTGAAGGCCCCATGGAACCTTCGTCTGCCATGCTCATCAACAGCGAACTGATCCGGCGCCTGCTGATACTTGCGCTTTGAGGGTAGTTCATCTAGTGATAAAAAATAAATTAAATGTTATAGTAAATAGGAATAGGGAGGGAACGATTTTGTTTGACCTCTGCTTTCTGAATCGAAAATCTGTATCTACTTTGGCATCAGAACTAGTGGGAGTTTAGCATTAATGTAGAGTTTGCCAAGTTCTTAACATTAAACACTCAATTCAGAATAATCCAGTGTGAATCCGCTGGTTGTGAAAAGTTCAGATCGGTCGTCATGGACGCTTGGGTGAGGTCTATGTCCAGCAGTGGACGCCTTTCGCTGATGACTATGGTTTTTTTATGATTAAGCTAGCCAAAATTCCACAAGACGTCTGAGTCTGAACTAGATAACTTGAATATCTGTATCCCAGACAACAGTCCTCTTCCGTTATACATTTAAAAGCTTAAAAGTTCAATCCTGCTTATATTAAATTATACATAAACTAGGAGCAGATAAAATAGTAGATTATTGCATCGAGCACAAAGTAATTTATTATTGCACCGAGTGCCTGATTTAGAGCCCGAGCGTTAGCGAGGGCTCTAATCTAACAGGCACGAGGGCAATATAAATTACTTAAGGCGAGGTGCATAATCTGCTTTTCTTTCAACTATTACCTATAGGAATAGTAGATATATCACTTTTTTTAATTTCTTTCATTTTGAAATCAGAGTTAGCAGCAATCATTTTTTCAAATTTGGAACAAGTAGGATAGAAATGAATAATACGTACGTAAAAAAAAAAGTATTGATATCGGCTGGCTGAATAGAGCTAATCCATTGAGATTGGCAACTTTTGGTGCGATTAAAAAAAAACAGTGCAATAATGAAATTTCATACATTTTTATTGCTCTAGAGCATTAAAGACTCGCTTTGTACTGAGTTTTTAGTGTGATTGTGATGCAATTAAAGCATAGTTGGAAGAAAAATAAATTAAAGAACAATAAAAGTAAAGTGGTGACATCCTTTTGTATAGAGTGTAGATGAGTGAGTGTATGTAGGAGGGTGAGTATGTGACCTTAATGTAGTACAATTATGAGGTTTTGAGTTTCGTCATAGGTCAGTTTATGAATGTACTCAAAGACTTTATTCTTACTACTTCTGTTATTTAAAGCAAGTTTGTCGATATCAATCCTGTCATAAAGGTACGGACCTAAGAAACAGAAATACTTATTAACGAACGGGTGTTTAAACATGGATCTGTCAGTGCTGGCTATAGGTACTCGTCGCCTGGATGCTGTGGTTAGTTTTTTGAAGGTTGTTCACATCAAGACAGTGTACAGTATGAACAATTGACGAATAGAGAGGACCTCACAAGTCTGGTACAGCTGATAAGTTGGAAACAAATATGGACGGAAAGTGCTTACCTTGAGAATAGCTCTCTGGGCTACCTCAAGTGGTTTTTAAGTATGGTTTTTGGTGCACCACCCCAAACAGAAATACAGTATGACAGAATGGATTGACCGAGCGCCAGATACACTTGCTTCATCAATCTGGGACTAGCCACATGTCTCAGATTTTTGAACACGTATATCAGTTTTCTTAGTCGAACAGTTACTAACTCTATAAGCGGTCTAAAAGAGAGGTTGTTATCTATTGTTATTCCTATATATTTTATGAAGTTAGTCTTAACCAATGTTGGACATAGACAGATTCCACTGTTACCTGCAGCAGTTGTGTGCAGTTAAAGAGAGTGATGTAGGAGGTGAGTTAGAGTTGCGCATTGAAAACGCACTGTTTTATCAGCATTCAGTGTCAGCATGTTACGCCCCAACCAGTGGCACACGATATCCAAACCACGTTGAGCAACAGATACCCAGTGATTTTAAAATCATAATGATCATAGTTTTCTTGCTTTGGTGTCGATATTATTAGATATAATTATTTTGTGCCTTGTGTTTATTCACTAGAAATTATTAAAGGGCGAAAAGAAAAACAGGCTTGGATCTTTTTCTTTATTTAATACTCAGATCAAAAGGTAACAAAAAGATGTTAAACAAAATAAAACTTAAAAGATACATGTAAAAAATAAAAAAGCCGACACATTGTTCTTTCATGCTTTTAAAACTACATCATTGATCTGGTAGAAGACACGCTTCGTCAATCGAACACGTAATTAAAAATCGAAATCGCCCAAAACTTTTGAATGGGTGAAAAGATTTTCATCAAACATAGCTAAAATTTAAAACACTCTCGATAAGGTTACCTTTAAACAGCAAAATCTAAATCAACATCGATTCATCCGTTTAGGAGCTATGATACCACAGACAGATACACAAACACACAGATACACACGTCAAACTTATAACAGCTCTATTTTTCCGTTGGGAGTAAAAAAATAGTATTTTCTTAAAATTCGGCATATTACACCAGCTGCATGTAATTACATACAGAAATAAAAAGGATAAAACAAAATAATAATAAAAAACTTACTTACTACTTAACTTCTAACAAACGTTATTATCTGGCAACACTGACTGCTACAAGGCAAGGAGTCACGTCACAGAATAAATAATGGTCATGAGTAGTCCAGCTTATTATTAAGTACATAATATTTTCTTTCCCTCACAAGTCTTATTTGTTAAATAAATTGGTAATTTATTACCCATGTACTGTACTGCAATATATATTTTTAGGAAAAAAGATATTGCACTGTTATTAAAAAAAAAAATATGGGCCAACTTTATTGAAAAACATCACTCAACAAAATTCAGGATTGTAATTGCTTGTTTCTTTAAAAAAATGGGCACTCATATGTATGTGGAACTAATAATAGACATACTATATAGTTTTAGGTAATCGATCCACGAAACCTCCCAAACCCATAGCCCAATGTGTTTTGTCTCCATATTCTGCAATAGTACTGCACCAGCCGGGGATTGTCCTTGGGTGCTCACTAGTGCATACAGGGATAATTGCCGGTTGGTGTCGCAAATTCATCCTACATGTCTTAAAAGGCCTCTGCGAGTTGGTTTCGCCTTTCAAAGGTCCGGGACCTCAGAGAATCTCAAAAAAAAAATACTGTGATAACCATATAAATATGTAATGTAGATACAATGTAATTATCAACTACAAACCATGCAAGTCTCACGTGTCAAAAAATAGCATCTAATGGCGCACTTTCGAATAGGCACATTTTTAGTTTAAATCAATGACAATCTTTTCAAGAATAGGTTTGTAAACAAAGCAAATTGGGGCGTTTTTTATTTTATCTCGGGATTTATAATAGTAAAAATATGTTGCTTAGACAGACGGATAGATTTTTTTCTGTATGTATTATATTATTATAAACTAAAACTGCACCATTTTGATAGACCTATCAACCTCAAGCAGTAATGCTCGTTTTGACTGACACTAGGCGGTGCCTAAATTATTTCTAAAATATTGCTGCTATTGGATTTTCAACTCTCGATGTTAAGCCGAGTGTTGAAAATCAACAACGTGCTTTTGTTTTCGCATTACATTCTGTGTCTCCTAGTTTTAGTGAAAAAGTCTTCTTAATAACTACTTAAAACTAACTTTGGATAAATACTGAATATATTTAAGTAATACAAATTTCGCCTGTTTTAAACCAGTAAAAAAAATGGAGGAACTTCTCAAGTCGACCGTACAAAGGTTTAACGGAAGTGGGTAGTCATAGTTTAAAAACAGCTTCTGCACATGAAATCAACTTTCTTCAAGGATTGTACCTTCCATCCTTCCATACTATGCTTTGATCAGATGATGGTAACTTTGTATGTTAAACCGAATTCTTTTATAGGATTCGAGTATGACTTCTTTGACGAAAGTTGTTCATTTCTATGGGCAGAAGCAGTTTTTAAAATATGTATACCATTACCACCATACCATTTTTTTGTTTGTTTACCGTATAGAAAGTATGAACAATTTGAATTGGCCGACTCTCTGCCATATTGACACAGTCGAAACTGGAATACTCGAGTCCAATAAAAAGTTACCAATTAATCCAATCATCTGTAGAAAAACTCTGGTCTTCTGGTTTAGCCTGCCATATATCAGAAGACGAGCGACTTTTTACTTCCTTTCTTTGTGCCTTTTGGCTCAGCTTTTCTAACGTCTGACTTTTTGCTTCCTTTTCTTGTGCCTTTTGGCTCAGCTTTTCTAACGTCTGACTTTTTGCTTCCTTTTCTTGTGCCTTTTGGCTCAGCTTTTCTAACGTCTGACTTTTTGCTTCCTTTTCTTGTGCCTCTTGGCTCAGCTTTTCTAACGTCTGACTTAGAGCAAGTCGGGCTTTTTTTTTAAGTCGTAGCCGTTTTTTTTTTCTACTTCTTTTACTTTCAACACAAGATTTGGAGTCGTTATTCTGTTTCTCTGTTTCATAATCACAAAAGAGAGACGACAATGGAATGTACTCCGATGGCTTCACTAATTCTCCCTGTAAATCAGATCCAGACCAGAACCAAAAACTGACTTTATCCATGCCAAGGTTAGCTTTAAAATTCATAAGTTTTAATGCTTCAAATGAGTCCTTGTCGACAGATAGGACCACAATTTGACCAGAATATGTTTTCGTGATCTTAAATAATTTCCATTGATCAGTGTTCAGTCCTGGGTTTTGAACTCTCAGCAGAGTTAGAGCTGTTTCTATTGTTACATTCTCTTTGTAGGGTATTAGTAATGCCAAAGTATTTGGCTCTAGCAATTCGCCAGGCGGTTTTATAGACAGCCTCGCTCCGGACCATGGCTTAAGTGTCGGGACCTTCTTCTCAAGCCATTTTCGACTGTCGTGGTTCTCGCAAATCATGAGAATCCAGCCCGTTTTGAAAGTAATTCCTGAAAACTTTGGTCCAGCACCTTGCACTCCGATCTGGACTATAGCTTGGTTTATAGACTGATGAACTAACGACATTTGTATTGTGCTCATGGAGGTAATGTTTCGGATACCAACACGGATCGGATCAGCATCTTTTACGTCTTTATGTTTGAAAGTTTTACGAGACTGTGACGATTGAATAAAATGGGATCCTATTTCCGATTTAGACCTCATACGGTAAGACTTACTAAATTCAGATTGTGCTACACCCTCATCGACTGGGAGGTGCGGCTCATAAATTGGACCCCTGTATTCTTCATCAGAATAATCAATAATGGTGGTGGCCATAGGATGAGTCTCATTTCGAAGCCCGTCTCGCGAGGGTCGGTCAGACTCCCTACAGTCGAGGTTAACGCTATTGACGCTTCCCCATGAGATTTTCCGGTAATTCCTTGGATCTTCCCTAAACTTTTTGTCTTCAGAATAGCTATAAGAAGAAGAATGCGTATGCAGTGGATGCGCCTCGTTTCGAAGTCCTAACCGTGACGGCCGATCAGGTTCCGACGAGGAGTTAACTGATGCACCATCTTCCGAGGACGTTTTCTGGGCCTTATAAAGTTGTTCAGAAAATTTTATTTCATCATTGCCTTCGTTATAATGACGTTTGACTGCCCTTATTCCTTTTCGAACTTTTACTTGCAAGGTTTCATCACGATCGATGTAATTAAGCTGTGTAGGCTCGTGCTCATATGAGCTGCATTCCATTGGAATCGGGTTCGTTCTCGGTGAACCTAGTACACAATCTCTTCCCTGGTAGTGCGACTCTCCATAATTCACCTGCAAGGCTTTCGTGACCTTGAAAGGTGGTTCCCAATTGGGTTCCCCTTCGCTAAGTCGTCGTTTCCGTAGACTGCTCTCATAACCTCTCGTTTGCGATGGTCCAGTTTCTTCCCTGTAGTTCCATGCTACCTCTATATAGGTTTGCGGGGACCTATATGGTTGAAGCGAGAGGGATTCTTGATTAGTGTCATATTCGTTTGGATGGTGTCTTGACCCATAACGTTGGCTTTTGCTTGTATCTTGATGTGAGCTTTGCAAGGCATCAGAAGGGTTATGCAAAAAGGGTGCTGGATCAGGCTCCCGCCTAGAATGATGTTCCGTCTGCTGAGCTTCTTGCCCTAATCTCGGTCTTAAAGTTTGCTTCTCTGGAGCAACCGATTCAAGTCCAGGTATTATTTTACAAATCTCATCCCATGGCAAGTGACACAAATCACGAGCTTTATTAACATTGACATTCGCTGCCACAAGCTTTCTGAGCCTTGCTGCTGCTTTCCTTCTTCGTTTGTTTTTCGGCATGGTTCAGGTTCAATCTGGGAGTAAAAGAAAATCCTTGATTTTATCAGCTGTTTTTTCATCGAATCTAAGTATTAGTTGGCGTAGCAAATGAGTAAGTCAAAGCCATTTATTTGCCATAAGTTGCAATGTTAATATTAGATGAGATAAGGCGCATACAATTAGCAGATCTCTATGCAATTTCATATATTATTTTTAATAGATTCTTAACCTATTAAGGTTACTTATCACAAAAAGTTATGTACTTACTAAATTAAACTGAAATATACTTAACAACACATAAAATATAAAACACTTGTAGTAAAATAAAACAGAGTAGATATTACAACAACTAATAACAAGATAATCTAACAATGCATTCCTGTAATAATACATTTGACATTAAGATATTTTTAATAAATTCAGCTCTATAGAATAAAAACAATGAGAAATGAGGCACTTTTTTAAAATATTCAGAATTTGCTGTAAGAAAGATCAGTTTTATTGGCGGGTGACTATGATGAGGAGCGAAAAACACTCAAAGGAGTTACATAGGCCATTTTGATGAAACTAAACCTGCATCATGGGATATTTGAATAATGAATATTCTTAGCCAGGAACCGAACCTGTTGATTTTGAAAAAAGAACATGCTGTATTATACAATTAATCTGCCCAGCCTTTTTCCCAACTATGTTAGGGTCGGCTTCCAGTTGAACCGGATTCAGATCAGAGAGAGTACCAGTGTTTTACATGGAGCTAGTGCTTATCTGACCTCCACAACCCAGTAACTGGGTAACATGATACCCCTTGGCAAGACTGGTGTCAGATCTCAGGCCTCTGACTACCCATAATGACTGTCAAAGATCTTCAAATGACAGCAGGGACCAACGGCTTAAAGAGCTTTCCATTTCCATCCAATAATTTTAATACATGCTGTGTAACTTTTCGTTTATAAGTAATAATGATTGTTTTAAGTCTCAAAAATACACTTTTTGAGACTTAAAACAAGGAACTGTGAAAAGGTTTTGTGATTTATACACTGGTCTGCAGGACCATTAATTATCATGTCAATCAAAAATTATCACTTCAAAATATCTGCTTTTTTAAAAAAGTTTTAAATTATAAAATAAATATTTTAAATCAAAAAAATTACAGTGTGTTTGGGGCATATAGAGGTAAATTTTCACCAAATTTTATGAGAAAAAAATAATTGTAAAAGATAAAAACCAGGTTATTTGAATATAAGTTTTTAGGCTGACACAGCCACAATCATTAGAATTAATATTTGTTTCGGAATATTTACCATGTATATTTAGATTTTTGCTGAGAGCTCGACATTTCGGCAGCATTACAAGCGCCATGATCATGAGAGCCGGTTATTTGAATTTCAGACATTAACTTTGAGGTTATGTGAAAAAAGTGTAAATACAAAAGTTGTAGATCTTTTTATTACCTATAACGGCTATAACTTTGCCATTTAACTTTTTTCCATAGGACTTGTAGTTTTGCCGGAAAACGAGATAAACCGTTTTCTACCCTTAAAAACTCACCCCCTTGCACTTCCCGAACTCAGATCGCCCGTAAATTATTTTTCCTTTCATTTTTGTTATATTCTCTTCCTTTTCCAATATGTATCATCCTACTATTTTTTTTTTTCAAAAATTATCGACCCTGGTCTATATTATAGGTTCTTTATTTTTAAGGTTTTGTCAACATTCGAGTTACATCGTGTTGGAATGAGGTTTGATTTATCAAACTCATTTAAGTTCCTGGCTGAATAGAATATTTCATATTTGTTCTTATTTTACAATCAATGGCACATGTGCAGAAAGACAAATTCAAATATTCAATATATTTTTGATGGATATGTCAGTTGTGTTTTCACCTTAAAAAGCTTTTGGTTGTTTTTATATTAAGTTTTATGTGAGTTTACCACGCAGTCTGTTTTTTCTCCAGTTATGTAAATAAATATATATCTGCCCCAGCCCACCTGGCATCTTTTTAACACATCGGGACTATGTATCATATTTACTCTTCTTTATATAAGTACACCATTCTGGGTGCTAAGGAATTCAAAGTAGTTAATAAATCTTCGATTGGAAATGATATGCAAAGAGGCAAAAAAAAAACAAAGAGGTCAGATTAATTGCCTATTGGATTGTAATGGAAATCATTCCATTCATAAAACTTGTAGTACATTAGTAGTGCCCAGTCTGCTTACCAGAAAAATAAATACATACATAGTTTCATTACTTTAGGTATGTTTAGTCGCAGACAATGATACCTTCAGATTTCTTCACTACTACAAGAATTTATCCTTTGCCAGAAGGCTAAGGACTATCCACATAAATGCCGGTTGATAGCCAAAATGCCAAACTCAAACGAAACAATATGTTGGCACAGAAAGTGTTTTATGAGTTAAATTGGCTAAAAACTTAACCTAAAACGAAGACGTGTGTATTGTAACTGTAAATGTACTATACTATATCTATGATACTAATAGTATAGTTTTGCTAACAAAATCAAACAATAAAATTGATAATCTTGCAAAATCTATTACAGTAAGGCAGAACTCACCTTCTTCGTATGGTTCTAACTGGGTCCCATAACGTACTACGTTGTCGTCGTCTGAATCACTCATTTCATTTAAGAATTGCCGAATTTAAACTTATTCTGATGGTATTTTGAAATAATTTTACGATTTTAAACAAAAACGCCGAACCGACATAATTTTTATTTTTTACAATCTGACATTGACATAAACTGTGAATGTTGACAGACAAATTACTGAAATTCCACCAAAAATATGTGTTGCCCGATAAAAAAACAATGTGATAGGTAGTTTTTACCTGACTGCCGAAGGAGAGTAATGTGTATATTTTCACTATGACTGAAGCTCTCTTGTAAAGGACGTCCCGAAATTAACGCAAGGTTTGAATTAAATAGAAAACAAAGTTTTTGGTCTTTAGATTGTTATTTTTTCATTGAATCATAAAGTACATAGGATAGGGATATTTACGGAATAACACATCGGGCATGGCAATGGCCTCCACGGTTTTGCTGGCACTTAAGCACTCTTTTGTCGTAATTTTTCATGAATTTTCTGCATAATTGTGGCTAAATTTGTTGATGCAGCGTTTAATTTCCTCTCGTAATGCACGGGTGGTTGTAGGCTTGTTGACTTCAAATAACCTCTTAAGAAGAAATCTAATGGTGTTAAACCACACGATCTAGGGGGGCAAATTCTGATCACCAGAACGAGAGAGTACAAGACCAGGAAATGTCTCATTATTTCAATTTTCAAGGAAGTATTCAATTCCGCAGGCTGTAGGTATGGCATGTGGCAACGTCTTGTTGATACCACATTGGCCACATCAATAGCATCCAATATCGTTAGGTTGTTGTATCGTTTAGCGCTCCATTTTTACTATAATAACATTCTAAATCTATGATAATAACCCTAACTAAACTCTCAGCTGTCAAATTGTTGTTCTTTTTTCAAGGCTTTGGCAGCCTTGCCCAATTTACTGTAAAAATGGAGGCAAATTCAAATCTTGCGTTATTTTTGGAACACCCGTTATTAAACAAATTTTTCGTAACTGTTTCAAAAAAAGTTCGGAGTGTTCAAGTACACACTCACCAGCCGTAGCAGCCACTGTAACCCTCCTAGAGCTCAAACATTGAGCAGTAGATGTTATTTTGAACGTTTAGGGGTCGTGGTCCAACTAAAAAGTCCAACTAGTTGGACTACGGGTCTTCGGTAGCGGCAGTTGTCCAACTAAAAATAATGATTGGACAACTGCCCCTACCGAAGACCCGTGGTCCAACTGACTTATTTTATTAATTTATATTAATATATAAATAACTAAATTTTAAGTGGCACTCGAAAAGATCACTTGGAAAGATATGGAGAAGGCCTTGGCCAAGCAGTGGGACATTAAGAGCTAAGTAAACATAAAAATATTAATGTTATTGAATTATAATTATACATTTAAGAAAAATCATTATCAATCAAATCAACACTGTAATTAAGTTTTAAAAAAAAATAACTTAGTTTTTCTAAAGCATGTATTTATTGCATCATTTAACGCTTGTAAATGTATCTCCATGATGTAATCATCATTTTCAATTTGCCATTTTCGTCTGAGAGGTACCTTTTTTGTAACTTCTCTAGAAGCCGCAACATGTTGACATTTTTCGTATTTAAAATACGACTCAGTTTCACTAAACACGCTTATCAGCTAACTAAATTTGTCAAAATCGTGAAATGATGAATATTAATATAAATAATTAAAATAAATCTTAATCAGTTGGACCACGGGTCTTCGGTAGGGGCAGTTGTCCAATCATTACTTTTAGTTGGACAACTGCCCCTACCGAAGACCCGCAGGCTTATTACGTATCTTTTGCAAGAGCGAAACGATAGCAATCAAACACTTTATGTCATAAAAGTCGGCATTATCTACAGTGTAGGTATGGTCAGTCCTACACAATCGTTTGCTAATCGCTCGCTGTTTGTCAAAGGCACAAATTTCAAAAAAAAAAACGCCAACAACTCTAAAACTTCTGTATTGAAGAGCAATTATTGCGCAAAAATCGCTATCGTTTTGGTCTTGCAAAAGATACGTAATAAGCCTGCCGTAGTCCAACTAGTTGGACTTCTTAATACTGTCATTATCTCACTACAGTTCTGATAAGAAATGAAAAAAAAATACCATATTGCTAACGCAAATTGAAATATATTTCACAACCAATAAACATGTTAAAAAACCAAATAATAATGGAGGGATATCACAGATTTCAGAACACAATAAAATTTAGATACTTACCATTGGATACTTACATAAGAAATACATTTGGCTTATAGCTTGTTCAATAAAGCTGTATTATAATTCATAACTTTAAATAATGATCATAGGTTACAAGCATGCCACAGTTAAATGAAAGCCACTTTGTATTTTATTATTATGTTTTAGATCTTCCTACATTGCGAAGTCAGATTCATTTAAAAATTTATAAAAAATTAATTACATAAAATCTTTACTTGTTGCAAGCATGTATAACATTATTATGAGCTTTTTCAAGTACAAAACTTCAACCAATCAATCAAGGACCACACAACACAAAGGATATCATTTGACCACAGGAAGCAAAACTTTACAGTCCCACCACAGTTATTTTAGCTCTGACAGAAACTCACCATCAACCTTGTTGCAATAAGGTAAACTAGCTGTGAATAGAATAGGCAATACTGTGCCACTGCCATAATGCATCATGTGTCTTCTTTCTTACAAAATAGCATTCTAGTGCAACAGACCAAAACATTTTATCAACTAACAACTGCACTGTAACCTAAAATATTTTTGTCCGTCAACATATCTTCTATTACATGCTGCAATTTTGCTATAGTTTTAAACCTATCTTCACTGTCTACACCATTCACACAATCCTTTAGAAGCTTGTCTAAATGCGGTCTTGATGCGATAACTGCCTTTGGTATAGGGTACAAATATGGGTCCTCGTCTCCAGCTAAAATATAACATGCCGCCCAGATATTGTGGTCACTAAGATGATGTTTGCACATATTGTCTATGGAGAATGAAAAGCCTGAGCCCATGGCTTCTCTGCCATATCGTTGGTACCAGTTAGGCAGATCCTCCTTTGGTAATATGTGCTTGTCTAAGATTACTACATCCTCAAGATCAACAAAAGTTATGTCATCTTTTTCGTTTGCCACTATGTTGTCTAGTGACCAGTCCATGAGGTAGAAACGAAATCTGAAATCAGTATAAATACAAATCAATAAATGAGCATTGAGCATTATGGGAGTTAGTGTAGGTGTGACAATTGATGGGATGCAATAAAAAAAATAAAAGAGTTGCATCAACCCCAAGTAGCATGGGACTAGGGCAGAAAAATTATGATGTTATATCATTGTGATTGAACGAATTCCCAAACTGGCCATTTTTCGAACTATATAGACTTTGAAATATTGAATTTTTTACCATACCAACCTGTCATGTTTAAAAGTAAAATCCATAGCAGCATCTAGCATTTTCTTAGCATACTTTAGTTTACGATGCCAGGACACTTGCGTCAAAGATGATAAGGGTTCACCCTCATACGCTACCACCTCCAGACGTCCACAAACACCTGCATATGCAGGCACTGGCCACCCAGAGCTCTTTGTTAATACCTGAAAAAGAAAAAGTTATGAGAGAAAAGTTAAATAAACCTTTCGGCTAAAATTTCCTTAAGGGCCGCTGATTTTTGACGCGGGAAGGGTGGGGGGGGGGAGGTTTGTTAACCCACCTGTACGATCCCCACCACTCGGAGCCCCATGGATATGGAGATATCCACGGTTGAAGTTTTCAGGTTAGACTAAAAATTTTAGTAAATGTCCATCGTTTTAAGGGGTGGGCAGGTAGGGAGGGGAACGGTGGTAGGGGGGCTACCCCCTAATAGGTGCCCCGCTGCCCGGGGCTCCTATTTCTGTCTGAAGGGTCTAAAGTGACCTAACACGAAGTAGAAAATGGGTTGCCGAGTTCGCTCGCTCACTTCAGCTCCCGTCATCTCTTCGAACCTCACCTGTCCGTGTCGGGGTGCCCTAAGCTCCCGAGCTCGCTTCGCTCGCTCTTGGACCAATTCAGATTTTTTTACCTCGCTTATTATATTTAAGTAAAAAACATATCTAATATCTCCATAACCATGGAGTTCCGAGGGGTGGGGATGGTACTGTGGGGTAGCCCCCCTACCCCCCTTGCCCTCTCTCTCTCCCCGCCCCTTAAAACGATAGACATTTATGGAAATTTTTAGTCTAACCTGAAAACTTTAACCATGGATATCTCCATAACCATGGGGCTCCGAGTGGTGGGGATCGTACAGGGGGGTAACCAAACCACTCCCCCCTCCTCCCCGTGCCAAAAATCAGCGGCCCATAAAGGAAATTTTAGCCCTCAAACTTTACACTGTACTCATAAGTATAATAAAAAAGTCTTAAGTTGCAACACTTACCTGTAAAATTATAGGTTCTGGATTGAGGCTCAACATCGTCCATATGTTTACTATATCAACTTGTTCCCTTTTACTGTTCAGAACAGGAAGTATAAAGTCAAACAAACTGTATGCATACGGACACATAATCATCCCTTTCCGAGGATTCGGATCTGGCTTCTTCAAATCATATTCCACAAGCTTAATTAATTTATCATCAATACTAGAAAGATTCAGCAAATGCACTGGCCTACAATTCCCTTTTAACTTAAAAGTCTTACACAGATTTTCATCAAAAGTCTGAAGCTCTGAATTATGAGCCAACTTTTTCAAAATAACTCGTCGATTTGATTTTGTGTAACCATAGAAAATGTTTTTAACATTGAATATACTAGACCAGGTAGTGGACGATTCCATAATAACTTGGTTGGAATATAGCTCTGGACATATTGAGACGCCGTAACAAGCTGGACAACGATTAAGGTCAGTCAATAACATCACTTTAGGAGACTTCCAGTCACCAAACAGAAAAACCGACATATAAAAAGAAAAGAAAAAGACTGTGACAGCCAAAATAACTCTTTTAATAAAGCGGCGTCGCAGCATCGTGAATTCGTAACCTTTGTCAATCATGTTTGTTATTTTTGTAGAATTAATTCATACATTTTCAGAGATTTTGATCGAACATACCGAATTTAGCACAAAAGAAAAATAAATAAACAATTTTGAATTTTCTGCTCTATCTAAGGTCAAATCGAATCAAGATCAACCACAAACACAATGAATCACAGATAAACTTATATGAATCACAAAACTGACAGTCCTGACAGAACATTTTTTGGTTTCAACTTTCAAGGTTTGTTAGAAACATATTATTATTTTACTCTTTGGATTACTATTTTAAACTTGTCTAAGTCACTTACGTGTCGTGGCGTGGCGTGGCGCGGGGTCCACCAATCAAACAACTCTGTTTCCAGCCCACACAACGAGTTTTGTAGCCAATCAACTACATCAGACAGAAGGCGCCACGCCGCGCTTGACACGTAAGTGTGCGTAAGTGTGATTACGTCTTAAGACGGACACACACTTACGTGTCGTGGCGTGGCGTGATGCCTTCTGACGCAGTTGATTGGCTACAAAACTCGTTGTGTTAAAAATATAAATTAAAAAAAAAAAACATCCGAATTGAGAACCTCCTCCTTTTTGGGAAGTCGGTTAATAACGTAGGTTGAAACAGAGTCGTTTGATTGGTGGATTCCGCGCCATGTCACGCCACGACACGTAAGTGTGGTTCCGCCTTTAAGGTTACACTAGTCGATCATTCTTCCACACAAACGCTGGCGATTACTCCACTGTTTGACGATGTATGTTCAAAATAAAAAATGATATCAATTTGTCTCATCATTATCTAGCCCTGTATGGAAACAAAAAAGTAAAAAAGAAAAATATTTGAAATTTATGAGCGTCCAAATATACATTTAGTCGTTTTTTCATTATATCTAGTCTCCCAAAGGTCTGTTTATAAATTTTCGCGCGCTCGTTTTCGTCCTTAATCATAATCCATATCGCTAGGAATTAGCACTTTTGGGTTCCAAAAGTGCTAATTCGTACGCGAATTAGCTTCTTACTGCTCATCACAGCATCTATCTCTTTCGCACGTGTTGTTGGATGAAATAGCAGGCATACCCCGCGCACAAAATAGTTCGTGCCGTCGACTAGGGCAACCTATTTTTTCAAGGTAAACTAAAACCTGCAGCACAGATGTGTACGTTTTAGAACGACACCAGAAATGTCAATGCCTGCTTGTTAGACGTTAATGCTGTCATATCAAATTGTCAAATTGGAAAAGCAATTTTGCGAATCGCTGACGATTCATTGAAAAAATAAAGCAAAACAAAGCGTAATTTGATAATTGATGGCGCGTAAAGTATTTCGTAACTGAACCAGTATTATTTTCATGTCAAGTTTAACTTCAGTGGACGTGATAGTATTGTGTTTACCTAGTCTGTGATCAGCTGTTTTTAAAAATGGGTTTTATTTCATATTTTATGGATAATTACACGGCCAGTATATACGATATAATCGGTGAGTGGCGTTTTTTATATTGACCTTGTACTTTATCAATTATAATAAGTACCTATAGCTATATTAGCATCCTGTTTTTATGTTCATCTTCCTCGTATTTAAAGTTCGCACACAGGTCTTATAGTTCTGTGCTGAGAATATATTTCATTCAAAAACATTACTTTTTATGAGCAATTCTTAGCAACATTACTTACAAATCATTGCATCATATTTTATTCATCACTTTTCTCTTGCAGTTTATTCAAATGTTAGTTTTTTTTTACTGTAAAAGAAAACAGTATCTGCTTCTTTTTTTAAATCAAGGTAACTTAAGAAAAGGGATCTTTTATGCCGTCTTCAGGTTGGTCAGGGCCGATAAAAAGGTAGTATTGAAAAATAGAACAGCAGGCAAAACCCCTTTAAATTGGTCATGGATAAATTCTGACTAAATTGTTTATAGATTCCGTCTCTGGGTCCCAATGAACTTAGACTCTAGATATTTGCCTACACTTTAGGTTTCTTTGAAATAGAATCCGCCAAAACAACAATATTTATTTATTAAGTACTAGCTTTTGAATGAATTATAAACAACAGAACATGATGATGGGGCTCCCTTTTCCGCACATAGACACTTATTGTGTGTGTGGGGGATATTCTGGCTAACAAAGCCAGCCTAGCACCGTCCAAAAGCGCAGAAGCTTTCTGGAAGCTGTGAAGCTTCCAGAAAGCTTCTGCTTTCACTCCGTGAAGCCTTCACAGGCTGCCGGAGCGACCTCATTGTTCTGAGGATTTCTTCACATTAAGAAGCCACAACCTCAAATACAAAAACAGAATATAGAAAACTATAAAGTCCTGTACACACTTTATCTAAAAAAAAAATATCAATTGTTATCAGTGTGCACATCAGGCGATGTTACTTATTTTTCAGATTGATATAGAATTTTTTAAGCCTTTGATGCTTTGTTTATGTTATTAAATGCATTGAAGGGCTTAACAATTTGCTTATGCTGATGATAAAATAAAGCAGTATTCCAGTAGGCTTTAAAATAAAAAAACCAGCCAAGTGCGTGTCGGACGTCACACATTTAGGGTTCCAAACCGCAAAATTAAGTTGATTGTAAGTAGTAGTAAAAAAACCGGCCAAGTGCGAGTCGGACTCGCCCACGAAGGGTTCATTACCATTATCGCATAAAATGGCAAAAAAAACATGTTTGTTGTATGGGAGCCCTACTTAAATATTTATTTTATTCTGTTTTAAGTATCTGTTGTTATAGCGTCAACAGAAATACATCATCTTTGAAAATTTTAACTGTCTAGCTATCACGGTTCAAGTGATACAGCCTGGTGACAGACAGACAGACAGACGGACCATAGAGTCTTAATAATAAGGTCCCGTTTTTACCATTTGAGTACGGAACCCTAAAAACGAGGGAATATCAAAGAAAAATCAAATTAATCCAAATATTGGTATTTTTTTGTAAAATATAGTAGGTAATAATAAATATTATCACCAAAAGTCAAGTTCATAGGTTAAAGAAGTTAAAAAATTCTTTGGGCCAAAATTTTGTAACAAAAGCTAACTTTGGTGGCTCCTCATTCTTTTGCTTTCTAATATTTTTTTAACCAAAAATAAAGTACTCATCTCTAAAAAACGATACGGAGTCTATGGGTTTGGTCAAAATTTTAGTTTCACGCCCCCCTCTTTGGCTGTATGGGAGCCCCCCTTAAAAACCATTGTTTAGCTTTGGGTCAACAAGATACTTATACTGTGAAAATTTGAAGACTAGCTGCAACCGTTTGGTTGTAAAACTTGTGTGACAGACGACAGAAATACAGACAGACGGACAGATAGATACGTGAGTGACAGCAATAAGCAGCGGGCTCCGTTTGGACCCTTCGGGTCCGGAACCCTAAGAACTATGTGCAGAAAATTATTCTGCAGGTATCAGCCTATCAATAAGCTAACTCGTTGATGACATTGAGTCATGATTACCTGTTTAATATTCCTAAATATGCACTATAAAGGAACGGCACTAGACTTTGACATACTATTTGAACTGAAGAAAAGTAACTAAGGCCACAATTAGCATATTAAAAACCGTTTAAAACGTCCCACTATTGTTTTGTTTTCTCCATTGTCGTGTAATGTTACAGTTAGTTGATAATTTAAATTGTTTGTAGCTTGGTTGTTATCGGTTTTGAATCGGTATGTGAATGGATGGAGAGGGGGAGGGGAAGGCCAAAGAAAATATGGAAGGTGTTAGGAATGCTGTAAAAGGGAATCAGTTACAGCGTGACGGTTGACGGAAAACGTGTTGCGCCAACCCCAAGTAACATGTGTAAAGGCAGGAAGATGAGGCAGATGGCTATGTCGTTATCGGTTTTGTGATCGGAAGCACGTAAATCGATGGAATTTTGTACTGCAATTTTCCTCTTGCGGATATTCGGGCTCGCTCGAGGATAGTTTATCATTATCAGCCTATATCAGTCCAATGTTGGTTATGGGCTTTTCTAGTACTTAACACGCCAGATCCTTGGTGTCTGTCATCTTTTCTATAAGACACCTGGGACGATCATCTATCCACCTAACTTGTGGGCTTGCTACAATGTGATGCTCAGAAAAAGCAAAAAGGTTGGACGGTTGATGTAACTGGTGATCGTTTTGAGAATCTTTTCAAAAATCGAATTACCGCTAAAATTAGTTTACTGCAAAAACCTCAAAAAATAAGTTTCTTACAGAATTAAATTTCGTGGCGGCTTGAAACACGAGGCACGTCGCTGCTACCTGATTGAATGCCCAAAATAATGTAAAAGGGGCAACTCAATCAGGTTCAACCTTGACCGACGGGCATGTCAAGGATACTCTGTTAGTGACGGGTAGATAGTCGGTATTCGTCCGAAGCCAGCATTGATGAAGAGTGCACTCTTGCTTGACCCGTTGAGTGTATCTACTATGTTTTTACCGGCTTTGCTGAATGCACAGCGCATAATTATAGCCTAGTCGAGGTTAGTCGTTAGAAGTGGCATAGAAACTGGCTGTAGGACAATAAAATCAACGACGAAGCCACAATTTATGATCATTTTGATTCTGTTCTTGAAGTCAGTCAAACAACTGTGATCTAAAAAACCAAATATAAATCACAAATGGTGAACAGTCTCAGAGTCTCAGGTCAGATGAATGGTACCTTGATTTTCCTCAGAAAGTATTACCAACACCTGGGATTAGGGACTAATTATGGTGGGTCCACACTACACAGCATTCTATAGAATTTTGTATGTGCAACACAGCAGTACAGGCAAATGTCGGTGTATCAGAAAAGTCGAAGCTCTGCTTGTATATGCGGAAAGGGCTAGGTGGAATCAAATTGTACAGTTCCATCGCACACTCCCCGAAATGTAACCGATAAAAAACCGACAGACTGGCCACTTGGCGTCGATGTTCAAGGCTCTGGAGCTTTGAGGCGACCAGTGCATCGTGGCCGATAAGCCTCTTGGCCCGTTTGTCAATCGACTCAAGTGCATCAAGTTGATATTTGGCAGATCCGTCCCAGAGGTGAGAGCAGTACTCCATGCATGACCGAACTTGCGCTTTAATTTATATTTTGATACGACTTTTCTTATCCAGGTTGGCTACGATACTAAACTACAACTAGTTATTTATTTATTCACACAAAACACTTAAAAGAGAAATCACATATGAAGATAGAAGTGAAAAAAACTGGCCAAGTGCGAGTCGGACTCGCACACGAAGGGTTCCGTACCATTATCGCAAAAAAACGGTAAAAAAAAACACGTTTGTTGTATGGGAGCCCCACTTAAATATTTATTTTATCATCTGTGAAAATTTCAACTGTCTAGCTATCACGGTTCATGAGATACAGCCTGGTGACAGACGGACAGACAGACAGACAGACAGACGGATCCTGGAGTCTTAGTAATAGGGTCCCGTTCTTACCCTTTGGGTACGGAACCCTAACAAAGGTGCTGCTTATTTCGAGTGAAATTTCTTTCAGAAGACCTACGACAGGAGAATTCGATAAGAATTAGACTGTCGAGAAACCCGTACGGGTGTTATGATGACAGACACGAGCCCTTCTAAATCTTTAGTCTTTGCTAAATCAGTCTCCAGGACTAAAATCGGAGATAAATCTCGCCTTTACAACCAAGAAGACCGTCGACTTTGTACTAAGGATCACCATGATCTTTAGCATCGTCGACACACATCAGTATTTGCATCAGATTGTATGGCAATAGACTGTACAAAGTCTGTTCTTACATAATCTTCTCGTATCCTCCAGAGAGTAGCAAAAAAAAAACATGTTTACCACTATTACTTCATCTTGGTTAAATGCCAGCTAAGTTTATTAACTTGATTTAACAACGGAAGGTTTAGAGCGGCGACTATATTTGGCTTTGACGACCTTGAAATTATAAAAGCGAACATGCTGGTTTCTGCAATGCGTTACCAGAGTTTGTGCCATTATTTATTACTAGCTGTTCCGCGCGGCTTCGCTTCCGTGGACACAGGACCCCACAGGACCCGTTTTCGGGATTAAAAAAGCCTATGTCACTCAGGAATAATGTAGCTTTCTATTGGTGAAAGAAGTTTTTAAATCGGTCCAGTAGTTTCGGAGCCTATTCGGTAAAAACAAACAAAAAAATCTTTCCACTTTATAATATACCATTATTTATTATTTGCATAGTCTGCTCAATATACTGTGGTAGTAAATTCTTAGTTAATGCATAGCCTTTTTCTAATACAATTTGTAAAACTCCGTATACCTACGTACTTAGTAAGCAACTTGATTTCCGCAGTTCGCTGACTTCCAGAAAACACCGGGACCTCCGTCTCTCCGGGCCCTAAATTTGCGATTGACTAAGAGTTTTTAGAAGAAGTAGAATATAAGCTCTTGTTATAAGAGTCCCAAAAGATAAGATTTGCAAGACGCAATTTATAAAACTAAAATTCGGATTCTTGGATTTCGTAAAACGAAAACTTTGTGCGTTTGGTAGCGGGCATTGTATTTTGCGGTTTTGGGAATTCCCATTCAACAGACTAAGATATCATTAATACGGAAATCTCTAAGTCATCTCTGCTCAACACAAATAGCCAAGGATATCCCAACGGCACAGTTAACCTGTCACCGCTCACGTAACATTCCGGACTTCGGACCGACAAGTTGACCGATTGTAGATGACCGCGTAAGGACTTGCACTTTGTACCCGGTTGCTGGCCGTCATGTAGGTAAAGTTGACGCGTTCTGTTGATCCTCTCGCTGACATACTGAACTGACCATGTATGTATGATTCATGTAACGCACACAGCTACGGAGTTTAAATATCGCGTGATGTTGAACTTGGACCTCGATTGTGTGAATTAATTTCTAAAGAACCACGGAAAAGTGTTTTCTGAAAAAGGCGAAGTAGGTACATCACTATGCCTTTAACAGAAAAGATGTATTTTGCCACTTTTATTGTGCAGGACGTAGCGTGTTCATTGGCCCCGAGAAAAGAAGGGCGTAAACCTTCTGGCCATTGCCGCTGAACGCCCCATCCACATCAACGAAAACAAAGGTTCTTGGATGCCTAGCTGCAGCAGTGACGTAGGGTTGCAAATCGACTCTAACGATTCAACGATGTGTTGGCTGTACTTGAGTTATTTCCAGATTCCGGGTTGCCTACTTCTGGATCAGCACTCCTGGTGTCCAGGTTCCGAGGTTCAGCTCGACAGGATCGAAAAGGGATGTCTTCATAAGGGTTGAAGTCGATGAATTAAATGAAACACTAAGTTATTCAGTACACGGCACGATTCTAGGGCTCTCAACAATTTCTGAGACGTGATTCTATATAAGAATTACTTCTTATTTACTAAGACAAGTACAAGCGACTAGCTTTGGATGACTACAAATTCTATTTTGGGCCCGGGGGTTCTTTATACCCTCGCATCGTGCCATTATTGAGAGCCCCGCAAATTCTCGCCGAAAATAATTTTTATTTATGTAAAAAACCCTTATACATATTTGGTAAATAGGGTTACCGCACCCCTTCCATGGTGCTATCAATAGCTGGATTCCTTCGTACTGTAACACAGTAACGCCCCCTATCTATGTATCTAATCAATATACCTAATTTCCAGGTATTGATAGCTTCCCTAGACTATTTCCATGAAATAAAAGGACAATTCCCTTTATTTCCCAGTTAAAACCTTAATAGCTTTTAACCTAGCCTAAGGATATCTATAGGTTGGGTTGACCTGCTGGTGCCAATAGCAGGCTGTCTGTTGACGTCTAGAAAAAGCTTATTTTCGGGAATCTTCTATGGGATATCATCCCTTATGTAACGAATCTATAAATTCCTAAGTCATTTCACCGACTTTAGGACTTCCTACTTAGGCTAACCAGACAATCACCGCCTATTATGGGGATTCTGGTAGCCAATAGACCACACTTTACATTTCTAGTGTTTATGTAAGTCTATCTAGGTCATATGCACATAAGGTGCCTTGATATGTACAAATTTGATAGCTGGTCACTTTCTTTGCGCCCAGCTATCAGAGAAATTAGATATAAAAACACTAATAAGATTGGGACAACACGATGGTGCGTTTAACGGGCCATCGGGAGGTCCCCAAAAATTCCTTATTTTCGGAATTCCCAGGGGTGTATAGTCCCGGGGAGTGCCAAAAACTGACTAAAAATTACATTTCCAGAAACCTATTTTCTGGAATTGTACTTAAACTACTTGAGCGATTTTCGCTCCAAAGTGATGGCTTGGTAGCTAGTCCAGCAAGCCATCCGAAAGTACTTACACCATGAGTACATCTATTCCCTTCATGGAGTTATTCCACCTGAAGGGTCTACAAATTTCAACGTTTTACGTTGTTTACATTTTTCACGACTGCTTATCTCGTTGACTATCCAAGCGATTCTTCCCATCTAGAACCGCCTGGAAGCCCTTTTAGCAAGCTTTCCAATGGTAGTACTTTTACCAGTACACCTATATGTTTCTAGGTACTTAGGGCACCTAAAACCGTAAGCGATTGCCCAAAACCAGATAAACAGCAGTTTTTTTATTATATACTGACTTGATATCTCAAGTAAATGGGCTTTATATAAAAGACTACGCTAACTATGAGGTGTATATAGGCTTCCTGTCCCGGTCTAGGTCCCCCATATACCCTAAAATGACCTAAAACCATATATTTGGTGTTTGAGATATCAAGTCAATATTCCTATTTACATAGCAGAAACTATGTGGTCTTCACATAGTTTCATCATTATGTACTGATTTCATGTCCAGTACATAGGATAAGCCCTTAAAAACATGATTTTAATTACTATAATATTTTCAAAAAACCACCAAAACTATAAATAACGTGTGGTTCCCTCTCACGGGTCATTCGGAACTAATCCGTCGTCGGGCACAGACGTATCGTATGACAGAAATTTATGTTTTTTACTATGATAACTCTTATCAGTATGCTTTCTAATGATTTTACTCTGTTAAGGGTGAACTATTGAACCCTATAACATACTGACAAACACTAAAAACATTATACTACTATCTCAAAAAATGTAGGTAAAATTTTAGTATAAATATAAACGTGCCTCTAAAATTCATTTTAGTATCAGGTGGCGCGCCGTGGTAAGCAGACATGTCTACACATACAAACTTCAATTTCTATGAACCATTTAGTATGGTTGATGACGCTTCGTCGCGAACATATCTCCCGCCGTGCAGTGCTGTGTCGACTCGCTGTGTCGACTCGAAGTGTTGTCGGCGCGGCGCTGCATTCCTTCGGTGAGCGACGGACGGCATTTCTCGGCTGCCGGCCAGGCCCACCGAGAGGACGGTCGCCGCTCCGGCATCTCTGGTTACTGGGGCAGTGGGACGAGTTTCTTCACCGGACGCTTCAAGGTACCGCCAAGCGTGCGTACCTCAGCGGTCCGGATTTCTCCGTCGATTCCTGGATACACGGCCACAATGCGGCCTCGCGGCCACGTATTGCGGGGCAGCTGGCCGTCGGCTATCAGGACAGGGTCACCCACTTTAAATCTGGGCCCACTACTATGTGGCTCCCGCCGGTTTTGGAGCTCCGGCAGGTACTCTCTGACCCAGCGACTCCAGAACATATCAGCGAGGATCTGTGATCGTCGCCATATTTTCCTGCTGTCTATATCTTGCTCGGTGAACGTGCCAGGTGTAGGTAGTCTGGCTGACCCACCGAGCAAGAGGTGATTCGGTGTGATGGATTCATCATCATCACCATCTACCGACACGTGTGTCAATGGTCGGCTATTTACAATGTACTCTGCCTCACAAATCAGTGTGGACAACACCTCTTCGGTGGGGTGTTTTTCTGTAAGTACATTGTATAGTGTGTTTTTTACACAACGAACCAGGCGCTCCCAGGCGCCTCCCATGAATGGCGCTGATGGCGTTATGAAGCGCCATACGATGCCTCTACGACTTGCCTCTGTTTTGAAGGCGTCTCGCAGCTCTCTGTCGGCGCCGTGCATGTTGGTGCCATTGTCTGAGTGTATCTCAGCTGGGCATCCTCTGCGTGCGGCGAATCGGCGCAGCG
This sequence comes from Orthosia incerta, assembly GCA_948252205.1. Taxonomy (NCBI): domain Eukaryota; kingdom Metazoa; phylum Arthropoda; class Insecta; order Lepidoptera; family Noctuidae; genus Orthosia; species Orthosia incerta. The sequence continues at coordinate 13,977,638 of OX411758.1, forward strand.
CCAATATGGCGGAGTCTGCGCTAAGGCTGGCGGCGATTTCAAGGTGCACCGCCCTTGATGTGAGACACGTAAATAGTGCTACGTATCTCTTCTGATGCTGCCGACCGACGGTGACGGATAGCGGGCCGAAATAGTCGAGCCCGGTATATGTAAACGGCCTCTTATGGTGAGCGAGGCGCGTTTTCGGATGGTCGCCGGTCGCAGGTACTGGCGGCTGTGCCTTGCGTATACGGCAATGCAGGCATCTTGCTATCACCTTCTTCGCTGTTGGTCGCATCTTCACGACCCAGTAGTGCTGCCGTACCTCATTAATTGTGAGTTCGGTGCCACTATGTTGTAGACTGCGATGTGTCCAGTCTATGTACAACTGCGTTATGTGATGGTCGCCATGTAATATAGGCGGGCGCATCACTTCTTCAGCTACCTCTTGCGTAGCTGCTATGCGACTTCTTAGTCGCAGCACGCCGTCGACGACCTGAATTTGTAAAGGTCGCAGCGAGCTATTTTTATTTATTTCTTCAACATTCGCTAACTCTGAAGCGAACGATTGTTGTTGTGCGACCTGGACAAGTATTTTCTCAGCTTCTTGGAGAAATTCTGCTTCTATGATTTGTCTGTTGACCTGGGTTGGTGCTCTGCATGCCTGCTTCTGCTTCTGTGCAGGTACAGCGGGCTTCTTGCGCCAGTCTGGGTCCTTTTCAGCGTTTTTTCTCGTCCGTTTATAGGACGTTATCTCTGTTCTATTTTTGCAAAGAGATATAAAACGCAGAACTGTGGCGGTCGCACGAAGCAGTCGCTCCCATCTGGAGAATCTGCTTGGCTCTGGAACGGCTTCTATGAAGCTCTTCTTGTCCCCTTCTGTGACAACGAAAGTTTTTTCTTCTCCCGTGTCGTTTGTAGTCGGAGGTTTCTCTGTGGGCCATAATTCGGGCCCAAGAGACAAAAAACTCGGCCCGCAGTACCACTCGTGGTCCGAGTTGAACCGCAGTGGCACGTCACGGGTTGCTGCATCAGCGATGTTCATCTTGGTGGGTATCCATCGCCAATCTTCGACTTTGCTATTGTCTTCAATAGCAGCTATTCGGTGAGCAACGAAAGGTTTGTATACTCTCGCTCCTCTTCTAATCCAGGTCAGTACGGTCTTGCTATCTGACCAATACGTTACTGACGTGGGCTTGCAGTCGTGTTCACTCATCACTGCTGCGGCTACGCGGGTTCCCAATACCGCGGCCTGAAGTTCGAGTCTCGGTATCGAAAGCAGTTTCAGTGGGGCCACCCGCGCTTTCGCCATAACAAGGCTTATTAAGTGCTTGCCTTCCACGGTCGTGGCCCGCCAGTATATAGCGGTAGCATATGCCATCTCGCTTGCATCAGTGAACACATGCACCTGCATTTCTATAGCGTCGCTATATCCAGGATAGCATCTTGGTACGCTAACGTTTTTTAGTTGGCGTAAATGTTGTACCCAAATTTTCCATTGTAATGCTAGGTCAACATCTAGCCTCTGATCCCAGTCGACGCCTCGCCTCCATGCTTCTTGCAATATTTGCTTCGCCTTGATGGTTACTGGCGAGGCGAGTCCGAGTGGGTCGTATAGCGACGCTACTATTCTGAGCGCCTCTCGCTTGGTGGGCGCCTCTCGGTCCAAGATACCCTCAGGCAGACGCGCGAGTGTGAGGTTGAAACCCAGCGTGTCTTCGCCTGGCCTCCATATGAGGCCGAGTATCTTTTCCGACGTATCTATATCTCCAATGGATACCATCTCAGTTTGTATATGCGATGGGTCCATTTTTTCTAGGAGCTGCGAGCTATTTGAAACCCATTTCTTGAGTTCAAACCTCGCCTGTAGGTGTATTTTTCGCACCATACTAGCGACTTCTGCCGCCTTCTCGATAGTTCTATAACTATCTAGGTAGTCATCCATATAATGACTACGTAGTATAGCATCCACAGCTTCAGGGTGCTTCTCTATATATTTGTTTGCGTTCCAGTTCTTTGCAAAAATTGCTGTGCAAGGCGAACTGGCTGCGCCGAAAATGATGGACGTCATTCTATATTCTTCTGGCGCTCCTTCTCTGCGGTTTCCCCTCCACAGGTAGCGAAGCGCGTCTCGGTCTTGGCTCCGCACCTTCACTTGCATGAACATCTCCGCTATGTCACCGGTTATTGCGACGCAGTGGCGGCGAAACCGCATCATTACGCCTGGCAGCGACTGTAATAGGTCGGGCCCAGTTAACAGGAAGTCATTCAGTGACATTCCTCTCGATTTGGCGGCAGCGTCATGTACGATGCGAAGTTTGTCTGGCTTCATTGGGTTGAAGACATCGAAGTGTGGGAGGTACCAAGTTTTGCCCGGCGTGCTAATTGCGGGTGCCCTTTCAGCGTACCCTTTCGCAATTAGCGAGTCCATCTGGTCTGAGTATCTTCTTAGAAGTTCCTGGTTCTTGTCCAGCTTCTTTTCTGTTGAGACGAGCCTCTTCAGAGCTGTCTCAAAGCTATCTGGCATCTCAGCATGCTCATTACGCCAAAGCATGGCGGTTTCGATGTGTCCATTCTCTAATTGGACAGTTGATCGATTCAAAATGTCCTCTGCCCTTCTTGCTGGGTCAGAGGCGGGTCGCTGTGGGTTTATGCACAACGATTCTATGGCGAAATGTTCGCGCAACTGATGATCCAAATTGTCATCAGTTGTTATTCTATTGACATGATGTACTTGTTGTCGTAGTAAACTACTGTGCGCGCCATGTAGTGTCCAACCCATCGCTGTAAGTGACGCAATTGGTTGGTGTCTTGGACCTCTGCGAATCTCGCTGGCCAATAACAAATGCCAGTTGTCTTGGCCGACGAGTATTTTTGGCACGCCATTGTTGTACATCAACTCTTTTCTCAAGTCGGTTAAATGCTTGCAGCGTGCGACAACCCTATCGCTCACTGTTTGTTTTGCCAAGCTGAGTTTAGGTATAGTACGTGCTTTAAATTGTACCCTTCTCTCTTGCGGGCTAACCAGCGTCACCTTGACTCTTCTTGAGCATGGGGTGGTGAGCATGGTGTTGCCTATCGCACCGATCTTGAGCGGGTCCACAGGGCCCTCTGCCCCGACTTGCCTCGCGATGTCTTCATCCATCAGCGAAACGGTGGACCCATCGTCTAGGAGGGCGTATGTTGCTACCTCTCCCGCCGGTCCGATTACCCGGACCGGCACTATCTTGAGGTACGCCTGGCTCGATGGTGACCCGAAACTGGCCACCGTTTCCTGAGGATCCTTGCGGGATTCAGGAACATCGGGCTTCTTGTTGGCTTCCCTCTGCTGTTGCTTCTTCCTATGAAGAAGCCGATGGTGCGTATCTCTGCACCCGTCTTGGCCACACTGTTTTCTCTTACAAGTGTGGTTGCCTCGTCGATGTTGAAGGCAGCGATAACATAGATTGTGTTTTTTCGCTAGCTCCCATCTTTTCTCGACAGCTACGCCCCTGAATTGTGCACATCCAGTGGCGTAGTGATGTCCCACGTCGCAAACACGGCATTTTCCTACCGGTTGGTCCGTAGCTATATGCGTCCTTTGTGTGACGCGTCTGTTGGTGTTCGCCTCGGCCGAAGCGATGCCTTCGGGTGGGGCGAATGGACTACAGAAGTGTGCCTGTTCAGATATAAAATTACTGAACAATGAAATATCTGGCACCGATTGGTACTTCTCCGAATATGATCGGTACCATTGTGCTCGTAGCGAATTGGGTAACTTCTCTGTTAACAATCGCATAAGCTCCGCGTTCATAAGGTAATGACCCTTTTTTAACGCGCGGAGCGTGACTACAGCACCTCTTACGCGACTTGCAAACGCGCAGATGTCTCTTGGTGACTCACTGCAGCGCGGCAGTCCGCGTAATCTATCTGTTTCAGCTTGCGCTATGGAGTCTGGACGGCCGAACTGCAGCTCGAGTTCCTTCATGATGTCATCGGGCCTGGCATGTCCGATGAGTTCTGAGCTGACGGTTTCCATTGCACGTCCATGTAAGCTTCTCCTCAGCCTCGCTGTATTCTCGATGTCCGTAAAATACGCTCGAGTTGTCTCATATATGGCCCGAAATGATAGCCATTCAGTATGAGAACCATTGAAATTCGGCAATGTCATGACGAATTTCGACGCAGAGGGGTTCGTTTGGTCCCGCTGTTCTATTTTCCTGTCGGCTAGCGACGCTATAGCGGACGTCAACTCCGTCAAGAATGGACGGAGACTATCCCTCTGACCTCCTGTACACTCAGCTGACGCTGCAACTGGAGGCTTTCGCACTTCTTTCTCCTTAGGATGCTGACCTTCTATTTGCGATTTGGTGGCGGCCGCAGTCAGGGGTCTATGCATAGAATTTCTGGTTCCCCCTTCAACGACGTTATCCTCCTTCTCAGGCTGAGGTTCTGGTGCCTCTTCTAGCCATGAACGCACGTACTCGTCATTCGAGTTTCTGTCATCCAAGTATTCAGCTTCGGAACCCTCTTCCTCCGCTCTCTGAAGTGCCAATTGTGCAAGCTCCAACTTAATTTTGAGTAAGTCTTCGCGAGCTTTGTCTATGTTTTTTCGTGACCGAGTCACTCTAGTTGACGGCGGACGGCTATGTTCGATACGGGCGTCACCCCGGGTAGTCATCGGCATCGCTGTACGTCTGTCTTCTTCGGAAATCTTCTCTTTCTGAGAAGGTTTCAATGTTGTGTCTGAAGCTCCTTCTAATCTGGTTACTCTGGTAGAAACCGCTTGATCAGTTTCTATTGGTTGATGCGTCGGAGTGCTTTCAGTTTGAGGCGCTAGATGGCGCTGCTCGTCCGACGGCTCGGTCCCTTCGGTTGTGGAAGGTGAACACGGCGGCAGCTCATGTCTGATGCCAGCTGGCTGATCCAACTCCACGGTCCATGCCTCCGGCGTCTTGCCTTTGGATCTGGTTATCGGCATTGTTGTTGAAATATTTTCTTTTGAAAACTCGAAGTTAGTTTTCAAAGATAAGTCCCAGTTCCGGGCTTCAGCGTTCAAACCGACGATCTCCAGAAGTTAACCTCCACTTCGATTGACTATAATTCAATCTTCAAATAAAATATCACTAAAAACTTACGGTCAGTGATAAGTCTTCAGGAAACTTCAGGCATTTGCTATACAAGTTTATTTTTCCCATAAACGTGTATGTTCTATTTGATTGACTATAATTCAATCAAATTCTAAATCACCGAAAAGTCAAGGTTACTTTTCGGTGGTGATGCTTCATGAACTGCTTGTCCAAAGCATCAGAGCCGTGCATCAATCTTCAGAGCACGTATCTTGCTTGATTGAAGAAAATTCAATCTTCAAATTTATTTTCAGTGATAGTGCTTCAGGAACCGCATAGTCAGTACATCCGAACCGTATCTAAGTCTTCAGAGTACGTTTCTTCCATTCACTGACGAAAATTCAGTCTTCAAAATTTTCCTGAAAACATAGGGGTTGTTTTCAGTCATAAGGCTTCAGGAATTATTCTTCAATCATCAAGGATGCACATCAGCCTTCTAAACGCACGTCTTGTATTTTTCTGACGGGCGCTCGTTTTTTAAACAAATCGCTAAAAACATAAGGGTAGTTTTCAGCGATAAGTCTTCAGGAACTATTCTTCCGCGTCAAAGACGTAATCCAATCTTCTGAACGAGTATTCTTGGTTGAATAAACAAGCGTTCAGTTCTAGAACAAATCACTGATAACATAGGGTAGTTTTCAGCGATAAGTCTTCAGGAACTATTCTTGGGGCTTCAAGGATGCGCATCTGTCTTCATACAGCATTTTGCGGCTCACAGAAAATTTCTTCTATTTTCTTACAATTATTGAAAAAATAGGGTATTTTCAATAACTGTCTCCAGAATTTTACCTCTTGGATCCAGCGGCAAATAGGGCACGTAGGACTTGTTCCCTGCAGTGCACGTCGATTTTTGGTTTATTTGTGAAATTAATTTCTCCAAAATTCGAAAAATTAATTCCACCACTGTTTCTTCCTGACGTCCTGGGGCGCTCCAGACTTCGAATTTCGGCTCGAACGGGTCAACGTTGTGTTGCACGTAGCCGACTTAATATGCAGGCACCCAGTTGTTTTTTCTGGATCTGCTGTTCCCGACGTCCTGGGGCTCTCCAGGCTCCAAAATTCGGCTCGAACGGACCATTAAATGTGCAGGACGTAGCGTGTTCATTGGCCCCGAGAAAAGAAGGGCGTAAACCTTCTGGCCATTGCCGCTGAACGCCCCATCCACATCAACGAAAACAAAGGTTCTTGGATGCCTAGCTGCAGCAGTGACGTAGGGTTGCAAATCGACTCTAACGATTCAACGATGTGTTGGCTGTACTTGAGTTATTTCCAGATTCCGGGTTGCCTACTTCTGGATCAGCACTCCTGGTGTCCAGGTTCCGAGGTTCAGCTCGACAGGATCGAAAAGGGATGTCTTCATAAGGGTTGAAGTCGATGAATTAAATGAAACACTAAGTTATTCAGTACACGGCACGATTCTAGGGCTCTCAACAATTTCTGAGACGTGATTCTATATAAGAATTACTTCTTATTTACTAAGACAAGTACAAGCGACTAGCTTTGGATGACTACAAATTCTATTTTGGGCCCGGGGGTTCTTTATACCCTCGCATCGTGCCATTATTGAGAGCCCCGCAAATTCTCGCCGAAAATAATTTTTATTTATGTAAAAAACCCTTATACATATTTGGTAAATAGGGTTACCGCACCCCTTCCATGGTGCTATCAATAGCTGGATTCCTTCGTACTGTAACACAGTAACGCCCCCTATCTATGTATCTAATCAATATACCTAATTTCCAGGTATTGATAGCTTCCCTAGACTATTTCCATGAAATAAAAGGACAATTCCCTTTATTTCCCAGTTAAAACCTTAATAGCTTTTAACCTAGCCTAAGGATATCTATAGGTTGGGTTGACCTGCTGGTGCCAATAGCAGGCTGTCTGTTGACGTCTAGAAAAAGCTTATTTTCGGGAATCTTCTATGGGATATCATCCCTTATGTAACGAATCTATAAATTCCTAAGTCATTTCACCGACTTTAGGACTTCCTACTTAGGCTAACCAGACAATCACCGCCTATTATGGGGATTCTGGTAGCCAATAGACCACACTTTACATTTCTAGTGTTTATGTAAGTCTATCTAGGTCATATGCACATAAGGTGCCTTGATATGTACAAATTTGATAGCTGGTCACTTTCTTTGCGCCCAGCTATCAGAGAAATTAGATATAAAAACACTAATAAGATTGGGACAACACGATGGTGCGTTTAACGGGCCATCGGGAGGTCCCCAAAAATTCCTTATTTTCGGAATTCCCAGGGGTGTATAGTCCCGGGGAGTGCCAAAAACTGACTAAAAATTACATTTCCAGAAACCTATTTTCTGGAATTGTACTTAAACTACTTGAGCGATTTTCGCTCCAAAGTGATGGCTTGGTAGCTAGTCCAGCAAGCCATCCGAAAGTACTTACACCATGAGTACATCTATTCCCTTCATGGAGTTATTCCACCTGAAGGGTCTACAAATTTCAACGTTTTACGTTGTTTACATTTTTCACGACTGCTTATCTCGTTGACTATCCAAGCGATTCTTCCCATCTAGAACCGCCTGGAAGCCCTTTTAGCAAGCTTTCCAATGGTAGTACTTTTACCAGTACACCTATATGTTTCTAGGTACTTAGGGCACCTAAAACCGTAAGCGATTGCCCAAAACCAGATAAACAGCAGTTTTTTTATTATATACTGACTTGATATCTCAAGTAAATGGGCTTTATATAAAAGACTACGCTAACTATGAGGTGTATATAGGCTTCCTGTCCCGGTCTAGGTCCCCCATATACCCTAAAATGACCTAAAACCATATATTTGGTGTTTGAGATATCAAGTCAATATTCCTATTTACATAGCAGAAACTATGTGGTCTTCACATAGTTTCATCATTATGTACTGATTTCATGTCCAGTACATAGGATAAGCCCTTAAAAACATGATTTTAATTACTATAATATTTTCAAAAAACCACCAAAACTATAAATAACGTGTGGTTCCCTCTCACGGGTCATTCGGAACTAATCCGTCGTCGGGCACAGACGTATCGTATGACAGAAATTTATGTTTTTTACTATGATAACTCTTATCAGTATGCTTTCTAATGATTTTACTCTGTTAAGGGTGAACTATTGAACCCTATAACATACTGACAAACACTAAAAACATTATACTACTATCTCAAAAAATGTAGGTAAAATTTTAGTATAAATATAAACGTGCCTCTAAAATTCATTTTAGTATCAGGTGGCGCGCCGTGGTAAGCAGACATGTCTACACATACAAACTTCAATTTCTATGAACCATTTAGTATGGTTGATGACGCTTCGTCGCGAACATTTATTATAATTTCCATATTATAGGTAACTAGCAAGCTTAGCTCGTGGCTAAATAATAACAGCCGCACGGGTCGATCATCAAGGTTAAGCAATGCTTGACCTCGCAACAGCGAGGTCGGTCCGTGGAAGGGTGACCATTTCAACATACCGAGTTTCCTCCGTGCCTCGGAAAGCACGTTAAGCCGTTGGTCCCGGCTGTCATTTGAAGATCTTTGGCAGTCGTTACGGGTAGTCAGAAGCTTGAGATCTGACACCAGTCTAGCCAAGATGTTACCGTGTTACCCAGTTACTGGGTTGTGGAGGTCAGATAGGCAGTCGCTCCATGTAAAACACTGGTACCCAGCTGAATCCGGTAAGACTGGAAGCCGACCCCAATATAGTTGGGAAAAGGCTAGGCAGATGATGAAGCTTATTTTAACCTTTCAAAAATCTAGGCTGCCGGCTGCTTGTGAGATATTCCTGGTGAATAAGACTCACTTTTGCTCAGCAGCCTTGGTTGCAATCATCAGACCAACGATGCATCATTGCCATTATTACTCATATCAATTTATTGTGATTGCGAATGAAGTGGATGCGATTTTTTTTTATCGTTCATGATTGAATTGCGATAGATTTTTTTATTGATTGACGCGATCACAAGTGGATCGGTAATGCTCAGTGCATATTAGAATCCTTTGTGACGTCAAATATTTTCTTTGTAGTCTTTTCCGTCCCACTCTTGTCTAGGCAGAGGCCTCCCTTGATCCCTACTCTCCGTCCACCTTTTGCGACCTCGCACTTTTCTAGTTTGTTGATTTTATTCATAAATAATAAAAAAAACATGATGCCATCTCATGTTGACCGTGCATATTTCTTTGGGGTGAACAGTGAATAGGTTATTTCTAGGCAAGCGTGCTTCACCGTCGTCGACCACATCATCGCTTACATATCAGGCAAGATAGTGGTCAAACGCCAGCCTATCGTTAAATTAAAAACCGGCTGTTTGTTGTATGGGTGCCCCACTTAAATATTTATTTTATTCTGTTTTAAGTTTTTGTTGTTATAGCGGCAACAGAAATACATCATCTGTGAAATTTCAACTGTCAAGCTATCACGGTTAATGAGATACAGCCTGGTCACAGACAGATAGACGGACAATGGAATCTAAGTAATAAGGTTCCTTTTTTACCCTTTGGGTACGGAACGCTAAAAAATCTTTCAAAGATAACCCATTACAACCAAAGATACAATTTTACTTCTTTATAATTTTAGCTATGATTAAGATATATCCCTAATATCCGGCTAAATCGTTCTATAGAAGCCTATAAATACTAGTTTTCTGTAGGTATTTCTGGAATGTCTAGTTTACCCGTGTCTGCTAATTGTTGATGATCATTATCATGTTTAATTACTGTGATTAAATCTGCACTGATACGCATGCAAAATATTTATCTCTCATTTTGACGCAGTGACCGCCTTCTCAGATGAAGGTCGCCAGTTCAATTCCCGCGACGCAGGAAAAATCTCCCACACTACCGCCGCGTGTTTGCTAAGACAAAGACTTTCCTCCTCTCCTTTTTAAGATGAGTAACTTTCCTTGAAGATTTGAATTTGACACTTTTTGTAAAAGAGTAAGTGCGGAGGTTCTTTTCCGTTCTTATACATAACAAGCTAAAGTTAAGTTCCGAATGGACGGTAGAATCAATTATTATTAATTTTAAATTTAAATTTTGACGTTCAAAAGTGTCGCTTAAGGTTACACTAGTCGCAAATTCTTCCATACAAACGTAGTCTAGGGATTAGTCCACTGTTTGACGATGTACGTTCAAAATAAAAAGTGATATCAATTTGTCTCATCATTATCTAGCCCTGTATGGAAGCAAAAAAGTAAATATTTGAAAGTTATGAGCGTCGAAAGTTCCACATTTCGACACTAATTTTAACGCATTTTTGGTCGCAAATAAATACCATAAGAAGACGGAAAATTGCAAAACGGCCTCCATACAGGGATAGATTAGTAGTTCAACAATGCAAATAAATTTTATTTTGAACAGATACGTTTAGTCGTTTTTCATGATATCCAGACTCCTAAAGGTCTGTTTATAAAATTTCGCGCGCTCGGTTTCGTCCTAAATCATTATGCATTTCGCTACAAATTTGCAAAAGTGTGTATTCGTACGCGAACTAGCTTCCTACTGCTCATCACAGCATCTATCTCTGCCGCACGTGATGTCGGTTGATATAAAATGCATTTTAACCCCGCACACAAAATTGTTTCCTATTGACGCTAGGAATGGGCGATTCTTTTCAAAAAGATCGATTCTTGAATCGATTCGAAACGAAATCAGAAAAATAAATACTCAAAAAATTGTGTTCTAATAAATCAATTTTTCAAAAAATGATATTTTTCGGTTTGCTTTTCACGTTTGTATTTTCTATTCAAATATAAATTCCAATTACTGAAAATAAAAAGAAAACCATAATAATAATCAATATTTTAACTAATTATAGTTGTTTTTTACAACTAAATGAAAGTATCAGGTAAAAAATGCAGCATATATTTTGGTTACATTCAAAAGTTTTCAATTAAACTGAAAATTGTTCATTAGTTTGTATGTGTTTGTTCAGTAAATTCAATGATTTAACTAATTTTAAATAATATTTTGGTTCATATTAACACAAAAAAATTATTTTCTGGGGTGAAATATGGTTTCACTGAATCGATTCAGTACAATATATCGATTAAAAAAATCGATTTATTTGGTCCGAGAAATCGATTTCAGATCGCCATCCCTAATTGACGGTGATATGTTGTTGCTTCTAAGATAAGACGTTGGACAAAACAAAAACAAGAAACAACATTTTTTCGTAAGTCGTTTAATATCTCTACAATTTTAGGCATAGCACGCACTGCGATCTTTATTCGCGCGAATTTTTTTCCGCACATCTGTGACCTATGGAAATGTATGAAGCTGCACGTACTGCGGAAAAAAGATCGCGCGGAAATAATATCGTAAGAAATCCGTGTATTGCCACAGAATCCACTACGTAAATCCACACACGTGTTAGTTAGGCTAAGCACGCACTGCGATTTTTATTCGCGCGAATTATATTCGCGCAATTTTTTTTCCGCGAACTGAATTTGACTAACACGCACTGCGGATAAAATTTCGCGCGATTTTTGTCTCCGCGCGAATTTAATTCGCGCCGCGGTGCGGTGGATTCTGTGGCAAAACACGGATTTCTTGCAATATTATTTCCGTGCGATTTTTTTTCCGCAGTGCGTGCAGCTTCATACATTTCCATAGGTCACAGATGTGCGGAAAAAAATTCTCGCGAATAAAAATCGCAGTGCGTGTTAAGCCTTAAATTCAGTACGCGGACAAAAATTCGCGCGAATAAAATTCGCGGGAATTATAATCGCAGTGCGTGCTAAGCCTTATAGTTTATAGCTCCAATGGTCCATCGTAGCGTCGATCGTACCTACATCCTCTTTATGTCAAGTTCACAAAAACAGGTTTTGCCGCGATTTTCAACTGCCTTCTGATGAACGTCATCAAGCAGATTAGGGATACGTCAGAAGTGGTCGTTATGCCGAAAAAATATGGTTCTTGAATTTAATCTCAATCATTGTATGCCTTAAATAGGAACATTATTGGCTATTGTTTAGAAACGTATGGCTATGTGCGACATTTGAACTGTCTTTGACTGTCCTTTGCAATTTCTTGAGTCAACTTGTGCTTATCTGGGTTGCAACCTTCAAAAAAGGTGGCGATTCTAATTTCGATTGATTTTTTACAAATACGGGGTTAAAATATGTATTTTGTTACGTTAATAAAAAAACCGGCCAAGTGCGGGTCGAACTCGGGCACGAAGGTTTCCGTATCATTATCGCAAAAAAAGGCAAAAAAATCACGTTTGTTGTATGGGAGTCCTACTTAAATATTTATTTTATTCTGTTTTGAGTATAAATTGTTATTATAGCGGCAACAGAAATACATCATCTGTGAATTTCAACTGTCTAGCTATCACGGTTCATGAGATACAGCCTGGTGGTTCCGTTTTTACCCTTTGGGTACAGAACCCTAAAAAATACTAGCTATGTATTGTGTTATAATGTTGCCTAAGTATCCCATAAATAGCCAATATTGCTGTTACTAAGTAAGTATTTTCCTTTAGTGCTTGCAGTCCAAAGGTTACTTTCAGTCGGTACCCTGGACTATAAACATGAAAGACTCAAGGAAAATAAATTAACGTAGGTCAACAACAAACAATTTCTACGAAGTCGGTTAAATAAACCACCACAATTTATTTATAAGTTACACAAACCTTTGTCCAGCTGTTTACATGATTGACAATAGGGGCATATTTTGCGGTTCAAAATCAATTTATTGGTGCGACTGAGTGTGCATACACGTTTTTGTTATAATATTTCTTAGTTCCTTGATTTTAGGAGACATTAAATGCCGTTTTTGCTCGGCAGTTTTTTTTTCATGAGTGTCCAATATTAGCTACACTGCCTTGTCTTGTCAATGAAAGTAATCAATAAGCCATCAATGGACTGTGCAAGTGTGTTGAACACCGGCCCTTGCGCACGGCGGGACTAAAAAAGTTGGCATTTACAGCCAGTCTGCCCGGGAACGAGTTCGGGAGCAACGGGTTTTTAACGATAAATAAAATAAAATAAATCGAAGTAATACGTTCTAAATATAAATTAATTAAAAAAAATAAACATATCCGCTTGTCTATCTTTGACTTATTAGATAGATAATAAATTGTGCTATGGTCAGCTCATCGCGCATGCTTTCATTCCAATATCATTCTCAGTCGAGACATCGTGTCAATCATACGCGTCATTTATTTTTTTTATTTATTTTTTTAAACATGCGACCTCTGTATGCAAATTGAATATCGATCGGTCGTCGGGTTATCTCGGTGCATTCGGTTTTTTTTTTTTTATAAAAAAAGATAAAGGCTTTGGAAAGATGGTGAAGACTCAGTGTGATGCGCGGCCAGTGAAAGCTTACATCATGAGTGATTTGCTGAAGAAGTTTGATCATGACACGAGGAACGATATTGTCCAAATTGCTGTTGCCATCGCAGGAGTCAATCTGGGAGTGTTTTGTTGTATGTATTTTTTTTTTTTTTTTATGTGTTGATTCTTTTTTTAAATATTTTATGTGTCTGTTCCGAATATTTGTTAGTTTTCGTTTTTAAAAGTAACTGGTAAATTAATTTTGAGTGTAAATTATCTGGGAGTGTTTTGTGTATGTATTCTATTTTTTCTTTTTTGTGATGATTCTTTTTTTTAATATTTTATTTTGTGTCTGTTCCGAATATTCGTTAGTTTTCGTTTTTAAACTTTTAAATTCATTTTGAGTGTAAATTGAGGCAATGTTTTGCGTTAAAAATTTATTGATTTTTATTATTTTTATTTATTGTATGCAAAAATATCTCTTTCATGCCGCGCTTTAAAAAAATTCTTAGTTAAGTAATAAAAGTGCTACTATCACAAGTACTACGACTACGACGAAACTATTTAAGATATTTCCCTGCTGAGTTAAAACCCATATTGTTATTTGAGAAAACCACAAACTAGTACAGTTATTTTCCTCATACTCGTGCTTATTACAACATTAGCAAAGACCGCAAAACCTGTATTATTTCATTATGAACAACTTGCTTAAATAAATTGTAAAGAACTTCTAAAATGAAATGGATAAAGTGACATTAAACTTATACAATTTTTTTTTTATAATTATTAAATTACTCATTATTACTACTTGCAATATATAACGTATACTATCAATACTAATATTATAAAGAGAGGGCCCGTATTTTGTGGATAATCTCTGGAACACTACATCTATTTGAAAAAAAATATCACCCTTCGAAAGGTACATTATTCCAGATGGTTATTGTTGTAAATAAAATTAATACTATATAAATTATTATGAGCCAGGTTAGGCCGGGGCGGGCCACTAACGTAATAAGCTCTTTCCATCCAAAAAATAATTAAAGTCACCCGACAGTCAATCTTCACCTTTTATTTTTCATTCTCCTTGAAAACAAACTTATCGTTAGTTCGTGACCACTTTTTCTGCAAATTTTTAAATTGAACCGGGCAAAAAAACTGGTCGGCCGACGCTATTTACAGTTTACATAGATTAATGTGAACTCGCTAACGTTACTACACTTAATATTAGGGTCTACTTATATGGATGTTGCTGGCAGGTGTACCTAGGCCGGTTGTAATGACAGCCCGCCGGTTGCCCGCCATTTTTTATTCACATTTTTTAAATTACGAGCAATTTATTGCGGACCTGTATCGTCGCTAAGTTCCACGAGCACGAACGGGTTAAGTGTTACGGAGTTTGCGTGCCATTTTTTTGTCTATGACATTTGAGTTAACGGATTACAAAATATGTAGTAGTGGTTTCCTATGTTCATTACTAAAATAACGTAATAGTTTTTTCGAAGGAATGCAATATTTTTCAGTATATTTTCGCGCCAATTAAGATTTTCCATAGAATTTTTCAAATAGCTGGTCTATTCTGTAAAATTTATTATGCCGTTTTAAGAATAAAATTATTTTGATTGTATATGAGTTGTGTATATTCTATTTTATTTTCTTATGACCTTGGAAGCTTATGGTAAAGATTGACAACTCCAACTGCTCACTATTCCTCCCCTATGTTTTCTCGGTGAGATTTGAATAGAATAGAATTACAGATTTGAATTTAGAACATTTTAAAATATTTATAAAAAAGAAATGAATTGTTATAAATGTCGTTACATCATACTTTATTTCAATGAAAAGTTATCTTATGCCTAAGATCATAATATGTCATTGTAATACTTAATCTAAATGAATGTTAATATGTTTTGTCTGACTGTCTGTTCATACATATTTTTACTAGATCGTTTCAAACTTTGATATAATTTCTTCAAAAACATAACCCTGTCTTTGCTGTCGCGTAAATTAGTGAACATCACGTTTGTTGTATCCCATACAACAAACGTGATTTTTATGCCGTTATAAATATTATAACCCACTTAAATATTTATTTTATTCTGTTTTTAGTATTTATTTTGTTGTTATAGCGGCAACAGAAATACATAATCTGTGAAAATTTCAACTGTCTGGCTATCATGGTTTATGAGATGCAGCCTGGTTACAGACAGACAGAAAGACGGATCGCGGAGTCTCAGTAATAGGGTCCCGTTTTTACCCTTTGGGTACGGAACCCTAAAAAGAAACAAGTGCATGTCGGTCGAAATGCATCGCATTGCGTCCATTCTAAGAAAAATCATATCATCATCATCTGCCTAGCCTTTTCCCAACTATATTGGGGTCGGCTTCCAGTCTTACCGGATTCAGCTAAGTACCAGTGTTTTACATGGAGCGACTGCCTATCTGACCTCCACAACCCAGTAACTGGGTAACACGGTACCCCTTGGCAAGACTGGTGTCAGATCTCAAGCTTCTGAGTCTTCTGACTACCCGTAACGACTGACAAAGATCTTCAAATGACAGCCGGGACCAACGGCTTAACGTGCTTTCTTGCTTAGAAAAATCATATATCAGTGTAATATAAATACAATCTCGTAGAGTCATCAAAAAGGACGCTAAAACATTTGGTCCTTTTAGTCATCCATGCAAAGAGAACAGTGAAAATTAAAAAAAAAAACACGTTTGACAAAAACACGTGTTTCAAACTACCTAAATTTATTTGTATATTAAAACGTTACATAAATGTTTCAATTAATGAAACTGTGTCAATAGTTTACGCCGTCAGCGTTACGTTTTAGCATACTACAAGGTTTAGAATGCGACGCGTATAAACAATACTGTATTGTGTTGTAAATTGTCATCGGACGTGCTAAATGTAAACTGGTTAAAATACCTCTTTTTTATGCTACGACTTAGGTACGGCTGAAACCTAACAAAAGTGATAGAATAAATATTAAAAAAAAAACTGGCCAACTGCGAGTCGCACTCGCGCACGAAGGGTTCCGTACCATTATCGCAAAAAACGGCAAAAAAATCACGTTTGTTGTATGGGAGCACCCCTTAATTTATTTTATTTTAATTTAATTAGTTATTATTTTTTAAAGTGAATATACAACTAAATATTCTGTGAATATTTGAAGCGTCTACCTGTTGCCGTTATTAATATCGAGCAAAAAACGGCAAAAAAATCACGTTTGTTGTATGGGACCACCCTTAAATATTAATTTTATTCTGTTTTTAGTATTTGTTGTTATAGCGGCAATAGAAATACATCATCTGTGAAAATTTCAACTGTCTAGCTATCACGGTTCATGAGATACAGCCTGGTGACAGACGGACAGACAGATAGACGGATCGTGAAGTCTTAGTAATAGGGTCCCGTTTTTACCCTTTGGGTACGGAACCCTAAAAACGGCAAAAAAATCACGTTTGTTGTGTGGGAGCCCCACTTAAATATTTATTTTATTCGGTTTTTAGTATTTGTTGTTATAGCGGCAACAGAAATACAAATCTGTGAAAAAGTATTTGTTGTTATAGCGGCAAAAGAAATACAAATCTGTGAAAATTTCAGCTGTCTAGCTATCACGGTTACTGAGATACAGCCTGGTGACAGACGGACAGACAGACAGACAGACGGATCGCGGAGTCTTAGTAATAGGGTCCCGTTTTTACCCTTTGGGTACGGAACCCTAAAAATGACTAGCGACCCGCCCCGGCTTCACCCGTGATACTAATATTATAAACAGGAAAGATTTTTTTGTTTGTTTGTTTGTTTAGGCTCCGAAACTACTGGACCGATTTGAAATATTCTTTCACCAATAGAAAGCTACATTATTCCTGAGTGAAAAAGGCTATTTTTTATCCCGAAAATGGGTCCTGTGGGGTGGTCCACGGGAGCGAAGCCGCGGGAACAGCTAGTTATATATAAAAATATTCCTCGTTTCTCACTCTTTCTTTTGGTGAAAACCGCATGAAAATCCGTTCAGTAGTTGTTGAGTTTATCGCGAATAGACGACAGACGCGGCGGGGGACTTTTTCTCTCTCTTGTTCTTATTCCATTTGATGATTTGTTCGGCGCAAAATGCATTCTTTTCATTCATACTCTCAAGTTTCTTCGTTGCATATTCCTTATTCTTCATTCTTTTAAAGTTTGTCAATCAAATGACGACACGGTTGGCGCAGTGGTTGAGCGATCGGCTGCTGCGTTGCGTGTCGCGTGTTCGATTCCTGCACGGAACAAATATTTGTATGGCCAGTGGTGTCTCATCCCATACAAAGAAACCGTGCCGACGTTCTATACTGATTTTCTGATTATTTTTTGTACATCGATCGCGTTCGGTTCCGTTCCATTCTATTCCACGGATATAGATCGCCATGGAATGGAACCGAACGCGATCGATTTACAAAACATAATCGGTATTATCAGATGAAAAACGCTAGTTACGTCGGCACGGTTTCTTTGTATGGGATGAGGCATCTGTATGCTAGTATTATATTATCTGTGGTATGGCCTACAGATAGTTGTTCCAGTCTGGTTGTTTGTGTATGTGAGTTTATATGTTTGTAAATGTCCCACGATACATCAGGAGCAATTCCTAGTGCGGAGCAACTTTTAATAAACAAAAAAAAAATAACCCGAAACCAGATTTGCGGGACGCTTTTGGTCATAAACTCCTAGTCCAAAATAGCTTTCCACACTACAGTTCATAATCTCTCTGCAGAAAACTGCAGGGTTGGTTCAGTACCCGTAATAATAAGACTGATAGGCCGTAAAACTGGTGAGTCCTTAATTTGATGACGGTAAAATCACCTATTTTTGAGGTCCTGGGAATAGCTTATACTGCTGCTAGACTGCCAATCCTTTTGCAAAATGGCTTAATGGCAAAAAAAAACAAACTCCCTGCAATTTTGCATAAAAGGGATCTTGCTTGTATAGAAATGTTTACTTCAGTAAGACAGCTAACTAATCCGACATGATCAATTGCACACTGTGCGAAAAGACTTACTTTTAATAATTAATCTGATAAATAATATCCGGTGCTGCAAAGGTTAATTGAATCCTTAACGTATCCTACACCTGCACTTTGCAGTATTACTTGAAATAACTACAAATAGATTGATTATATCTCGATTTATAAAAACAACGTTTAAATCATTAACCGCTTCAGGTGTCTTAAACCAAATTTGGCGTGACTACTACTACTATTTTCGCTCGCAAACAGTTGGATGTTATTGGCTGCGTAGCGCATCAATATTAATTTAAAGAAGAAAAACGCCCATTGTTGGCGGTTTTCTTTAGATATTTATTTTCTTAAAATTTGGATTTTTCTTTTACATCCAAAATAATATCCTTTTATTGGACTGCACTACGGGAATCCTTTAGCAATCATCGCTTCTATGGTTATGTTAAACTTATTCTTAAAGCCAGCAATCTGGTAGGAATTTTCCTTTATATTATTATTAAAACTTAAATTGGTGCAAGATGCAGTAATATCACCCTTTAGTTATAATATAGCCATTAATTTAGTCAAGTTAATAAGTATAAGAATTGTTGTATTTTAACTATACTGGTTAGTGGATGTGAAACTACGGGCAATTAAATGGAGAAAAGATAAACATCTGGTTTTAATTTTCTTTATTTAGCCTCCCACCGGCAGATTAAAAGTCTGACTCTTCCGATTAGTTCTTTCCGGCAACCTTTACTGTGTGAACCTTCCTGGCGCCCGAATTTATTCTCGAATTTATTTTCTAATTATTTAATTTCATTTTGGGAGAACACATATTTTTGTTTGTTAATCCAACTATAACATACTATCAAAATTATTACATTACATTTGGCATTTGGGTTGTTTTTTGCCGTTTCTTGAATACTTGTTAATGCCCTTTTGTAGCAGATACAAAGTCTTCGAAACTTAGCTTAGTCCCCCTTCGCCATTTGATATTTCTACAAACTTTATAGAAAAATAAAAATGACAAGGCCAACTGTCATAGAAATAAGTTCAAATCTGTTTGTCTTGACTCATCTTCATAATATTCAGCATGTATCCAGGCCATACTTCTTCCTCTCGATTATATCCTAGTCTAATTGAAAAGTGTTTTTTTCTTTCGTTACTTGTCTGATTTCGTCAACAAGATCAATATTGGTCCATGAACCAGAATCCGGGTTTGCCATTTGCGACTTTTTTTTTTTGGGACAATCCCACCGCACTATTCCCAAACCACTCCAACTCCTGAAAGCCAGAATCAACAGTGGCGACCACCAGAAAACCGCCGAGGCAATGAAGCTCGACGAAGTCCCGAAGAATAAATTTAACTGTTTTGGATCCCGCAACGAAATTAATCAGAAAAGAATAACGGAGGAGTAGGAAAAAGTTTGCGACTTGTACAAACTCGTCGACACATGCAGCTGCATTCTATGGACTTCCACCTACACTAATTCTGTGCTACTCTCATTCAAAATTATCAACCCATGTCGCTACTTTCTTCGGCCCGTCATCCACCGGGATTCTATGGTAGTCTCATTCAGGTTTTGTAATACACGGCTTGCTTAAAGTCGTCAACCCATGTGGCTGATGTCTTTGGCCTGTTATCCACCCGGATTCTGTGCTAGTCTCATTCAGGGTTTGTAATTCGCGGCTTGCTCAAAGTCGTCAACCCATGTGGCTGCTGTCATTGGCCTGTCATCCACTCAGATTCTGAGCTAGTCTCATTCAGATTTTGTAATACACGGCTTGCTTAAAGTCGCCAACCCATGTGGCTGCTGTCTTTGGCCCGCCATCGCCATCCAGTGGATTCTGCGCTAGTCTCATTCAAGGTTTGTCATGTAACACTTGTCTAATTTCTTCAACTCTTGCTGCAGTCCTTGGCCTGCCATTCATTTATTAACTCACTTTATGTCACAAATATCAGTTCAACCCTGGATCTTTTACTAGGAAGTCCTGTATGACAAGAGCCAAACCATCCACCCCGGTAATATACTAGTCTTATTCAGAGTTTGTTATTTGGGTCTTGCCCTACGTCTTGTTCTTCTTTTCTTTCTTTTCTTATTCTGCCTATGTCGTCAATCCATTTTACTGCATTTTTGGTCTAACATCCACCAAGATTCTGTTATTCGTTACTTGTCCAAAGTCGTCAACCGATGTTGCTGCAGTTTGATGCGATTTGTCTTTAACTTACCCTTGTTCCTCATCTCACAGGATGTTCCACATTTCTTCTACCGTTCTTCGGCCCCCATTCTGTCAAAATTTTACCTTCTGTATTGTGTGCGAAATATGTATGCTGTTCAGTAACCTCTTGTTTATTTTGAAAACAAAGAGAATTACCGCTATAGGTCGTTTCGCACGGGTTTGAGTCATTCGCATGAATTCAATTTAATTATGAGTGTATTTTTAACATTCTCGCGTGTTCTTATACAAAAGAGGTTTAAGGTTAATTATTTCAACTATTGTTTTTATTATTATACTAACTTTAGGTACGGCTCCGTTTACTTGCGCAAGCGCAACCACGGGCTAAACACTAGTGTGGCGATAAATTTCCAGATTTACCCCGCTTTAATCCGAAATCTTGAAAATAATGTCACACAATCATTCCACAGAGGCTGAATAGCCGATAAGCAGTAGGTACAGAGATAAAAGTAAATAAAACTTAATGATAGCGTATAAAAAAAGTTATCTTTCGCATATTTAACTCTTTTGTGTTCTTGAACTTGGTCGTAAAAACAATGTGGATACTTTCAATGACACGCGAGACGAATTTTATTATTCTAATAATAGTTTAATCGCACGCTATTTCTATGTGATTTGTCGATCTATTGGCGTCAGCAAAAAACAATATAAAGAATATTTTGCATAGTCACTCCCAAAGCTTGCTCATTGTGAAGCCTACCACTCTATTTCTCAAACACCGCAACTCCTGAACGCCAGAATCAACAACAACAGCGACCACCAGAAAGCGCCGGCGGCAATGAATATCTACGAGTCCCGGCAAAACGATGAAACTGTCCTGTCAGCCTTCAAAGCAAGAGTGAACAAGCTCTATCGTAGACCTTATCCATCGTGGTCATCAACAGGCGAGATTGAAGTAAAACAGGCTTCTTCTTCGTATTCGTTTTCTTCATTTCTGAAGGTCTTGAAAAGCTTTGACGGAGTCAACGACGAGCTGCTTCCAAGCCACCCTGTCTTCGGCTCTTTTCATAGCAGTGGTCACCGTAAGTCCCGTAAAGGATCTGGTCAGACCAGCGAGTAGGTGAACGTCCGTGTGGTCTTTTTCCGTCCACCTTTCCCACTACAACCTTTTTCCAGGTTTTTCCAGGTTGTCTGACTGTCTCCAGGCGATGTGACCAAAGTAACTTAGGACTCGTTGGTAGCATATCGTGGAGAGTCTAGTTTTGATGTTCAACTGGTCGAGAATGGACACAAGGAAAAAATAGTTGTGGGTTGTCTGTAAACTGTCTGATCTGAACATGAAGGCCTACTTCTCACGGCAATAAACTGAAAAGCATATGAATGGCATACAGATTCACGGAGGCAATTAACTAATGAGTATATGAATGCCATACGGAGCAGCTCGTGGCTAAATGATAACAGCCGCTCGGGTCGATCATCAAGGTTAAGCAACGCTTGACGAGGTCGGTCCGTGGATGGGTGACCATTTCAACATACCGAGTTTCCTCCGTGCCTCGGCAAGCACGTTAAGCCGTTGGTCCCGGCTGTTTTTTGAAGATCTTTGACAGTCGTTACGGGTAGTCAGAAGCTTGAGATCTGACACCAGTCTTGCCAAGGGGTACCGTATTACCCAGTTACTGGGTTGTGGAGGTCAGATAGGCAGTCGCTCAATGTAAAACACTGGTACTTAGCTGAATCCGGTAAGACTGGAAGCCGACCCCAATATAGTTGGGAAAAGGCTAGGTAAATGATGATATGAATGGCATACGGACATTGCCTGGTTTCCGTAGCTTGCCTCAACGTACTTCATGAACTAATAATAATTGTATTGTTTGAATGACAGAAGGATATCATCTCAACTAGGTCTAAATCTGTACCTAACTTGTGATCTCAATAACTTTCCTTTTTGGAAATTAAACAAACATTAATAAACTCACGCCTTTTTTCATTGGGGTAGGCACGATCTAGAGAACGCCATCTGTTCCATACATACTCTTCAGTCATACATGTACGCCGGTTGTGATAACCACACTCGAGACCTTTCTGGAGAACATCACCAACAATCTGTACATGTCCTTCTAGATTCTTTCGTTTCCATTCACAACTGCCTTGGCCTTGTACTTCAATTCTCATCAAATTAAGTTCTCAGTAACTCTGGAAGCATTATGAATGTTATTGCATTAATGAGAGAGTTATTAAATACTGCTCTGAACTGTATGAGTACAAACAAATAACCTGATTTGTTATTTTAATAACAGAGTGGGTATATAACGACTCTTTACTTTCGATTATTGCTGAACATAAGGTCTACATTAGATGTCTATAACTTTGTCTTGAAAATATGTTCTCTTTCCTTGTTTCAATCTTAGAGGCTGCGATAAGGCCGCACATTGTGTCACCCAGTGTAATGTTTTCTTCGTATATATTTTCTGTAACTTATATGGTGTACATAATAAAGAGTATTCTATTCTATTCTATTCTCCCTGTTAACTGTTCTATGTGTTAACTCTCCATCTTCCAAATTTGAACAAAACAAACCGTTTGGGATATGGGTACACTATTTATTGGCTGGAACCTTCTTCGAGCTTTAGTATTTTGCCGAATAAGTCCTTTCACGAATTAGGCGTTGCACTATGTCCATTTGAGAAGATTGCGATTAAGTCCTTTCGAGACTCGGGTCACGGGTGCCATTTTGCGAATTAAAACAACTTCTCCTTTATTCTCTTTTCTGTTCTAATCTTGATACATATGTAAATCTTTGCTTATCAGTCTTTTACTCTTATTTGCAAGTCACCATGGAAAGACGGTGTTTATATTTGTGTTATCACTTTTATAATAGCTTTCAAGATATTCATATCGTTGTTTATAAGCCTCCCAGCTGTCGATGTGTTTGTGAACGTTAAACTCTCTGAATGACTCAATATTTTGATTATATGAAGATCAGAGGGGGTTTTTATTTTTTTATTTTTTTTATTCGAGATGGGTTTGCTCTTGACTCTAGTCTAGGTCAGAGGTGACAGAGACAAAGTCGACGATGGAGTGAGCTTACCCAGAAGAAGCCTGTTCACTCTAACTTTGAAGAGATTCGGGTTGTATGCGTTCGGAAACACAGACGCAGGCAGTGAGTTCCACTCTTTTGCAGTGCGCATTATGAAGGATGTTTGGAAGCGCTTGGTGCGAATTGGTGGAATAGCAACTAGGTGAGGATGGTAACTTGCAGTGCGTCTAGATGTCCGATGGTAGAAGGGGGCCGGTGGGATGAGGTCGTGGTTTATTGTGATTTTTGCGTTTTTTTTTGGATTTAAGGGTCGTATCCAGTTGAGCTTAACACTTACACTACCACCAAAGTGCCAATTGCATGATCGTCTCCCTGCCCTTGACTCATGTTACTTGGGGTCGGCGAAACACGTTTTCTTCTTTCATGCCGCCCTATTAGCCGTCACTGACTCCCTTTTCTTTTATATTAATCCTCACAAAAACCATCTTTTTCTTTTTTCTTTGGCCTTCTTTCCAATGCGCCAAGTGAGTTGATCAAAATTTTCTACAAGAGCCGACAACCTGCAGCCTAATTGCGTAAGTGAATTCTGCAAAGCAAACAAGTCGATTACTTCCCGAAAACGACTTTACGTATTAATATGAAATACGTAAAGTCGTTTTTGGGAAGGAATCGACTTGTTTGCTTTTCTTCTTTTTCGTCGTATCGATGATTCCAAAATTAAATATATTTTGACCAGAATTCAGCCACGCCAACAGCGTTGTCATTTGCCTCAGTCTTTTAAGGTGCAGGTGTTTTTGCACAGAGAGCAAGACAAAAGGTGAGGCATTGTTTGGGACGTGGCTTCGCAATCGCACTGTGGGTCATTGGAGTACCCCCATCTAACTAGGTTGTGCCTGCAGCGACCCACCTGGCTGCGTAGTCGGTTTAGAGATTTCCAGGTGGGCCAAGGCAGTTGGTGGCCCGCAGGGAGCTTTTCTGCAGGATCAATATAGTCAGCTGGAGGGGGATGTCTGAGGAGCCATAGATTTTTCTTTGTTTCCCTTAACTCGTTGCCGTCAATTGATTTAGTGAACGACAGGAAAGGAAGCTGTTTCGACTTTTTAATCTTGCAGAATTAAGAAAGAAAAGAAAGAAAGAAAACACATTTATACACACAAGCCAGAGCACACAACACAAACATAAAAAAGAAGAATTCACTTACGCAATTAGGCTACTGCTGGTTCGTTGGAAATAACTCTGTAATATTTGTATACTGTACTGTATACTGTATTTGAAGATTGCGGGGATCCGCTGGTTTCGAGACGCACGGGACCGGTCAATGTGGCGACGCTTGGGGGAGGCCTATGTCCAGCAGTGGACGTCTTTCGGCTGATATGATGATGATGATGATGAATATTTGTATGGCGGTACCACATCACACACACACATTGTGACGATTGGGAAGGCAGTGAATATGTTTTTTTAGCCTATGTCACCCGGGGATAGTGTAGCTTCCCAACGGTGAAAGAATTTTTGAAATCGGTCCAGTAGTTTTTATGTATTTTTTTTTTATCGTTAGGCTCGCGTTTGACCACTATCTCGCCTGATGGTAAGCGATGATGTGGTCGACGGTGAAGCACACTTGCCTAGAAGTAACCTATTCACTCTTGACTTAAAGATCCCAATATTGTAGCTATCAGGAAACATAGACTCCGGCAGGGAATTCCACTCCTTAGCTGTGCGTACAATGAAAGTATTCGCAAAACGCTTTGTACGTATGGGTGGGATGTCTACCATGTACCGGTGGCGCATTGCCGTACGTCTTGTTGTCCGTCGATGGAAAGGGCTAGGCGGAATCAAATTGTGCAATTCCAACGCACACTCCCCGAAATGTTACCGATAAAAAACCGACAGACTGGCCACTTGGCGTCGATGTTCAAGGCTCTGGAGCTTTGAGAAACATGCACTGATTTTATTACACCTTATTTCAAATCTTTTGTGTCGCTTCTCTAAATGAGTGTAGTGTTTCGTTCCGTATCTACAAGCAACTGTATCGTATGGGTACAAACATTTAAACTCACATACACGAAACACCCAGATCCGGCACAAGTATCTGTAGGCCATACAAATATTTGTTCCCTGCGGGAATCGAACCCGCGACACGCAGCGCAGCAGCCGATCACTCAACCAAACGTCCTTAGTATCAGCGCTGTTAGCAAGGGGTTCCGACGGTAAGAAAGAAAATTTGTTTTAAATAATTTTCACTAGATGGCGTGATATGTATCATATTTTAGAATTGATCATAAAATTCCTTTTTCTCGTTGTTATTGTAGTAAGTTCTGTATTGACGAGCAATTATTGCGTAAAAATCGCTATAGTTTAGCTCTTGCAAGATACGTAACAAGCCTGCCGATTTATCATTTGATACTGTTTTTGTTTTCCTCCCAATGTCTCTAACCACAGTCACCACTGAACCGTAACTAAACAATCGTATATCGTAACCGTTAATCGTGATATTCTTGTGTACGTGCGTGCGTTATCTATTAATTTCATAACACTTGAAAGGTGAAGCGTGAAGGTTGAACTCTTTATTTTTTGGGGGCTCGAGTGAAGTCTGGATAGGTACCTACAAGTGGCTGAATCATTTTTGATATTGGCAGTGTCAGTAACGTCACCTTGATTCTGAATTGTGTGTAATTGATTTTGTGAGGACAAAAAAAGACCTTTTTAACAAAACATTGAACCAACGAAATAACGAACTGAAAAGCAGAATAAAAAAAAACTTTTAGGCTAGCATTTTGAGTTGGCGCTAAACAAACAAACATGCAATTTAATTACCTAAAGCGTAGTATTATCTGGATTGATTTGTTGTCAATTATTTTTTTCGATTTTCAGTTTACTTAAGACGACGACTAACGCAAACGATCTTGAGGGAAGAAAACGCGTACTCGTTTCACACCCGCGCGACCCAAATTTTAGTAGTTTTTTGTACTTTTCTCATTATTCTATAACTTTAAAAAAAAAGCCTCAGATCAAAATGTAGATAATTAAATTGTCTTTGAGATGGTGTCGATTTCATTAAAATACGCCCAGCGGTTTTGGTGTGATTGTCATGTTTTTGTCCGTTTTAGACATAACTTTACAAATTAATTACATAATGTTATACGATTAAAACTGAAAATTTTCTTAGATCAAATTATTAAGAAAATGGTCTAATGTAATATATATTTTTTCCAAAGAATTACGACTAGCCGTTTAGACGTGATTCTCATCTTAAAATCAGCTACTCAAGGGAATCTGTGCCTTAATTTCAACAGATTCGGTTCATAATTCAGTGGGAAACTTATCAACAAATCCTTTTTTTAACTTTAGGGGCAGATGTTTTTTTTAATTATTAAATGACCTTCTTTAAAGTATACTCTTTCCAATAAAAAAAGATTTTTTTGTAGTATCGGACCATATTACAAAAAAAGATTTGCGTGGTCATACACAAGCAAAAAATATACATGCCGAATTTTTTTTTTTTTTTTTTTTAACTTACTTCCTCCTTTTTCTTCGTCGGTTACAAAAGATTGTGTTTGTGAAAAGATGACGTATAGTTAGTTTTGCAAAAGACATTTGACATTTTGCTGAACTGGTCATATTTGGCGCAGTCGTGGGACACAGTGTTATTTTTATATTGTTTTCTTTTTTTATATTAAAACTTAGACTAAACAACGATGTTTAGTCTAAGTTTTATTTTTTTAGGGTTCCGTACCCATAGGGTAAAAACTGGACCCCATTACTAAGACTCCGCGGTCCGTCTGTCTGTCTGTCCGTCTGTCACCAGGCTGTATCTCATGAAACGTGATAGCTAGACAGTTGAAATTTTCACAGATGATGTATCTGTTGCCGATATAACAACAAATACTAAAAACAGAATAAAATAAATATTTCAGTGGGAGCCCCCCATACAACAAAAGTGATTTTTTTGCCGTTGTTTTCATTTATTTATTCACAAACAATTAACATTGTGTCGAATATTGGGTACATAATTACAAGAATTGGTAGAACATAATTGCAGTAAAATTATCACTTCAAGACAAATTAAATTATTGTAGCAAAGCGTTTATGATCCAAAAAAAAAAAAGGATGCAATGTCATATTAATCTAATAAATATAAGTTGCAAACCATTATAATGAATGATAAATATATCAGTAAAATAAAAAAAGGGAATGTCAATTTAATCAAATATGTCACAAACAGTTAGCATATTAGTTCAATACAATATATATCACATGCAAATATAATGTCAAATTAATTAATTTTGTCATAAAAACAATTACTAGATTAACGAATTCATTCCAATATCTCACAAGCAATTATAATGTCAAATCAATCAAAATGTCACGAACAATTAGAAAGTCAAAATAATCAATTATTATATCAAATTAATCAAAATGTCACAAACATTATTATGTCAAATTAATCCAGTGTATGACCCAAGCACTATAATGTCAAATTAATCTAATATTTATGTCACATAAAATTATAATGTTAAATTAATAAAAATAATATGTCATAACCAATTACAATGTTGAGTTAAACCAAATATATTTATAATGTCGGATCAATTCATCTAGTTTTAACTGCTTGACATAAAATCTGACATCGAGTAATAACATTTTTCCAACAAGAAGGTTTTCAACTTGGTTTTAAATATGTGGAAGCTATAAATTAATAGTTTTAACTCCGTCGGTAACCTATTAAACAATTCCACTGCTTGGTATCTGGAGCAATGTTTAACTATGTTAAAATTTGGCGTTATTTTGTGTTTTAAATCCTTCCTTCTTGTGCATTCTCTTAACTTTCGTTCCTCTTGAGATATGCTGATGAATATGCTTCGCAAAGTGACATAGGATTACCAAAATGTATAAACTTGGTACTGTTAATATTTCTAGTTTTTTAAAGTGATCTTTGCATGAGTCTGTTTGTGAAATCCTGACTATCGTCCTTATGGCACGTTTCTGTAAGATGAAAGCCTTCTGACAGTTATAACTATAGCTGCCACCCCAAAACATGATGCTGTATCTTAATCTAGATTCTACTAGCGCGTAATATACAGCCTTTAGTTGCTTTACATCCAAAATATCTCTAAGGCTCCTAAGTGCATAACAAGCTGATGAAATAGAGGAGTCAATAGCAGCCAGCTCCTGTTTCCAGTTTAAAAGCCTATCTATATGAATCCCTAAGAATTTCACTTTATCTACTAATATTATCTTGTCTTCTTTGATTTGTACATCTAAACTGTCATTGTTACGTGTTGTGAATTTGAAACTATATATTATATGTATACCTTTTTTCGCACTCCCCCTGCGCTGTTTTCTTCCGATTATTTTGTAATGGGATCTAAGAGAGTTGAATTCTTTCTCCAGGACTTTTCGACCTTTATTGCCTCAGAGCTTTACTTGTGGCTTTTACAGTTCATTCACGCCGTATTGAAGTTATATGGCAGGTAGTATTTGCTAGAATTTGATTTGTTATTCAACCTCGTAGTTGGATCGATTGGCCCAATAGCAATCAGGCCCTGAAATATTTACTAACGACCGATAATACTGTTAGTTATTCATCGCATCGTATCGACGATATGGGGTAGTATTTCCACGAAATCTGTGTGTACGTGGAACACCTGCTAGATGGCTCGTGCGTGGCTATCGATCTAGTTTTCAACCTTGCGTTTTAATGAAATTAGTATGAGGAAATAAGAATTTGCAACAGGTGTAGAAAAATACAATACTGCTTACACAGTTTTGAATTCGCTTGTACCGTTATTTCTTCTAAATCCATCGGTACATGATGGACATTCCACCCATGCGCACTAAACGTTTTGGGAATACTTTCGTTATGCGAACAGCTAAGGAGTGGAATTCCCTGCCAAAGTCTGTGTTTGGCAAACACAGACTTTGGCAGTTTCTTAAGTCAAGAGTGAATAGGTTACTTCTAGGCAAGCATGCCATACCTTCGACCTTATCATCACTTATTATTTGGTGTGATAATGGTCAAACACGAGTCTATCTATATCTATACTACTAAATAATAAATCTGTAGAAAAGTCATTTTTGAACATCGAAAATATTTGCAAAAATAATAGCCAGAGTGTTAAAGGATAACCAACAGAACTCAACAATATTGCCGGCATTTTTGGTTTTTTTTTTCCGTTTAACTGTTTGTCTGTTTATTTGTGCACGCATCACGTAAACTGTACGAAACCAATGTAGATAACAGTTATACATAAAAATAATGCGTAACTTGAAGTATTACTTTTTTTTTTTTGTTGTATGTTGTATGGAAGCCCCTCTTAAATATTTATTTTATTCTGTTTTTAGTATTTGTTGTTATAGCGGCAACAGAAATACATCATCTGTGAAATTTTCAACTGTCTAGCTATCACGGTTCATGAGATACAGCCTGGTGACAGACAGACAGACAGAGAGACAGACTGATCGCGGAGTCTCAGTAATAGGTTCCCGTTTTTACCCTTTGGGTACGGAACCCTAAAAAGCTTCTCGAACTCCTTACCCAAGGGGTAAAAACGGGACCCTATTACTAAGACTCCGCGGTCCGTCTGTCTGTCTGTATTTCTGTCATCAGGCTATATCTCATGAACCGTGATAGCTAGACAGTTGAAATTTTCACAGACGATGTATTTCTGTTGCCGCTATAACAAAAAATACTAAAAACAGCATAAAGTAAATATTCAAACGGGGCTCCCATATAACAAACGTTTTTACTGTTTTTTTTGCGATAATGTTACGGAACCCCGCGAGTCCGACTCTTACTTGGCCGGTTTTTATTTTGCCTAGCTATAAATCATCTTTCACACAAGCCATGCATCGTTTATCTGGTCCTAGCGTCCAGCGTCAATAAAGTCGAAAATACCTATTTTGGCTACTTCCCGTATTAGATAAGGTTTGGTTAATTAAAATATAAAGTAGGGGCTGGTCTTGATTAAGTCATTATTTTTATTTACCGAGACAGTTGAAAGTTTATCACAAATACACAGTACCACGTGTGAGATGCACGTGATACAAAGATGATTTGTAACCGCTTCCGAGTTGCTCAATCCGTAAGATAAAAACGTGTACAGATACCATGAACCACAGATAATATAATACTAACATACAAATGCCTCATCCCATACAAAAAAACCGTGCCGACGTAACTAACGTTTTTCATCTGATTCATCTTGTTATTTTTGTAAGTACAGCAATCGCGTTTGATCCTGTTTCACGGCAATAGATGGTGTTAGCAGCGACTTGCAAGTAAAAGGTTTTACTAGGTTCGTGAATATTTTTTCTTTAAATACAGTGAAGGTTTGTTTTATAGTATTTTTTTTGCAAGTTTTTACTGTTTTTTTTTGCACCAAAATGTGTTACAATGCAAATTTTAACAATCGAGTGGAATGCCTTAGAAATTTAAAAATGCGCCATCTATTGGCATCAATTTTAAATAATCTTTGAAATGTGAATTAAAAGCCAATAATTTTGTACTTGGAGAGTTGATTAAACAAGAACATACAATACATGATCATGGCGTTTGTAACGGTGCCGAAATATCGAGCTCTCAGCAAAAGTCTAAATATACATGATAAAAATTCCGAAACAAATATTAATTCTAATGATTGTGACCATGTCAGCTTAATGACTTATAAAGAACATACAATTTTTATATTCAATTCCAGAAAATGTTAATTTTTCAAACAACTCTATTGAATTGTGTGTACATGTCGCGCCATCTAGAGAGATTTATTTGAACCAAATTTTCTTTTTAACCAACCAACTCAAGAAGTAAGGCATTCATAGGCTTTAAAGATGACTTTAGCATGTTTGACCTTGATTTATTGAATCATTCGTTCTAAGCCAAAATATCCTTTGAGAAAGCTCTATGTTTTTTTTTCCGAGGATTTAATCTTATGTCTAGAATCTGTCTTTGCTAGTGTTGCAACGCTTCAACATCTATATGCACAAGTAAAAAATAAAAATTTCCAAAACCCCCGGCAATACATTTTTATTTCATACTTTTTAAACTACATAATTTATCAAGTAGTAGACACGCTTCGATCAACAATCTATCGAATACGAAATTATGACACGATATCTTGCGAAAATATACCGTTTCAAACAGAAAGCAGCCCATAACTTTTGAACGGCTAAACCGATTATCACCAAACATAGCTAAGCACACTCTTGAGAAAGTCACCTTTCAAACAAAAAAATCGAAATCATAATCGGTTCATCCGTTTAGGAGCTATGGTGCCACAGACAGAAACACACGTCAAACTTATAACGCCCCTTTTTTTCCGGCGAGGGTTAATAAATACCATACTTTAAAAACATAAAAAATATCTTACTTGAAATAGTTGATTTTTTTGCCAAAAAAGCCTGCCAGCAGTCTCATCCCGGACACCTTTTTAGGTCATATTAGGTGCGGTTTCAAACTAGAAGGCTTCAGAGATCAGGTAAAGGCTGGACGCATCACCATTGTGCTGTGAACGATCTCGTGACCCTTAACAACCACAAACACGACCAGACTGTGTAATCTTAGTAGGTCGTTTACGACGAAAGGCTACAGACCACACATGCCTACCTGTAGTGCAAAACGAGCCCTTACAGCATTCACTTACAGCTCATTATATCGGTTCAGGACCCCTTTTGGCCAGACAGTCTCGAGACGATAATTTTAGGTTATCGTGATCATAACAATAAATTATGTAACGCCGGTGATTCTCCGTGACTTTGTGTACCGGACCTACTGATATCTGAGCGACCAATATAGGGCACATCTCGGTATTATTAACTTTAAAACTTTCGCGTTTCATAATTGAAAAGCAAAACCTCGTTTTGTGCAGTCGGCGAACTTACAGAATAAGGACACGGTCAGTGTTGTGTGTAGAAAAGTGAGGGTAGACGAAGAATTTTCTGCCCCAACGGAGCCAGTACTGAGTACACCGAGACACCAGTCTACCCGGGACCACGGTCGTTGCAACACGGCCGAAACGTCGGGTGAAATAGGTAAATAAATAATCGAAATCATCGCGTTAAATTCCCGTGATATATTGTTTTTCACATCTCAGTATTATCGGACGGCCATTTTAATTTGTTGATTGATTGTGACACCTGTCTGGGTGTTAAGGGCCTTCACCGCTATAGTGCCGTAAAACGGTTACTTTCTTAAGCATACTCCTTAGTAACGGCTAAGTTAAAACGGATTGGAATAAATAATATTAATGATTCATGTATATTATTTGTGAAACATTGTTTTTTTCGTGTAATAGTATGCACGTAGAGCACTTGGTAATCTGTGACCCCAGGTCTTTGCATGCCACGCAACTACTCGTAATTATTTAGTACTCATTTTGTGCTTCCCAAATTATTTAGATTTAGATTTTGTGCTCTAAAGATGTAGGAGTGGAGCTCACTACGTATTAACAACACTATTTGTTGAAAAAAAAAACTAAATTGTTACTGTTTCTGAATTTCTATAAACAGCACAATTATAAATCTATACTATATATAATATTATAAAGCTGAGGAGTTTGTTTGTTTGTTTGAACGCGCTAATCTCAGGAACTACTGGTTGGAATTAAAAAAAATCTTTTTGTGTTGGATATGCCATTTATCGAGGAAGGTTATAGGCTATATAACATCACGCTACGACCAATAGGAGCGGAGCATAAATTATTTTTTTTACAAAAACGGGAAAAAAAAACCTTGAGAGGTTAAAGTTACGCAACATTCATTTATGTAGGTAGCTAGTTGACGGGAGCGAAGCCGCGTGGAACAGCTAGTTAATCATAAGTCCTAGAGTCGAGGGTCCGGCTCTGCGTACGTACATGAGCGGTCCAACAGGCGGCCAACCGCTAGTACGTAAGGGGACTTAATTTGCATTGATTAATTATTTACGGAAGTACCCATAAGTCAATTAATTCATAATCTAAATCAATCAATAAAACATAACTGTCTACATAAATAAGCTTTGTAAGTAAATATTTTTCCTTACATGCAAATTACATAATAATATCGCCGTTATGTCAGACTATTAATTAACAACCTTATCTCTATAATGCTTAATTATATTATTATGTTAATTTATCTATATCTCAGTGCATATTACGCAATACTTAGTGCATCTTGTATGAATTTGTTTGCTCCGGGCATCTGACCTAATGAAAAATAGTATAGTTGTCGGCAGGTAACTTGGCAAGAGTTGTTAGATGCGCACGAGTCATTTTTAGGTCTCTTTGGTTACCAAGCGGGACGCGGGGAGCGTTTAGCACCGTTCCGAGCGCGCCATTGGTTGGTCAGTTGACACCAGAATCGACTGACCAATCGCGTCGCGTCCACGTTCCGTTCGCTCTATATTGTGGTTGGTCAGGACACGCACTATGCGCGAACTTAGCCCCACTACGCCAAAACCTTGCTAAGTAACATGCCGGTCTATATCGTTGTTTTGGGAATGAGAAAGAGCTATACGGGATAACGTCATCATCTCTTTTTCTGACTGAGACCGTGATGAACATGAAGGAGTCAGGACCAGAGAAATATAGCACCTCTAAGGAAAAAGAACTGCAAGACATCTACACTTTTGTAGCTAAGCCCTGAATTTCAGGACCTGTAAAGCATCTGCCTATCAGCAGTTATGTTACTTATGTTGGGAATGAAGGACCAAAATCAACAATTTGTTGGTCCTACACACCACCGACCGCCCATTGTACACTTATCTTTAAAATGTTTTTTGTCCTGTAATTATTTAAGTGGTGTACAATAAAGTATATAATAAATTAATAATAAATAAATAATCAAAGAGCATATCTACAAACCGCTTCAAAGAACTGAACACTTTTTTCTGGACTTCATTCATGCGGGCGAACTGCAAAATAAAAAATCCTATGGTACTTACTACCAGAACCACAACGTCACATCACATCATCAGCCTTTTAATGTTTCCACTGCTGGGACACAGGCCTCTCTGTGAGAGGGAATGGGCCATTACCCACCACGCGGGCCCAGTTCGGGTTGGTGGATGTCACGTCTTCGAATGTTTGGTTCTAGGACATGCCGGTTTCCTCACGATGTTTACCTTCACCGTTTTGAGAGCAGTGGTGATGAAATAATTTACACAAAGTAAAGCGCCTGCCTGGGCTCGAACCCACGACCTACAACTTGTAAGTCGCGGCCGATAGGTACTACTGGGCCACCACCGCTCCAACAACGTACGCTCCAAAAAACAAAAATAAATGTAAAACGAGATGATGAGATCATCTCGTTTTTCATTTTTTTTTGTTTTTTTAATTTCTTACGACTTATTTACGGGCCTACGTTGTTCCTCCATATCCAAGTACTAATGCTGTAACATGGAAATATTGTTTAACCAAACCATTTTTAAAAGAGTAACCATGGAGTTTCTTGTCGTTTCTTCCCCATAGGAAACGACTAACCCGAACCGTGCACCTTTTTTGACGTTTTATAAGTGCCCATGTAGGCCTATGTAAAATAAAAAAAATGATTTTGCTTTTTGTACTAACTGAAAAAGTCCATATCCTTCGAGCCAAACGGCTTTGAGGCTTGACTGATTGAAAATCCAAAAACAGACTTTTACACGATAACCAGTGTGGGGGCTATGCTGTCCACAGACAGTGTAATACTGAATCTAAAGCATGCTCTCAGATATTACACGGACCGCCTGTTTACGCCTGTTTCTACGATCTGTCCAGGGCATTTGATCTGGTTTCATACAAAGCGCTGTGGAAAAAGTTATTCGATAGGCAAGTTGCGCTTGAAATTGTAAAAATCATCCACCAGGTCAATAACGTGAAATAGTTGGGAGCTCTGTCGGACTCGTAGCTCGTACAGGTTGGAGTGCGGGGAGAATCCGGGGGGATTGAGCTCACCACACCAACGCTTTTCAATCTGTACATCGATGGGCTCATTGCCGAGCACAGCAGCCGCCATGTTGGATGCCATGTTGATGATGTTTGCTTTAACAACATCAGCTATGCTGATGACATGGTGCTGCTAAACGCGTCAATAGGAGGACTCAGGGAGCTCATAAGCATCTGCAAAACGTACGCTCATAGACAAGGTCTTAAAACATAACGTGAAAAAGAGCGAGTTTATGGTCTTCAATAAGGGTTACATCCAAGTGTCCGGCGGAGGTTCCTAAGAATGTGCGAGGTACTCTTAGAACAGGTACATATTTTTAAATATCTGGACCATAATTGTGACGTCCGTCCGACCTGAACGACGACGCTGATATTGAGCGAGAAAAGAGGGCGCTGTCGGTGAGGGCAAATATGATTGCCCGCAGGTTTGCTCGTAGCTCCAAGGAAGTAAAGATCACCTTGTTTCGAGTTTACTGCACATCTTTTTATACGCTACAGTAGTCTGTGATTTTACAGCTGAGTGCTGTACGATTTGTACAGCGCTATTCAATACAATATAGCGCTCAGGGCGCAGCTGCGGCTGCCTCGCTTCTGCAGTGCATCGGGAATGTTCGCGAGCGTCTGCGTTGACTGTTTTTATTCCAGCATGCGAGAGTCAAATCAAGAGGGTGACCTCTATAGCGAGGAGAGTGCCGGGCATAGGCAACAGTCTCCTAGCCTTCGTTGCCAACAGGTTGGACGGGCCATTTATGCAGCACTGGTAGGCCTTACATGCACTATTGTATCGGGCGTGGGGCAGGTGGACTTTTAACGTATTTTAATTTTAATTTGTTTACAAATTTATAACCCTCTAATATTTTTTATACTTTTATGAAATTTTTGCTGACGTGTTTAATATTATTATAACAGTGTTGCGACAGTTTAATTTTAAACCCGACGGAAAAAGAGGGGTGTTTGTGTGTCTTTCTGTGGACCACTTACTACTAAACTAAAGGGACCAAGCTATGATCCCTATAGTGTAGTAAGGAAAAGGCATAATTTTTATTTTTTGTTTAGCATTTTTTTATCTTAGGCTCGCGCTTGACCACTATCTCACCTGATGGTAAGCGATGATGTGGTCTACGGTGTAACACGCTTGCCTAGAAGTAACCTATTTACTCTTGACTTAAAGACCCCAAGGTTGTAGCTATCAGGAAACACAGACACCGGTAGGGAATTCCACTCCTTAGCTGTAAGCATAATGCAAATATTTCCAAAATGTTTAGTGCGTATGGGTGTGATGTCCACCATGTACCGATGGCGCATCGCCGTACGTCTTGTAGTCTCGACGACGATGTTCAAGGCTCTGGAGCTTTGACTCGACCAGTGCCTCATGGCTGATGAGCCTCTTGGCCCGTTTTTCGATCGACTCTAGTGCATCAAGCTGGTATTTGGCAGATCCGTCCCAGAGATGAGAACAGTATTCCATGCAAGATACAACTTAAGGAGCTGTTCTGGCGTGAAGTACCGTCTCACCTTCGCAAGGATCCCCAACTTTATGCAAAAAGGCATTACAGCGTAGCTATGAGGCAGGTACACGCCCTCCTGCATCCCTTCTTATATTTACAGGGTATAATTTTGAGAAGGTCATAACTCCGTATAAAACCGTAGAGCATCTCACATTAAAATCATTACCCATCCTTCTGGGGCAGTCGAGTAAAAACGAATACTGGGCGATTCGCAAACACGTGTGTTTGTGTCGCTTTGTTGACACGTTGCACACGATGTGCACGCATACCACGCATGACGCGCCAAAATAAACTAACATAACCTCAAACCAATAAATTATTATTTTTCTGTCATCAGAATATTTTGGCAACACAGAACTGCAATAAATCCTTTTTACTGCTTACGCGGTAGTCGACCTCAACACTTTAAACGAGGAATTCCGCACCAAAATTTATTTAAAACCAAAATAACTTTATTCGAATAAAACGAATGTAAACAAACATGAATAAGTTTTTTCGACATTATTTTTAATTTGAATGTTTGAATATGAGGAGCTCGTGGCTAAATAATAAGAGCCGCCTTGGTCGATCATCAAGGTTAAGCAATGCTTGACGAGGCCGGTCCGTGGATGGGTGACCATTTCAACATACCGAGTTTCCTCCGTGCCTCGGAAAGCACGCTAAGCCGTTGGTCCCGGCTGTCATTTGAAGATCTTTGACTGTCGTTGCGGGTAGTCAGAAGCTTGACATCTGACACCAGTCTTGCCAAGAGTTATCGTGTTTCCCAGTTACTGGGTTGTGGAGGTCAGATAGGCAGTCGCTCCATGTAAAACACTGGTACTTAGCTGAATCCGGTAAGACTGGAAGCCGACCCCAATATAATTGGGAAAAGGCTAGGCAGATTGATTGATTTTTAATTTGAATGTTTTTACTTGTGTCAAAAATATTCAGCCTGTATGTTTACTTTTGTAAATGTCGTAAATTTTTTGTCTGAATTTAAAGATTTTGATTGCGATTTTATTTTTGAACATAAGCATTGAATTTTGCCAAGTTTCGGTCAGTCATTCATTCATTAGGTATCGTATGGGGCACCAACTATTAAAGTCGTCACAATATAAGAAGTCCGATTTGACAGCTATAAAATTGCGGACAGATATTTTCAGGCAACCCTACAGCAATCTATTCTACTCGTCCAATTCATCAATTCAAAAAATTCACGAAGATTATTTTTATGCAGATTTTTGCAGTGGTATCTTAGGCTATGATATCATTAGGACGTCTTATGGGACCTTGAGTTTGATGTACAACACAGGTAGGCTATGACCTGGATTAGGTTGGTATTTCCCGGTAGTACAGGTTCCGTCAAGTAAAAAGAACGCTAGCCTTGAATCTGCGCACTGAGCGATTTATCGATCAAACTGGTGGTATGAAGGGGGTGCGACGGGGGCATTCCGCCAGTGTTTCTGTGCGCACACGCTATTGGTTGTCAGTTGACCCATGCTTCCCGCGCTGAGATCACGCTTCGTTCGCTCCCAAAATACAGTAGCACACACAACTTTCTTTGCACGACGAAGGTTTTAAAAATGAAAGAAAGAAAAATGATTTGTAGTATTTATTGTTTTATGAAGAAAGAAGTTGAGAAAGGAGCAGTTGATAATTTATAATGATAAGATATTTATATATTTATAATAATAAAATCGAAATAAAAAAATATTCTTAAGGTTACACTAGTCGAAAATTCTTCCATACAAACGTAGTCTAGGGATTATTTCGCTCTTTGACGATGTACGTTCAAAATAAAAAAAATAAAATATTTGAAAGTTATGAGCGCCGAAAGTTCCACATTTCGACACTAATTTTAACGCATTTTTGGGCGCAAATAAATACCATAAGAAGACGGAAAATTGCAAAACGGCCTCCATACAGGGATAGATTAGTAGTTCAACAATGCATATAATTTTATTTTGAACAGATAGATTTAGTCGTTTTTTCATGATATCTAGACTGCCAAAGGTCTGTTTATAAAATTTCGCGCGCTCGGTTTCGTCCTAAATCATTATCCATTTCGCTACAAATTTGCAAAAGTGTGTATTCGTACGCGAACTAGCTTCCTACTGCTCATCACAGCATCTATCTCTTCCGCACATGTTGTCGGTTGATATAAAATGCATTTTAACCCCGCGCACAAAATAGTTCGTGCCGTTGACTAGTGTACCCTTAAGTCAAAGTGCTAAGTAGCTACTAGCTAATAAGTACCTATTATGATGCTACAATAAAACAATTACTCTTATTTTAGTTAAGTATATTTTTAGGTTTAGGTAGTGACTAGTTATTGGTTTAAATGTATATATTTGTAGTCTTAGTTAATTAAGTATTTTATACATGGTATATAATTGTAGCTATGTAAATAAAATTTCCCTATAAGGTAAAAAAAAAACTCTTTTAAAACAATATTCTAGTACTTTAGAACGCGACTGTACCCACTCCACTGTCGCTCAGCGTCCTTTTTACGTGACGGGACCTTGTACGTGCCCGTGAAATAATTTTCGACATTTACGCGAGCGATAAAGCAAGCAAAAGTTATTACTGTGCATAAACGAGCCCTAAGGAACTTAATTATGGTTTCAAACTTGTAAGTCCAAAAATGGTTAATCGATTAACTCCATTTTCGCATACAACCTGTATACAACGAGTTATGAAGATGTATAACTTGTTTTCCAACAGAATTTCAAGGTTGAATGCATTCTTACAGTAGTTTAATCACCATCGAACATGCATGACGATATCGTCAATTACTTTTATCTTCTATGAATACCTACATCCTATGTTCCGTCCAACGGATTGTTAGTTTTTTGACAGGTGGAACTTGTGATTCCAGCAACGTAACCTTTTGATTATTGTACTGGATCTTCCTAGTTTAGGAGTCAGGGCTCAAATTTTTGCATTGACTGTACTTCGCACACTACTTTGGATGTTAATTTCTCTGTATCCTAGTTAAATTTATGTGTACTTTAATATGTGTCAAAATTGTATTTTTGCTAATAAATATTATATTGTTATCGATTATATATTTTTTTCTATCGATTGAAACAGGTTGCGATTTCTGTGCCTGTGTTGATTTTTAAGGTTTCATCCCGAAAGATCCAAACGCAACTCTATTGCTGTCACTCACGTGTCCGCCTGCATGTCTGTCCGTCTGTCTGTCGTCTGTCAATTCTTCCATTTACCTATGAACTTGATATTTGGTGATAATGATTTACTGAAAGTCGTGCACGTCTTTCCAAGACGGGACTTTCAGTAATGACAACGAATTAGAAGAGAGTTTAATATAATGTGAATTTTGCTAACAAATACCAATATATTGATAAATTGGTACGAAACCCTTAATGTGCGAAGTTCTAAACGCACTTGGCCAGTTTTGTAGGGTTCCGTACCCAAAGGTTAAAAACGGGACCCTATTACTAAGACTCCACTGTCCGTCTGTCAGGCCGTATGTCATGAACCGTGATAGCTAGACAGTTGAAATTTTCACAGATGATGTATTTCTGTTGCAGCTATAACAACAAATACTAAAAACAGAATAAAATAATTATTTAAGTGGGGCTACCATACAGCAAACGTGATTATTTTTGCCGTTTTTTGTGATAATGGTACGGAACGGAACCGAAATGGTACCTTCGTGCGCGAGTCCGACTCGCACTTGGTCGGTTTTTTTAATATTTCTTCCATCTAATCTCCGAAACGACTGGACCGATTTTGACGGGATTTTCACTGCCAGTTACGCAATTTTATAAGGTTACGCGCATAAAAAACCCTAAAATTGTGAACCAAATGCGATTCAAACGAGTTCACGCGGACGAAATCGCGGGGAACAGCTAGTATTGGCATATAAATTACTTGTGGTCAGAAAAAGGTTGGTAATGGCCATCTCTTATGTATGCATGGTGATCGAAGCACGCAAAAAGTAGATTATTATAAAATTAACTGCCAGCTAACCATCAAGGTTATAATTACGATGGAACCACAGACATAAATCTGACTAGATAACGCAAGTCCCTCCATCTGTGTGAAAACCAAGCGTGACACTTTTTTACACACAATCAATTCATATGTACTTTCTAAGTTTATCTTGGACATCACAGGCAACGGTGAAGGAAAACATCGTGACGAAACCTGGACTTACATAGTTAATGTTAGTTTGAAATAGCCAAGTCAGAGGCCTGTGGGGTTCCCAGAGGCGGCTTAATTAACTCTGACACCAGAGGTGGCCACACCTCACACGAAAGAAGAAGAAGACACACAATCATCAATACATATAATAAATCTGTAGAAAAGTAATTTTTGTACATCGAGAATATTTCCAAAAAAAAAATAGCCAGGGTGGGTGTTAAAGGATAACCAACAGAACCTATTTCCGGCATTTTTGGAATTTTTGTCTGTTTATCTGTTTATTTTTGCACGCATCATACATTTCACACGAAACCAATGTAAATAACTTTTATACATGAAAATTGTGAGTAACTTGAAGAATTACTTAGTTTTTGTTTCATCGCAATCGGTTCACGCTATCAAAACTTAGATGAATTTAAAGTGATCAAGAAGTAAAATTATCACAACACACGCAATTCAGATACTTGAACAGTTGAACTCGATATTCGATGGATGGCGTTGTGCCTTTGAAGTCATTTTCTGAATGGCGGTGTTAAGATTCTCCGCGAAAGAATGATGACTATAGAAACAAAAATGGTAGGTAGGTAAGTAGGGTAGGCAGGAAGGTATGAAGGGTAGGGTTGGCAGACAGATGACGGGAGCGAAGCCGCGGGCACAGATTGTTTAAAAATAAATTTACTTACCAGTGAAAGAAAACATTTCCAATGCCTCGGCCAACTTTACAGCTCAATATGACATAATTAGGCATTTTTCTAGATTTTGGTGGATTTCCAGTGCCGATAATGCTAAATGAAAAGCTCAAATTACGTAAAAAAATTACGATCAATGATCGTAATTTTACTCCGTTTTTTGACACGCGAAGTACATACAATCGCGTCATCTAGTTCAATTTATATCTGTGGTTGAAACCACATGAAGCTCTATCTACGTGAGAATATACAGCAATATCGGTACCATTATAGACTAAATGGATTTTCTTTATAAGGTAGAGCAAATAAATATTGCATACGTAGACTCTTGAAAATGGAAAGGTGATGGTGACTGATTAAAATTAATTTATAACCTGTAATTGAAGAACAAAAAACCCGACTGCTTAAGAAACGAACTAAAAAGACGTAAAAAAGAAGAAAATCATGCTGTGTAGTCGGAGTTTACATTTGGTTCAGGGGGTGACCATAAGCTCTTAGAGCGGTATCAATTCGAGATCGAGTAAGTGACAGATGCGCGTAACTGGGCAAACGAGACGAGGATGAGCTGCAAGTGGGGCAATTTGGAGTTGGACTACGGAACCACCGGGGTCACCTACTGGCCAGTTTTGTGGAGAAGGAGGGCCTCTTTATGATGAACTCCTTCAAAAAGCGTGAACACAGGAAGTGGACCTGGCAGAGCCCCGATGGTGCAACAAAAAATGAGATCGACTTCATCATGTCAACCAAGAAGCAAATGTTCAATGATGTCTCTGTGATCAATTCGGTAACAACCGGGAGCGATCACCGCATGGTAAGAGGCACATTGAACATTAATATTAAGCTTGATAGGTCTCGACTGATGAAGTCCACGCTCCGTCCAGCACAGATCCAGGTCCAAAACCCCGAGAGCTTTCAGCTCGAACTCCAGAATCGTTTCGAGTGCCTAGGGAGCTCCGTGGACGACTACGCCGACGGGTTCGTGGAAGCTGTCCATACGGTCGGGTCTAAGTTTTTCAAGACACGTCGTACAGATAGAAAGAAAAAGCTCTCTGATCATACCCTCAAGCTTATGAAGGAAAGGCGTGAGATGATCCTGCAGTCTTTAGATGAGGCGTGCAAATACCGGCAGCTCAATAGACAGATCTCTAAATCCTTGAAAAGAGACCTCCGCCGCTTTAATACCGAGCGTATTAAAGACGCGATTGAGCAAAATAAAGGCTCCAAGG
The DNA here is from genome assembly GCA_948252205.1 of Orthosia incerta. NCBI lineage: Eukaryota > Metazoa > Arthropoda > Insecta > Lepidoptera > Noctuidae > Orthosia > Orthosia incerta. Next base: position 14,020,681 of record OX411758.1, read on the forward strand.
TTTTTTCAAGGGATCTGGCTATTGCGCAGAGCCAGCTCACGAAACTGAAGACCGACGATGGCAGGATCGTATCCGCCAAACCGGAGCTTCTGAGGGAGATCGAGACATTCTATGGGCAGTTGTACACATCAATCAGCAAGCCCGTTGCGAGTCTAGCAAACGAAGCCAAATGTAATGAAATAATTCAATAGTATGTTATAGTTGGATAAACAAAATAAAATATGTGTTCTCCCAAAATGAAATCAAATAATAAGATAATAAAATCGGGTGCCTGGGAGGTTCACACAGTAAAGGTTGCCGGAAAGAACTATTCGGTAGAGTCAGACTTTTAATCTGCCGGTGGGAGGCTAAATAAAGAAAATTAAAACAAGATGTTTATCTTTTCTCCATTTAATTGCCCGTAGCTTCACATCCACTAACCAGTATAGTTAAAAATACAACAATTCTTATACTTATTAACTTGACTAAATTAATGGCTATGGCTATCAATAATAAAAAAAAGAAAAAAAAAATAGACCCAAGAGCTAGATTGACCCGACACTATACCGAAGATATTCCGGACGTCAGCCTGTACGAGATTAGGATGGCTCTGAAACAGCTTAAAAACAACAAGGCGCCGGGTGATGACGGAATTACGGCTGAACTCCTGAAGGCGGGTGGAAAACCGGTCTTTAAGGCCCTTCAGAAGCTGTTTGATTCCGTCATACTCGAGGGCAAAACGCCACAGGCATTGTGCAGGGGTGTGGTGGTACTCTTCTTCAAGAAGGGCGACAATGCCCGGCTGAAGAACTATAGGCCCATCTCACTTCTTAGCCATGTCTACAAGTTGTTTTCAAGAGTCATCACGAATCGTCACGCGCGCAGGTTTGACGATTTCCAGCCTCCCGAACAAGCCGGATTCCGAAAAGGCTTTAGCACCGTAGACCACATACATACGCTGTGGCAGGTTATACAGAAGACCGAAGAGTATAACCTGCCTCTCTGTTTAGCTTTTGTGGACTACGAGAAAGCCTTCGATTCGATCGAGACTTGGGCTGTACTGCAGTCTCTCCAACGGTGCCAGATAAACGACCGGTACATTGAAGTGTTGAAAAGTGTTTGTACAAGAACGCCACTATGTCAGTCCGTCTTCAGGATCAGACCTCGAAACCAATTCTTCTCCGGCGCGGCGTGAGACAGGGAGACGTCATTTCTCCGAAACTGTTCACTGCTGCGCTGGAGGATGTCTTCAAGGTTCTGGACTGGAGAGGGCTAGGCATCAACGTCAATGGCGAGTACATCACTCACCTTCGGTTTGCCGACGATATAGTGGTCATGGTTGAGACCATGGAGAGCCTCAGTAAAATGCTCGATGACCTCAGTAGAGCTTCCGAAAGAGTGGGTCTTATAATGAACATGGACAAAACCAAGGTCATGGTGAATGCCCATGTTACACGCACTCCTATAAGGTCGGAGACTCTACACTCGAAGTTGTGAGCAACTATGTCTACCTGGGACAAACGATCCAATTGGGTAGGGCCAACTTAAAAAAAGAGGTCAACCGTCGAATCCGACTCGGCTGGGCAGCGTTCGGGAAGTTGCGCGGTATCTTCCTGTCCAACTTACCACAGTGTCTCAAGACGAAAGTCTATGACCAGTGTGTGTTGCCAGTGATGACATATGGCTCTGAGACGTGGTCGCATACAATGGGCCTTATCAGAAAGCTTACAGTCACTCAAAGGGCAATGGAGAGGGCTATGCTCGGAGTTTCCTTGCGTGATCGAATCAGAAATGTGGAGATTCGCAAGAGAACCAGGATTACCGACATAGCCCGAAGAATTGCCAAACTTAAGTGGCAGTGGGCAGGGCACATTGCTCACAGAACGGATGGTCGATGGGGCCGAAAAGTTCTGGAATGGCGACCGCGAACCGGAAGACGATACGTTGGAAGGCCTCCCACTAGAAAGAAGAAAGAAAGAAAAAGTATTTATTTGCTATCAGCTTAAAATTAAACAAAATTAAAAGTAAAAACCCCGTGCGAGACTAAAAAGGCTCCTATCTCAGCATGTGCAGCGATATCCAAAAAAGGAAATAACGCTGCGCTGATATTCTGATAAGACCAACTGTTGATGCCACGGACACGCTTACGGAAACGGAAAATACTTAAATAATACAATAAAATAGAATATATAAATAACAAACAAAATAAAATAAACACAGAAGGTGGACCGATGACCTGGTTAAGGTTGCGGGAAGGCGCTGGATGCAAGACGCACGGGATCGGTCAATGTGGCGGCGCCTGGGGAAGGCCTATGTCCAGCAGTGGACGACTTTCGGCTGAAATGATGAATGTTGAAAACATTAACGAGGAAAAATATGGAAGAAAGGAAAACCATAAAAAAACCACATACCTACTTATTTATAATAATTATATAGCAGTTCAAAGTAATGCATTATTCAAACTAAGGCCCTTTCCTGATGGCGGGAAGCTATACCGATAACCGATTTTACTAAGAGAAGTTGCAAGTATGTTCACATGGACGCAATGCCATGCAATTCGACCGAATTGCGCTTGAAATTTTCATAGAAAATACGTGCGCAATATCGCCTATTGACGCAATTTAAATTGCGTCGCACCATTAGTAAATGGCCTTTCACGAACTTATAATAATAATATGCCGTCTCATTGAGTTTTCAGAATACTACGAAAACCTTTGTGTAATTATTGTGTAATGTAATAATGTGTCTTTGTGTAAAAATGTGTGTGTGTTTATGTTTTTTTCAATGTCAGGAAAATTAAGTTTTGTATGTTATCTATCTTCTAATCTACCTAATACCTTTAAACGAGCAATTCTTGTATATATACTAGCTTCTGCTAGCGGCTTCGCCCGCGTGAAAGTCGATAAATATCCCGAAGGATCATATTCCCGGGATAAAGAGTAACCTATTTGCTGTTCCAGACTAAAATCTATCTCTGTGCCAAATTTCATCCAGATCCGTCCAGCCTTTTGAGCGTGAAGAAGTAACAAACATACACAGTCACACACTTTCGCCTTTATAATATAAAAAATATAAGTGTGATGTAATTAATTGTTGTAATTTCTAGATCATCCCACGGGAACACTATTTTTTCGGAATTAAAAGTAGTATATTGTGTTAATCCGGCCTGTTAGGTATTTCCATACCAAATTTCATCCAGATCCGTGAAAGCCGAAAATTATCCCGAGGGAACATATTCCCGGTATGAAAAGTATCCTATGTGCTATTCCAGACTATAATCTATCTCCGTGTCAAATTTCATCCAGATCCGTCCATCCTTTTGAGCGTGAAGAAGTAACAAACATACTAACATACTTTCGCCTTTATAATATTAGTGTGATATATATATAATCTGAATCTCGGCAACGCCTGCAACGATTTTCATGAAATTTAGTAAGCAGGGGTTTCGGGGGCGATAAATCGATCTAGCTAGGTTTCATTTTTAGAGAACGTCGTTTTCGCTATTTTCACCTGAGCAGAGCTCGGTCGCCCAGGTACTATTATATTAAGTGTAATGCATATTTCTTCTTGACATCAGATAATTGAAAACATCACCGGCGCACCAGAACACACTGTACGCCGTGACCACCCCAGGGACCAATTCAGCACATGGGTGCCAGACGACCCCGTGTATGGCACCCTTGGTCCCACTGTGACGGGTCGAGGTCAATGGCCCCGCCACCTACCATTTTGCGGCCGCAGAGGATAGGGAGAGCGGCTAACGCTATACCGACACTCCTCTTCCCCTGCGGCCCCACCGCGTCCGCCATCAGACGGTGGCGACCCCATCTAGGCCGCGGAAGGTAGGGAGAGCGGCGCACCGCAATACCGGCACTCCTCTCCCGCCGCGGCCTCCAACCCTCAGCCGCGATATCGTATGGGACCTGGGAATCTCCATAAGACATCGCGGCCCGCCTCAGTTGCGATGTCGCCTGTTACCAAGCGGCACCGCAACATACTAGTTGGCCGCTACGTCGTCGGCTTTATCGCCAAAAGCCCTGACGAGCGGCCCCTCCTCGGGTTCCTCTTCGCTTCACCGTGGGTGACCAAGCCACGGTTACTGAGCCCCCCCGCCTCGACAAAGCGAGAACCCACCGGGGGGGGGGAAACATCACCCTATATACCTACCTGATGTTTTGTAAGAACATCAATAACGAAATAGTCCACATTAGCATCAAATAGAATCAGCAGAACTCATGGCGGACGCCTTTCTCCAGCAGATAGTGAAGATTAATGACTGCCATCTACTTGCAAAAACAGATTAAGAAACATATCTACTTACCCTATAAAATTTTGCAACTGCAGTTCGATAAATCCTTTATCTCAAGCAACACTTAGTTCGACGCCCTTGAAATAAATCATTATTAATCATTTAAATAAACAACTTGAATAATCATTTTATTAGGAAATCAGTCTAATTGCCAACATCCATAGATAACACAAGCATTATGGCGGGAATCGGTGCGAGACGCATGCGCGCTGCGTGGACATAGGTCACAGTGGCAATAGTGCAACAACACAACCACCATCTATTTTCAACTCTAATATCTCCAATATAGAGTTTATTTTTGAACGGTTGACAGTTCACAAGCAGACGGTCCATAGACACTGATAAGACCCGGATGTCCCGCCATGATTGTTTAAAAAAAATTATGTCGTTTATTTTGCGTTGCTTTTGGTATCATTGTATCCTGTTGATATTGGTCATCGATTCTATTCGTGTAATATTGAGTTCATTGTCGCTGATAAATGAAAGGGGCTTTGTTTGGACTTTACACTCTGGATTTTATCTCGATTTATTTTTATCTGTGGTGGCCCTACTTTATGGTTAGCTGAAAATGTTGCATTCGATCCATAGCTTGTGCCGCGATTATAAAGGGTGTCTCAGTAAGAGTGCACTTTTTCATTTTAAAATAAAAACAAGTATTTTATGACAGAGTTGTGATTTTTTTTATTGTATTGTAAAGAAGACATGTGCCGATTAAGTTTGGAATAAAATATCCGGCAAATGACCCCCACGGCTCTGATGACAGGCCATTACTCTTTTCATGAAATTTTCCATGACTTGCACAGAGATGTGGCTGTATCTCATCGATGACGCGTTGGATTTCCGTTTTGAGCTCAGGAATTGTTTTCGAGACCCCAAAGTAAATAATCGCACGGCGTTAAACGCACGATCTTGGTGGCCAGTTGACATCAGAATTTCGTGAGATAATGCGTTCTGGAAATCGTTGCTGCAATAAGTCGATTGTTTCATGCGCGGTGTGGCAGGTTGCGCCGTCCTGCTGAAACCAAATGTTGTCCAGATTGACGCCGTCCAGTTGAGGCCACAAGAAGTCCGTTAGCATATTCCTGTAACGAACTTTGCCCATTTTTGTAATGAGTTTTCACAATTATAACGCGTTGTTCTTTCGAAAAGCGCTCCATTTTTAATAATCGGAATAAACAGAGGTGACAGCTGTCAAATTTCAGAGTTGCCACTTGCATGAAAAAAAAAACAATTTTAAAAAGTGCACTCTTACTGAGACACCCTTTACTTATTTGCGTATTGATAAGGGTACCAACCATCATATTCATTTTCTTGTCTCTATCTTACATTTTATTTGAGGCCGGCACACGTGTCTTCTGCCGCCTTAACCAAAGGCGGCATAGTATATTTCGGCATAGTTGCAGTTTTGGGATATCAGAATTAACTTTGAAAAGAACTCCAATTCTTGAGAAGAATTCGTCGCGAGTAGGGTTTCCATTCGCCTGAATTTGTCTGGACATTTGGCCTGTCCGGACTTTGTCCAGCCTCCTAATTGGTCCGGTTTTTTACTAAGACGACAAAACTCTTTAATTTTTCATACGACCATGGCTATCCTCTAAGAATGTTTTCTTGTTTCACACTTTTCAGACTGTGATTTTTTTGTAGTCAGATTTTCGTCTTAAATTGTTTAGTAACTAATTTAGTTACCTAAAAAATGTTCGGACTTTTTTTATAGACAGGTTTTTTTAGGACTTTTAATTTTTCGAAATGGTAACCTTAGTCGTGAGTCTTAACATTGGCACTATACTTCATAAAAGATAGCTTGATCTCTGCGACATATGTCAAACTGACGTAGTTATACGTTTATACTGACAGCTGTCGCAGAGATCAAGCTATCTTTTCAGAAGTATAAATTACTAGCACAAAAACTTTCATGAACTGACTAATTTATTTTGTAAAAATAAATAACAAACAGAATTTTTTATAATGCAAACATGTCATGTACCTAATAATAAGCGTATGGTAAGAAAAAAAAACAATAGGCAAATATAATAGCCGAACAAATTGCTTGAGAAGGAATTGTTTGTAAAATTACGACTGTTATCGAATTAGACACGACCCGACTCATGATTTCCTTGAAAATAAGTGATAAAATATTATTTACTTAGATTTTTTTAGTTAGTCAAGTATGTGCCACTACTAGGCAAAATCCTCCCCAATACCTTTCCAGATTTATTTAATGATAAAAATCTGAGGGCTAAGTATGAGCTGTAATTTCAGAGACCCTTAAGTTGAGCTGTAAATGATGCTCGATGTAAGGACTTAACTTAGACATCGTAAGTCGCCTATGTCTCTTGGTATTGGGAGAGCTTGTGAGTCAAAAATGTGAACACCGTTAAATTTAATATTTTTCAAGACGTAGGGCATTTCAACTGGTTATGCTATGTAGAGAAAAATGACTCAGATTAAATATTCTCCCTATACTGTATATTCTTAACCTTAATAAAACTTTTATTACCATACTTGTGTCATGTTACGGTATCGTACTTTAATTGTATGCTTAAACCATCATTGGACCGGTTGCAACCGTGTTTGAAGATTAGGCACGTGATTTCCGCTTTATTCTTTTATGCCTTGCCATAATTTCACTCATGTTTATTTTACTAAATACTAAAAATAATTTATACGATATTGACTATTGCGTCATTCCTTTTTTTAAATAATATGTTTTACTTTTTAACCATTTTTATGTTTTCGGTGTATTTTATTTTAATTCAAAATTATACGTTATCGTTGCGTTAAAAAAGTTTTATTTATTTTTATTTAATAACGCTACAATGCACAGATCAACACTTCGTAAAAGAATTCAACCGTGCCTAGCAGTCGTTGAAAATCAAATTAACCTATTTGTTTCTTTATTTCCAGTGAAATACGTGGACACAGAGTACAGTTTGTGGCTGACATGGTTCCTGATGCCGGTGATGGTGACCTTCCTCTTACCAGCAGTCATCATCGTGCTCATATACATCAGTGCCATCATCTTCCACCTATACAGGCTGTACAGGTAAGCTGTTAGGAACCTTATTGTAAGGACACAGAGTATTTATCATGTATTTAATACTTTAAGCACATAAACGTAAAGAGGCGGACTTAATGCCTGAGGCATTTTCTACCAGTCAACCTTAGGGTGATGGAGATACAAATAGTGGTAGGTGCAATTACAAGTATCACCAACGTGAACAGACTGCTGACGTTCCCGAAGGTAGGAGGTGAACCATTCCAGTGCTTCGGAAGAGACCATCACATATGATAAAAAGGCTAACAGTAAAGAAAGAAAGAAAGAAAACTTTATTTGTCAAACATGCGTTTACATGACTAATCAGACATGCATGGTATTGATTGAATTAATAAATATTGTGAGCGTCCATGTTTTGCCAATAATGGCGTAAAAAATTTGTAGGTATATTATTTTACATTTAATTGCATTTTACATGCAGTAATTCTAAATATCATTACACAATACAAAACAAATAAATAATAATTGATTTAAAGATTATAGTATAATTAAGTATATTATAGACAAAATAAATTAAATAATGTCAAGAATATTCATTACTATGCAGTCAAATAGAATCATTCAAAAGTTAATTAATTTAAAATTCACATTATTCAATTGTTATTCTTAACCATGTACGTGGGACACTCAGAAAGTTTTGCGAAACTAAAAAAAATTGTTCTATACGTACATATATTTTTATTAAATCTTTTCAAAGTACTTTCCACCAGCCTCTATACAAAGATTCATGCGCCTAAACCAGTTTTCAAAACACTTTTTCCAGTCCGCCGCAGACACCTCGTTTACAGCCTGCTCGAACGCAGCCAGCGCATCTTCCGGCGACGAAAATTGTATCCCTTTGAGCTGATTTTTTATTTTTGGGAATAAAAAGAAGTCACACGGTGCTAGATCAGGGCTGTAAGGAGGGTGACCCAGGAGTTTGACTGGCGTGCTGTCCAGGAAGTCCCTCGTTTTGAGTGCGGTGTGCGCAGGTGCATTGTCGTGGTGGAGCAGTAGCCCGCGGAGCCCTGTGTTTGGTCGCTTGTTGCTTATAACAGAGAAAACTTCTGGCAAACATTTGGTAGTATACCATTCGGCATTAATGCTTCTTTGATCCCGTAAGGGAATTGATACCAAGTGGCCAGTCAAATTAAAAAAGCTAGCGATCAAAATCTTACCCCCGCTTCTAGATCGCTTCACTTTGGTAGGCGTTGGCTCATTTTGAAACACCCAAACAGTCGACTGGCGCTTGGTTTCTGGGTCGTATTGATAAATCCAGGACTCATCACCTGTAACGATGTCGTAAACACGCCGAGACGAGCCTGCTTCAAATTTGTTAAGCATATCACGGCACCATTCCACCCGGGCCTGCTTCTGAGCATCGGTGAGGTTGTGCGGCACCCAGCGTGATACTATCCTCCTCACGCGAAGATGGCTGTGTAGAATCTCGTGAACGCTTCCCGATCCAATCTTCAATATGTGTTGAATCTCCTGATATGTAATTCGCCTATTGTCTTGGATTAAATTTTTCACTGCTAGCACGTTTTCTTCGGTAACAGCCGTCAAAGGGCGACCGCTTCTTTCGTCATCCCCCAAAGTTGGTCGACCGCGCTTGAATTCGTTATACCAACGATACACGGTTGCCTTGGAAGGGCCTTCATCCATGAATGCCATTTGAAGTCTATCGTACGATTCATCCGGTTTCAGGCGACACTTGAAATCGTATAAAATCATAGCTCTAAAATGTTCCCGGCGCAGATCCATATTTCAGTGAGACACAATACTTTGAATTAACTCGCAAAAAATGTGGAGGGAAATTTTGAAATTGGAACTTACTTATTTTTACTTATAAATAATCATATTTTCGAAAAACATTATAACTGGCCAGTCTCCCATATATAAAAACTTTTTTTCGCAATACTTTCTGAGGGGCCTGGTATATTCAGGATGTCGTGTCTGACGGTATTGAAGGCGTTTGAGAAAACGACCAACACTAATACAGTGACTTTGGTGTCTTCCAGTCCTGCCCTTATATCGCTAGTCACTTTTAGTAGGGTGGAGGCAGTACTGTGCCCGGGTCTGAACCCAGATTGTAAGGAGCTGATCAGTTAATTACACTGGATAAAGTTAGAAAGTTGTCTGTGGACACAGGCCTCAAGCACTTTGGATAGGAAGGGAAGGCTAGAGATTGGGCGGAAATGGGCTGGAAGTGTGGGTTTGGTAACTTTGGGTAGCGGAAGAACGCCACAAGGATGGTATAATTGACAATATGTGTGATGGGAGATAGTAGGTGAAAGAGGTGAGAGTAAAGTTTGTTTGGCTTACATGCGTCGCGCGTCGTCCGGTACGCTGTAGCTACTTTAGAACTTTTCGGCCCCATCGACCATCTGTTCTGCGAGCAATGTGCTCTGCCCATTGCCACTTAAGTTTGACAACTCTTCGGGCTATGTTGGTGACCTAGGTTCTTTTGCGGGTATCTTTATTTCGATTCGATCTCGCAAAGGAACTCCAGCACAGACGGAGAGGGCTCCATTGCCCTCTAGGTATCTTTAAGTTTTCTGTTGAGACCCATCCACGACAAATCTGCCTTACCGAAGTAAATACATACCGTGGCAACTAACATATTGAACCTTATCTTATGCACTGGTTCAATAATAACATTTGGTTGATTAAAGACTTCTGAGTTTCACCTGTGGGTGACCTATAGATAAATAATAATCTTTTTTTAATGGAACAAAAACACACAATAAGCAATCATTGGAATTGTGTTCGGAAATAACTGTATTGGTGGAACTGTGGTGCAGCTATTAACGCCCACCAGGGAGATGAAAACGTCCCAAAATTAATTAATGCCAGTTTATAAAAATACATGTCAAATTTTTTAAGTAAAATGAGAATTAAAAACAATTAAACCAATTATTAAGAAATAAAATTTAAAATAAATAATAAAATTACAAATTAATATTCAATTTTTAAAAAACAAACAAAATTAAAAGAAACAGATTAAAATGAAAATCAATTTAACATTATTTATTATTATTATTAAAAATTAAAGACAACGTTTTTTACATTAAAGAATTTTATTGAAAATACAAATTAAGGTTACACTAGTCGAAAATTCTTCCATACAAACGTAGTCTAGGGATTATTCCACTGTTTGACGATGTACGTTCAAAATAAAAAGTGATATCAATTTGTCTCATCATTATCAAGCCCTGTATGGAAGCAAAAAAGTAAAAAAAGAAAATATTTGAAAGTTATGAGCGTCGAAAGTTCCTCATTTCGACACTAATTTTAACGCATTTTTGGGCGCAAATAAATACCATAAGAACACGGAAAATTGCAAAACGGCCTCCATACAGGCATAGATTAGTAGTTCAACAATGCAAATAATATTATTTTGAACAGATAGATTTAGTCGTTTTTTGCATGATATCTAGACTGCCAAAGGTCTGTTTATAAAATTTCGCGCGCTCGGTTTCCTCCTAAATCATTATCCATTTCGCTACAAATTTGCAAAAGTGTGTATTCGTACGCGAACTAGAGTCATACTGCTCATCACAGCATCTATCTCTTCCGCACGTGTTGTCGGTTGATATAAAATGCATTTTAACCCAGCGCACAAAATAGTTCGTGCCGTGGACTAGTGTACCCTTAAGTCAATTACCTGTTAAGAATTAAAATAATTAAAAAAAAAACAAATTAACATTCAATCATAAAAAATTCAAATAAATAAAACAAACAAAATTAATCCTAGCAGTTGCCTTAAATAGCAGAATACATAAAAAAAATATAAAAAAAATTCATCAATTAAAAAGGTTGAAAAGGGTAGGTGTAGGATAGATGTAGGGTAGGTGTAGGGTAGGTGTAGGGTAGGTGTAGGGTAGGTGTAGGGTAGGTGTAGGGTAGGTGTAGGGTAGGTGTAGGGTAGGTGTAGGGTAGGTGTAGGGTAGGTGTAGGGTAGGTGTAGGGTAGGTGTAGGGTAGGTGTAGGGTAGGTGTAGGGTAGGTGTAGGGTAGGTGTAGGGTAGGTGTAGGGTAGGTGTAGGGTAGGTGTAGGGTAGGTGTAGGGTAGGTGTAGGGTAGGTGTAGGGTAGGTGTAGGGTAGGTGTAGGGTAGGTGTAGGGTAGGTGTAGGGTAGGTGTAGGGTAGGTGTAGGGTATGTGTAGGGTAGGTGTAGGGTAGGTGTAGGGTAGGTGTAGGGTAGGTGTAGGGTAGGTGTAGGGTAGGTGTAGGGTAGGTGTAGGGTAGGTGTAGGGTAGGTGTAGGGTAGGTGTAGGGTAGGTGTAGGGTAGGTGTAGGGTAGGTGTAGGGTAGGTGTAGGGTAGGTGTAGGGTAGATGAATGTTTGGTGTTTTTATGGCAAAACAAAGTTTGCCGGGTCAGCTAGTTATAGATAAATACCTGATGATTATTATTAACCTGGATGATAATAAGCACGACTCATTACCTAAGTGTATTATTAAAATTCATTAAAGTTATCACAGTGCAGAGGTCCCCCAGCAGTAACGGATAAATTGGAGCAAACATTATTATTTGTTGATAATGAAGATCATAATATTACCGCATGCACATAATGTTATTAAAAAGAACGTTACCGTACATTTACCTTACGTAAATAAATTGGTTGTACAATCACAGAATGAACAGGCTTAGCACACTTCTCATTTTTAGGGTTCCGTACCCAAAGGGTAAAAACGGGACCCTATTACTGAGACACCGCGATCCGTCTGTCTGTCTGTCTGTCCGTCTGTCACCAGGCTGTATCTCATGAACCGTGATAGCTAGACAGTTGAAATTTTCACAGATGATGTATTTCTGTTGCCGCTATAACAACAGAATAAAATAAATATTTAAGTAGGGCTCCCATACAACAAACGTGATTTTTTGGCCGTTTTTTTGCGATTATGGTACGGAACCCTTCGTGTCGGCCCAGTGCGAGTCCGACTCGCACTTGGCCGGTTTTTTTTACAGTTGCGCAATCGCATTGAGTTTTATAGTAATCCTTGAGAGACCGCTCTAAACTAGTGTTTTTCCGCATTTTTGCTACTCTGGCCTATCTCTCAAAACCTCTAAAAAAACGGTGAAGGAAACCGGCATGTCTTAGAACCACAGATAATATAATACTAGCATACAGGTGCCTTATCCCATACAAAGAAAACGTGCTGACGTAACTAACGTTTTTCTTCTGATGAAGATGATTATTACAAGTTTTTATAAGTACTTCGATCGCGTTCGGTTCCTTTCCACGGCTAAAGATGGTGTTAGCAGCGACTTGCAAGTAAAAGCGTTTTCTCGGTTCGTGACTTTTATTTGCTTTAAGTAATTTTTTTTTTTTTTACAATACAAATTTAAATAAATAAACTTTTTTTGCAATATAAATACTACCGACTTACAAATAAAAAACTACAAAGTGGAAAATAACTTTATTTTTGGAAGTCGGTGTCTTTCGTAGGTACCATTTTTTTGCGTTATGGACACCAACTTCGAAAACGAAAGTTGTTTTTATTTTTCACTTTGTAGTTTTTATTTGGAAGTCGGTAGTATTTATTTTGCAAAATATTAATGCGACTGGAATTCTTGGGTTTTTTAATTATGTTTTCCTTTTTCAATTACTTTTTAACCGTCTTGGTAATATTTCTTTTTTTTTTTTAGCACTTTGAAAAAGTAACTTAGTAAAAGTCACCCCAAACGCATATACCGTCTCCGTTCCGTCGTGGGTAAACAAGACGACTGCTTTCAAGGTCAGCCCTTATTTTCATGTCATCGTACCCACTTTAAGTAAATTTTGAACAAACCAGTTTTCGAATTTTAAGGTTACACTAGTCGATCATGCTTCCATACAAACGTAGTCTGGCGATTACTCCACTGTTTGAAGATGTACGTTCAAAATAAAAATTAAATATTAATTTGTCTCATCATTATCTAGGCCTGTATGGAAACAAAAAAGTAAAATAAAATTATAATTGAAAGTTATGAGCGTCGAAAGTTCCATATTTCAACACTAATTTTAACGCATCTTTGGGCGGAAATAAATAACACAAGAAAAAGGAAAATTGAAAAACGGCCACCATACAGGGATAGATTAGTAGTACAACAATGCAAATAATTTTATTTTGAACATATACATTTACGAGTAGTAGTTTTTTCATGATGTCTAGACTCTCAAAGGTCTGTTTATAAAATTTCGCGCGCTCATTTTCGTCCTAAATCATCATCCATTTCGCTACAAACTTGCAAAAGTGCTAATTCGTACGCGAACTATCTTCTTACTGCTCATCACAGCATCTATCTCTTTCGCACGTGTTGTCGGATGAAATAGTCTGCATTTTAACCCCGCGTGCAAAATAGTTCGTGCCATCGACTAGGGGAACCTTAAATTCAGATGCAACAAAAAGTGGACCAAAAGAAAATTATGAAGCCAGTCACCCAACCAGACAGTGTTTCATTAAATTCATGGGCGAACTCATTACTGTGGGCTTTTTGGTTTATATAGGGCATTAACCCATGCACATTTGATGAGGTGCATATCACTTGTAAATTGCTACATGCAATAAATTAGGCCTGTGTGCGATTTTCAACGAGATGCATCAATCTAAAAAAATGTTTGGTAGGTAACGAGTTGCAGGTGCAAGCTATTTAGGAGATCCAAATATTGGGCGCGATATTTGCGATTTTCTTTTGTTTGTTGATGGAATCAAAATTGAGGTACACACCTTCTCAGTAGGTATTATCTCATCCCATACAAAGAAACCGTGCCGACGTACTGTACTGATTATTTTTTGTACATCGATCGGGTTCGGTTCCGTTCCACGGATATAGATGGTGATCTATCTATCGCCGTGAAACGGAACCGAACGCGATCGATTTACAAAAATTAAGCGGTAAAATCAGATTAAAAACGCTAGTTACGTCGGCACGGTTTCTTTGTATGGGATGAGGCATCTGTATGCTAGTATTTTATTATCTGTGACCTTATTTTCTTTTCCATCATCGTACTAGACCCTGCAGCCACATTTATGCCTATTGCCACTAACCAGGCACTATCAGTGCAGTGGGGGCCTAGTAGTGGTATCGGCCGCGACTTATAAGTTATAGGTCGTGGGTACCCAGGCAGGCGCTTTACTTTGTGTAAATTGTTTTATCACCAATGCTCTCAAAATGGAAAACATCGTGAGGAAACCACATGTCCTACAACCAAAAATTCGAATACATGTGACATCCACCAACCCGCATTGGGCCCACATAGTGGATTACTGCCCATTCCCTCTCACAAAGAGGAGGCCTGTGTCCCAGCAGTGGGAACATTAAAAAGGGTTATGATGATGATGAAGAGGCACAAATCTATACTTCACGCTGCTATTGCTGCTACTGTGATTTCCTTTAAGAAAATCCAAATAATACTTCGACCGGCATTCTGTACTTCAGATAAAGATCCTTCACATTTTTAGTACCCGTGTTTTTGACCAAACCTAAGTCGTGGTTCACACGGCATAGAGCTGCACGTTTTTTGCAACTTCACGCTTTTGACACTGTAAAACTCTTAGCGAACGAAATACCTCATTCATTTCATAATGATTATGACCGTGCTTTACTAAATACTATTACCCAAAACGCTGAGAAGCTCTCCAATTTTGGTCCATGTTCTGCTAATGAAATAAGAACCATTATAACTAACCTTGATCCAAATTGCAGCACGGGCCTAGACGGAATAAAAACCAAAGTAATTAAAACCGTTAAAAATTTAATCGCAAACAATCTGAGCAGGTGCCTGAATAAACTACTGGACGACGGGAACTTTCCTGAAACACTAAAAATATCAAAAGTAACGTCAATGTATAAATCAGGCCGTACCACAGAGCCAGGCAATTATCGACCGATCTCAGTGCTGCCTGTAATGTCAAAAATACTAGAAAAAATTATTGCCACAGCCAAATACAAAAGTATCTTAGTTCTATAAACTTCCTCACCGACCGATAATATGGATTCAGACCAAAAAGTAATACTACTACAGCTGCTATTGATCTCACCACTAAAATTAAACAGAACATAGACAGGAAAAACATAGCCTTGGGCATTTTTATTGATCTAAAAAAGGCGTTCGATACAGTTAGCCACAAACTACTCTTAAAAAAACTGGCCAAATGCGAGTCGGACTCGCGCACGAAGGGTTCCGCACCATTATCGCAAAAAACGGCAAAAAAATCACGTTTGTTGTATCGGAGCCCCCCTTAATTTATTTTATTTTAATTTAATAATTATTATTTTTTGAAGTGAATGTACAACTAAATATTCTGTGAATATTTCAAGCGTCTACCTGTTGCCGTTATTAATATCGAGCAAAAAACCGCAAAATAATCATGTTTGTTGTATGGGAGCCCCCCTTAAATATTTATTTCATTCTGTTTTTAGTATTTGTTGTTATAGCGGCAATAGAAATACATCATCTGTGAAAATTTCAACTGTCTAACTATCACGGTTCATGAGATACAGCCTGGTGACAGACGGACAGACAGACAGACAGACGGATTGTAAAGTCTTAGCAATAGGGTCCCGTTTTTACCCTTTGGGTACGGAACCCTAAAAACTGGAACCAATGAATATCACTGGAAATGCTCTAAAAATGTTCGAGTCTTAATAAAAAAATCGTTCGCAAGTAGTCAACTTGGTAATCACAAAAGTGATGCATTATTTATTACGTGTGGTGTTCCACAGGGATATATCTTGGGCCCCTTGCTCTTCTTAATATATATAAATAAAATAAATGAAATTAAACTACATGGTCACCTTACCTTATATGCTGACGACACTTGTTTATTTTACTTTGGATCTTCCATCCATCACAATATATCACAAGCACAGGCAGATTTAAATACTTTATTCGCATGGTTTCAGTGCAATCTCTTAACAATAAATATCTCTAAAACACGTTAAATAATATTTAAGGATAAAAATAAATCAGTTCCCCCATATGATCCACTAACGATTAATGATGTACCACTACAGCAAAAACATGTGAAAAATATCTCGGTCTAAGTATGGACAGCTGACTAACGTGGAATGCTCACATCACATTGAACGCATAAAGAGTAAATTCTCGGCACTCTCCGGGTCGTTGCGTAACATAATTAAAGAAAGAAAGAAAGAAAACAAAACTATCAGAACTCGGATTTGCCCAAAATAAATTCATAAAAATACTATTCCACTATCCATATCTAACATCAACCAGTAAAATGTATGAATATAAAGCAACTATATATTTACAACACATGTATTTTCATCAGAAATATTCTCAACAAAAGTGTTCACTCAAATTTGACACTCACCCAATATAAACAAGTTAGACAACGCAGCACACGGCGAGCAAGCTTGCTAGTTTTATCTAAAATAAGAAGTAACTATGACAAAAAATGCTTACTTTTGAAGGAGCACAACTCTATAATAAGTTACCGTCCCGTATAAAAATCTACACTCTTTCAATGCATTCAAGACTTAACTTAGCCAGCACATAATTGCGGATCGATCACTTCTGGAGACATGAATGCATTGGATGGGTAACTATTCAATTGTAATACTGATGACGAACATTTTTGTAATATATTATATGTTTTTAGGGTTCGGTACCCAAAGGGTAAAAACGGGACCCTATTACTAAGACTCCGCAGTCCGTCTGTCTGTCTGTCTGTCAGTCAGTCAGTCCGTCACCAGGCTGTATCTCATGAACCGTGATAGCTAGACAGTTGAAATTTTCACAGATGGTGTATTTCTGTTGCCGCTATATCAACAAATACTAAAAACATAATAATTTATATGTTTAAGTGGGGCTCCCATACAACAAACATGATTTATTTGCCGTTTTTTTGCGATAATGGTACGGAAACCTTCGCGCGCGAATCCGACTCGCACTTGGCCGGTTTTATTAGTATTGTTCTCAAGTATGTCTTTATTGGTAATAAAGTTTCCTTAAACCGACAAAAACATGCAGTGTAATTCCGTGTGAATCCAGCCTTAGACCAACAGGGTTACTAATGATAGATGTCCTAATTTGAAATCCGAACTAATGAGTACAAAAGCCACAAAAATTTAGTTCACCCAAAAATCATCAGCTGACCAAACGCAGATACAACCAAAATTGCCATAAACGAACAAAATTTTAATAAGGTCCATCACCTTCTTAATTAAAAAAAAATATATTTCTCGATAACTTTAACACCTCGGAGACCTCTAGATAAATCTGAAACATCGTAGACTATGGCCAGACAGTTTAATTAGATGGTCGTAATTATGTCCAATTATGTTTTATAGTTATCTGGTGAAAGACTTATGCGTAAACTTTGGCCCAGCGTTTGTCATGCGGTGTAGTGATGTCGGAAGATTTTATTTTGAAATGAAAACCTAGGCACTCATTAGTTTTTATAAAACATGTAACCTTACTGATAATAATAAATTGTAGTTCTAAAAACTAAAAAACACGCTTTGATGGTAAATTGAACTAAAAAGTCGCTAATCCTGAAGATCCTGGTTAGGAGAATGGGATAAACTATTTAAATGATTGCATTGTCGTCGGTCCTTGATAAGTGTGCAAAGTTTCATATCAATTCGACGTTTTAAGGGGGTGAAAATCACGTTCAAAGATTCTGTTACATTTATACATACATACCAAGCTAATAAAAAAAACTTTTTTACAAAAAAATACTACCGACTTCCAAATAAGAAAACTACAAAGTGAAAAATAACTTTACTTTTGTAAGTCGGTGTCTTTCGTAGGTACCATTTTTTTGCGTTATGTTTACTTACAAAAGTAAAGTTATTTTTCACTTTGTAGTTTTCTAATTTGGAAGTCGGTAGTATTTTTTTGTAAAAATGTTTTTTTTATTTTTCACTTTTTAGTTGTACCTACCTAATAGGCAAGTTGTTAAGTAAGTTTTCTATAACGCCAGAATAGATAACCCGAATATCATAAAACTTGAACAAAACCGATCAAATGAGAGATCTGCTTACCCCTTAAGAGCGTATTGGCGTGATGTTATGTTATGAAATGGTATAAACAATAAACAGACATGCGATTGCAGCAGTCCCGAGAGATTTGCCGTTATTTATTGAAGAGTTCTGTTAAAAAAAAAAAAAGACATACAAGAAGTCGAACATAGAACCTCCTCCTTTTTCGAAAGTCGGTTAAAAGCGTGTTAATACTCGTACTATTCTAAATTCAAATTCTCTATAGAAATTCGATAATCGTTTTTGGGTGAATCGTGGCACCAGGATGCCTGTCTAGTAATGAAATTCCATATCTAATATGTTTGTGTATGCGAGATTGTAAGTATGTTTTTAAATACATCCATGATACAGGAGAAATTCCTAGTGTAAACTAAAAAAAACTTGTCTTTGGTACCTATATTTTTTCGTTTTTGACACCGACTGCCGAAAAGATACTTTAGCTTTGTAGTGTTTTGTTTTGAAGTCGGTTATTTTTTTATTTCTTCTTAGTTTTTGTACTAACCTTAATAAATGAAAATACCATGAAAATATGCATGATTAAAGATAACTTAAGAACGACTCGTCAGATCTTGATCAAATTTAAATGGGACCACACGAGAAGCATCAGCTTTCAAATAAAAAAGAATCATCAAAATCGGTTCATTATTGGCGGAGTAATCGCCAAAAACATACAGTCGAATTGAAAACCTCCTACTTTTTGAAGTCGATTGATAAAATTCAAGTGCATGCAATAATAACAACGTAATTTATGCAGGTAGGCTATGCAATAGGTAGCCGCGCGCCGTCTGCCATCCTTCTAAGTAAACAATTGCTCGAACAATACAATGCACATGCGATTATGCGACAACCTGTTTTACGTGCACGGTATTAAATTATTTGCAAAGTAATACTACCTATAGTGAAAATATATCTGTGGATGATGGTTTTTGTAAGTCAGCTGTGAATAGAACCTTCAGGATAGCTATCAATAAGCAATGATGGGGTCGAGAAAGTTTTCTCGACCCCATCATTGCTTGTCAACATCAACAGATGTGAATTACTCGACACTAATTATCCTAATAAGTGGATCGGTAGACCCATACCGTGGCCAGCTGGAAGTTCAGATCTGACCCCCATGGATTTTTCACGGGAACACCCAAATACTCCGAAATATTTTATTCCGAATTTCCATGTTCCGATTTTCAAAAGTCCGAATTTCATAATACCTAATAATTATAATGTCTATTATTAAAAATCACGAAATTTATTTTACCGAAAGTCGTAAATACGATTTGTTCGTTTTCCGAATTTCATACGTTCGAAGAATCAAATGCTCGAAGGGTTCTTGGTCCGAAAAACGACATTCCGATTTTCAATACTTCGAATAAACTAAAAGTCAACATGTTGTGCTACAAAATTTTGTGGCAGAAACGAATCGCTGCAAAACCGACTTCACGCAGTCTTGTCTGCCCTATCCTAGAGTGTAATTTAGAAGCCTGCGTAGGCGCGCAAGAGTGGGTATAAGCTCGCGTGGGGCCGCCCAAACCCCGCAGCGCCGGAGCCGTGACGTGACAGAAACAATGCTTGCTGCATGTAGCATGCTTGCTTGCATGCTGCGTGTCTGCTTGCACGTTATTTCGGAATTGTATTTATCGGTATTTTAATAATCGGAATTCGTATTTTGATGTTTCAATTTATTATCATTAAGTCGGACTTTTTGTTATTCGAACCAATGAAACTCGGTATTTTGAGAATAGTAATTATAAACGTTAGAAATATTGAAATTTAGGAATTATAAAAATAGGAGATCAAAATTCCGAATATAACAACTCCGACTTATCATTATAAGTCGGAGTTGTTATATTCGGAATTTTGAACCATTCGGAATTATGAAAATCGGTATTTTTTAATTTGTATTTGTTTCTGACGGGATAAAGTATTTCGTATTTATGTAGTGTACCCGGTGGGGACACATGAAGATTATGGTTTACATGTTTACAACGAACCTAATCCAATCACATCTGTTGATGTTGTGAGACAGAGATTTTCGATGCGGCAAATGTAATATGATAATGTATATAAAAATAAATATTTTTGAAAGAAAAATATTTTTTTACAAATTTATTTCATTTTATAACTATCAATCGTCTACTACGACCCAGCTGGTTCAGTTAACTGCAATTTTAGTGTTAGGTTGGAATAATAAAGCAACTTATCTTTTATACAAAAATCGCAAACACAAATGCATTAGAAACAAAAAACCCAAAAAAAAAAATAGGCCAATATACAAAAAATCGGCAATTTTTCCAAAAAAAACTTCAAAGTACAATATCTTGGAAACGGTTATGTTTGAGGTAGGGTAAGTTGATCGACAATGAACCACCTAAATTTTCAAGAGCTGTAACTTTTATTCCTAGGGGCCGTAGTTTATACTTTTTACTTATAATTGTAGATAATATAACTGGCTACATTATGTAGTACTTCGTTTTTGTTCAATTATCATAACTTCTTAAGATTTTTATTTTTTTTATTTTTTGGGATATGATCCACTGTGTACACTCAGTAGTACTCAATGAACCGGGGGCTGGTACACAGTGAACCGTGTGTGTAAACAATGAACCATGCCATTAACCAAAGCATTATAATTATTGGATTATAATAAAAGTAGCAAAATAGTTTCTTCCTACTCCCATGGGCAAAAACGCGTGAGTTTATGTATGTATGTATGTAGTAAACTAAAACTCACTTATCAATTTAAAGTACGTATTTATTTGTATTTAAAATCAAGAAGCAACAATAAAGCATATAATAAATAAGAAGCGTCATTTTTGGTTAAAAGAGTTATCTAATAACGTATACATTAAAATAATTAACGTTAGTTTCACATAAATCAACAATTAGGTTTTTACTTATCTACTAATCACCTGGCAACAAGTTCGTAAGACATTAAAATCACAATCTTCTTCATTATCTAAAATTTCCAGAATTTTACCGAAGAAATAGATTTTTAAATTTTTGTTTTAAAAAGTAGGTATTATAAAAAAAATAATTTTCACGGGGACTACGTTTATGTGATGGAAAATCATCTTTCAGGACTATGACATCTTCATCATTTGTAATCTCATTCATCTCACCGCCAGAAGATGATCCACTTGGCTGAAATTCTTCCTGATCTTCATCCGAAGACTCAACTGGGGTCACATTTCTCTTTCGTTGTTTACAAGAATTTTCCTTTCCTTTGAATAAGTTAAGAATTTACTTTTTTACAGCTTCAATCTTTATTAAACTTCTTGTATTTCTTTTCAGTCAGAGCATTCTTCCTACCTATCGGTTGCTATCATACTTTTGCCAGCTTTTCTTCCACCATTTCTAATATTTCGCGGTCCTGCTTTTAAGGTGGTGCTCAATAAACCAAGGATAGTACTCAATGAATCACTTGGTTCATTGTGTACTCCCTCAAAGTGGTTCATTCGGTGCCACCCAACACTTACAAATTTTGAGGTTATTTAGCCACATGC
Source organism: Orthosia incerta (assembly GCA_948252205.1). Lineage (NCBI taxonomy): Eukaryota > Metazoa > Arthropoda > Insecta > Lepidoptera > Noctuidae > Orthosia > Orthosia incerta. Next base: position 14,042,496 of record OX411758.1, read on the forward strand.
ACCAATACGAGGTGCTTAACGAAAGTATCTTAAGTAAAAGCGCAAAAAAACAACAAATTTATCAAGCCAATTCATATTCAGCTACTATTTACACAAGTAAAACGAGACGAAATTTTACTTACATAATTTCTATACAATTTTCGGTAGAAAAACACAAATCGGGGGCGTGCATGGTCACCCGCTCCGCTAGCTCGCTGTCGACTGGGGAGGGAGAAGGTCTCCTTAAAGACGCTTACCTAATGTAGTTTGCACCATACGGTAAAGTCGCATTTCTGAGTTATTTGCATGGTTCACTCTGTACTGCTGGTTCATTGTCAACCACTCGACGGTGTTTAGACAGAAAACTGAAGGGAAATCCCTCTGCCAGCATGGCCCTCACAACTGCTGGCAAAAACAGGGCTCGCCCAATCCTGGCGACCAAGACCCGCCGTTCAGAGGCCCACGCAGGGCACTCCTCGAGCGTGTGCTGTGGTGTGGTGTCAAGGTTGCCTCCGCAGTGGTGGAAATATACCGTTGTCTCTCGCCCAATCCTATTCAGGTACTCACCGAAGCAAACGTGCCCGAACAGTACCTGATTGAGCCTGTAGGAGATGCGCTCCTCTCTTTACAGCCAGGCTTCGGAGTGTGGCGGGACGGCTTTGACAACGAACTTGCGCGAAATTTGCGGCTGCTGTAGCCGCTCGCGCCACCGCTCGAGTGCGTGTCGCCGTTATTGCCGCATCAGCCTTACTAAAGCGAGTCCTGGCACCCTTTTACCATTCTGGCGGATGGCGCGGATTCGGTTATAAACCCTCGCGTCCATGTCCATCAGAATGTCCAGCTGAGGCAAGCGTGCCAGGAGAGTTGCCGCCTCAAAGGATACCGTACGGTAACCCCCTGCGATACGAGTGGCCAATTTTCGAAATGCTGTTCGAAGCCCCACCGACCGTCCAGGGTTAGTCCAAGATACTTTATGTATCGACCTACCTGGACTTGCGCATCTCCAAAAGTCACTGACGAGCTGGGTGGCTCTCTGCTCCTCGGCAGTTTAAGGAACCATATCGCCTCAGTTTTATGAGGCGCTAGCGCTATTGCCCCAAACCCAGCTCGTGGATTGACGCCACGACTATTGCCACCCCGAGCTCTGAAAGCTGGATCGTCTCGTCGAAAGTATCCCCGCCAGCCAGTACCAAGGTGTCGTCTGCGTAACACACGATACTAACGCCGCGCCGACGGGGAGGTTAACACGCAGGACCACATCATATCCGAGATCCCACAGGAGAGGACCTCAAACCGACCCTTGCGGAACCCCGCATGTAATCTTCCTCCAATGTACGCTACCATCCCGGCCCACATAGCGAATGTGCCGGTCGCGTAGGTAAGCTCCGACGATATACTGCAGGTAAGGGGGCACTCCTTGATGTATTAGTGCCGCCTTAATCACATCCCAGGGCAGGGAGTTAACCGGGTGTCAACATTGTGTGGATCGCCCGGAGGAAACGGTAGAGCATACGGTGGAGGTCTGACCCGCGGGGCGCGCGGGTGGAGCAAATCCGTGTCCTCGTGGAGGCGATCAGCGGTGGCGACCTCTCGCGTCCGGCCATGGTACGGGGCGAGACGGTAGGGAAGCTGTCAACTCCTTCTGCAAAGCAGTAATGCTCGCGTAGGAGGAGGCGGAACGCGTGAGAGAAACGCAACGGAGTCGCCCTCACGCCCCAAGCCACCGCAGGAGACGCCCTGGGCGTCGGGAGTCGCAAGCCGATTCACGGCCACCGTAGGCGTGAATACTTCGCTCGCCGCCCATACTTCGAAAAGCTCGCTCCAGCTCACCTTCAGTCACTGCCATCTCATCAGTCCAGTCCGAGGGTGTCACGAGCGACGAGGGACCTTCCCTGGCTACTGATAAGAGCGTGTTTACTACTCTCTCCAGCAGACCTGGATCCATCGTTTCCGTGATGGATCCAGGTCTGCTGGAGCACCCATGTCCATGGGTAATTTAGTCATGACTATCTTATACGGTCGCCCCCATGTATTCCTGTCCAGTCCCTCAAGAAGCTCCCTCCAAGACCTCGACTTTGCATCTGAGATGGCGTATTGAAGCTCCAATGGTCGCCTTCCTGTACGCTCTGTAGGTTCTGGCTATTCCTTCGATTGTAGCTCTTGGCTGTCTTCTGTGTCGGGTGCGTTGATACTGGCGTCGGGTTCGAAGACAGGATATGCGCATCTGCGCAATGTCTTCCGACCACCAGTAAACCGCACCCGGGCGCTGGGCGCACCAGACCCGGGATATGGAGGCGTCGCAAATCGATGTCATCCTGTCCCGGACGCCTAGCGTACCTAGACGCAGCTTAACCATGTATAATCGTCCGTTGAGGCGCAAGACGTCCACTGCTGAACATACGAGAAGTGTCGCCACATTGACCGGTCCTGTGCGAGTGTGCGACTCGCATCCAGTGGGTTACCGCAACCTTAACCAAGTTATCGGCCCACCTAGTGGGATGCTTAGTGGTATCAATTTGACGTTGACAGAATCTTATGTAGTGGCAGTAAGGATGATTTTAACGAAAACATTATCCGTATCTTAATATCATGTTCCTTGGTTACAGGATGAAGGTGGTGGATGGAGTGCAGCCTGACTGGAAGCAAGCGGCGCGACTCGCAGTATGTGCGCTCTGGGACGCGCACGGGTGGCTGTGGCATGGTAAGTGCACTGTACTTAGTAATACGACCTCAGAACCTTTGATGCTACAAGAATAATTATTAGGTACTAGCTTATACCCGCGGCTTCGCTCCCATCAACTGCCTTACCTCTTTTTTTTTATTGGTTGGGCTATCATCCAATGACTTCTCCCGCTCTGGGCGTGTCCTTCAGTTGCTTGAGCCAGGGCTGTGGTAACTCTTTTTCAAATTTATCCGCGACCCAGACAGGCATCGGCCCTCGCGGAACCCGTCAGTTCTGCTGACATCCTGACCTCCCTACCCTACCGACCTACGAATTTTTTTCTAGGGTCATTCAGCCGCGGAGAATCATAACACCGCCGTTCAGAAAACGACGTCGAATGCACAATGTCATCTAAAGAATATGGAGTTCAACTGTCCGAGTGTCTGAATTGCGTGTGTGGTGACTGTTATGATATTTTACTTCATGAACACTTAAAATTCATTTAACTTTTGATAGAGTGAACCGATTGCGATGAAACTAAGTAATACTTCAAGTTACGCACAATTTTTAATGTATAAAATTTAGCTACATTGATTTCGTACATTTTATGTGATGCGTGCACAACTAAACAGACAAACAGATAAAAAAACAGACAAACCGACAAAAATTCCAATAATGCTGGCAATGGGTTCTGTTGGTTATCTTTTAACACGTTGGCTATTTTTTTTTTTGCAATAATTTCGATGTTCAAAAACGACTTTTCTACAGATTTATTATATGTATATTTATTGATATTGATGATGTTTGATTATGTTTCTCAAAAACTTCTCATTTGAATGCCCACTAAATTAGAATACATAATGCCTGGCTCTTGTGTATTTCTTGTGAAGACAAGAATAATTAAGCAAATCTACACAAATATGACAGCTAGAGTAAAAACAGAAAGAGTAGGAGGAAAAACCGCAATAAATAAGGGTGTGAGACAAGGGGATCCACTGTTGCCGAAACTCTTCTCTGTCACTCTAGAACACTCTACTCTAGAACAGGCATTTAGAAATATGCTTGAGTCACGCATTTTATCACAGTTTTTGCTCCCAAACTGTGATAAAAATATGTGACTCAAGCCTGTCACAGTAGGCCGTGCTCGCCGGTCTGGACTGGGACGGCTATGGAATTAAACTAAACGAAGCAACATTCAATCATCTACGCTTTGCTGCAATCTCATCCTCATTACGGATAACCCTAAACATCTACAAGAAATGCTGGAACAGCTAGTAAGAGTGAGCTAAAAATTTGGACTTCAGTTGAACACGTTGAAAACTAAATTAATGCCCAACCACACAAAAGCACCAATTTCACAATACCTACCTACATTCTATGCGAATAGGTCTTGATTTGATCAAATATGTTGAAGTACAAGAAATACACAAAACACACCAAAGAAATACAAAATTTTGAAGAAGATTAAGATTGTGTATCGAAGCGCGACTACTACTAGATAAATTATATAAATATGTAGCATGCAATAAAATGTGTCGGGTTTTTTTTTTTATTTTACTTGTATTTCATTAGCATTATTTTAGGTATGGAAAGCCTTGGCTTATACTTGACACGGGATCAACTCTGAATTAGCGAAATACACAGGTGTTGCCACATCAATCGGCGCAGATACCCTTGGGTAGCTGGTTTTAAAATGAGAATCACATCTAAACGGCTTGTCGTAATTTTTTGGAAAAAATATATGTTACATTAGACCATTTACTTAATAATTTGATCGGTGAAAATTTTGAGTTTTATTCGTTTATCATAGTGTACTTAATTTGTAGATTTATGTCTAAAACGGACAATAACACGACAACCGCACCAAAACCACTGGGCGTAATTTAAAGAAATTGACACCATCTCAAAGACAATTTAACTATATACATTTTGACCTGTTTTTTTTTTAAGTCTTAGAATAATAAGGAAATTACAAAAATCTACTAAATTTTGGATCGCACGGGTGTGAAACGAGTGCGCGTTTTGTTCCCTCAAGGTCGTTGGCGTTAGTCGTCGTCATACCCACCAAGAGGTAGGCCTCCCAACACTTCATCTTTCGGTACGCGTTTGCTACTCCAGAACTTTTCGTCTCCATCGACCTTCCGTTCCGATCCTTACGTTTTAATACTATCTTTTTCTAAACTCATTGCCTGTATTTCGTTCCCCAGGTTACGACATCCAAGGTCTAGAGAACATCCCGGACGGGCCGTTCCTGGTGATCTATTACCACGGAGCACTGCCCATCGACATGTACTACTTCACCGCGAGGATGCTGCTGTTCAAACGACGACACATACATACTGTGGCTGACCGGTTCATGTTTAAGATTCCTGGTTAGTACATATTACTATGACATCCAAGGTCTAGAGAATATCCCGGACGGGCCGTTCGTGGTGATCTACTACCACTGAACACTGCCCATCGACATGTACTACTTCACCGCGAGGATGCTGCTGTTCAAGCGGCGACATAACACGCTGTGGATGACCGGTTCATGTTTAAGATCCCTTGTTAGTACTTATCACAACAACATCCGAGGTCTAGATAGAGAACATCCCGGACGGTCCGTCCCTGGTGATCTACGTCTACCATGGGGCAAGGATGCTGCTGTTAAAGCGGCGACACATACACACTGTGGCTGACCGGTTCATGTTTAAGATCCCTGGTTAGTACTTATCACTACAACATCCAAGGTCTAGAGAACATTCCGGACGGACCGTTCCTGGTGATCTACTACCATGGGGCAAGGATGCTGCTGTTCAAGCGGCGACACATACACACTGTGGCTGACCGGTTCATGTTTAAGATCCCTGGTTAGTACTTATCACTACAACATCCAAGGTCTGGAGAACATCCCGGACGGACCGTTCCTGGTGATCTACTACCATGTGGCAAGGATGCTGCTGTTCAATCGGCGACACATACACACTGTGGCTGACCGGTTCATGTTTTTATATCCCTGGTTAGTACCTATCACTAAACATCCAAGGTCTAGAGAACATCCCGAACGACCGTTCCTGGTGATCTACTACCATGGGGCAAGGATGCTGCTGTTCAATCGGCGACAAATACACACTGTGGCTGACCGGTTCATGTTTTTATATCCCTGGTTAGTACCTATCACTAAACATCCAAGGTCTAGAGAACATCCCGGACGGACCGTTTCTGGTGATCTACTACCATGGGGCAAGGATGCTGCTGTTCAAGCGGTGACACATACACACTGAGGCTGACTGGTCCATGTTTAAGATTTCTGGTAAGATATCAATATTACTGCGACATCTAGAGAACATCCCGGACGGGGCCGTTCTTGGTGATCCACGCCTGTATTTTGCGAATTATGTTTGATTCCCATGTAGGGGGCGCACAAGTCCAGGCTCGACTCAGGCTACTACTAAGAAATTCCAGATGGAAAACCCAATAAAACCCAGGACCTCATACTCGGTAGCTTGCGACGACATGAGCAACGAGGCAGTCAGCAGTTTTAATTGCTTAAAGTCTTTAGATATCCGGAGATAATCTGTATGCTCTGCTGTAGTTCTTAAGACGGCTAGACCAACAAGGAAAAACATGTCCTGATAAAATCACCTGAACATTCCAGGTAGGGCAACCCTCCTAGAAGGTCGCAGTCCTGCGCGGTGGCAACTCTTTGGCCATATCATATAGTACCGAGGCGCCTCGGCGACTACTGTTAGAGATGGCATTGCCATAATTTGCAATATAAACCAAGCTCACCATTGAGAGAAATCGCGTAGTTAACTACGCGATTTCTCTCAATGGTGAGCTTGTCACAGCCCAAACTCATGCTCAGCGCATATTCCAAAATAGTGTTGAAAAAAGAATTCACCTTCCATTGCATAAGCATAATCATTCTTGTGTTGTTCCCACTTCGCAAGCTTCTCTATAAGAAGTTTAAAGCCATGTCCTTATATAATCACCTTACTATATAAAGTCAATTTCTTTTAGTATTATATAACTGCACAGCACGTGTGTGAGTACTATGTACCCAACTGTAAATCTACCATTTACTGTACCTATGTGTCGTTCGTTGACTTGTGTGTGCCCTGGCAGTTGAGTGTGCCATGCTCTCTCTAATGTATCTCTGATGGTGGCGCGTGTGTTGGATCATTCGGTTCCCTTCATGATGGTTGAGCTGTGTGGTGCCGTTTCACGCGTCATGTTCGTGAACGGGCGCCGTCAGTTGGGATTCGTCATAGCTTAATTGCTTCGGATGATAATGTTTTTCTAGTACCTATTATATAACTGCACAGTACATGTGTGGGTAGTTTTAATAGTTTTCAACACACTTGCTCATAAAGTGGCTCTAATTTCACCGCAATTAGGCACATAATGATACCTGTTATCAAACTGTGACTTTTTCATTGCTATTATTCACTAGTGAGTTATAGAGACTTTTTTTTAATTTATTGGTTGAGTTGCTTTGTTCTTAAAAAGTTTCGATACAAAAAAGATCGTGCTCAATAGTACAAATAAATTAATGTACCTATTGCTTGCTTATTTCATGCAAGTTCGTATTAATTTCAACTTGTACGTGCTTAATAAATAAAACTTTCACTCAAATATAAATTTTATTTGCTCTATAATTAAAAAAAATTGAAATTCCCTATTTTGTACGTGGCTAAAACACTATCCACGAAAAGTAAAAAAAAAGAAACCTCATTATTTTAGTCTATGGCCGATCGCCATTGTTAAATGCGCGCGCATAGGAAAACTGATTAATTTTGTCCGCCATTGTGAAAAAAATTTCACAACTCGTTTTTACTGTCGAAAATTATTTTTTTGTATTATTTTCTTCACAAGTGTGTTGAAAAACGTCGTATGATACACGTGTGTATTGATGATTACCGTCCTCGGCTCTCTTAAGACCCTCACCTACGGCTCGGGTCTCAATGGCGCCTCAGCGGTAATCACCAACATTGCACACTTGTACCATAATGTACTATTATACCTGTACGTAGTATAGTGTATAGTGCTATTCTGGGTGCATCGTCCTCACATATATGAATTTATTAATGTATGTACTTATGTAACTATTGTAACTGTTTTAAAAGAGTCTGCTCCATAACAAGCTACTTTTCCGAATGGACGGTAGAATTAATTTTTATTACTTGTAAATTTTAATTGTTCTAAAGTGCCGCTTGATGGCCTAGTTGAAATAATTATATTTGACTTTGACTATTCCAGGTTGGGCAACCCTCCTTGAAGGTCTATGCGTGATACCTGGCACCGTACAGACCTGTGCCTCAGTGCTGCGCGGTGGCAACTCTCTTGCCATCTCTCCGGGCGGCGTGTACGAGGCGCAATTCGGAGACCACTACTACAGGCTTAACTGGAGGAACAGGATTGGATTCGCTAAGGTGGCTCAGGAGGCTAAAGTGGTAAGTGAAGCTTTGACAGTTTTCTAGGCTAAACGACAGTCGCCCGGGTGTCACCATTGTGCGGATCGCCCGGAGGACACGGTAGAACATACGGTGGAGGTCTGCCCCGCTTGGGCGGAGCAACGCCGTGTCCTCGTGGAGGCGATCGGCGGTAGCGACCTCTCGCGTCCGGCCTTGGTTCAGGCCATGTTACGGAGCGAGAGGGCATGGGAAGCTGTCATCTCCTTCTGCGAAGCAGTAATGCTCGCGAAGGAGGAGGCAGAACGCGTGAGGGAGAGGCAACGGAGGCGCCCTCACGCCCCAAGCCACCGCAGGAGACGCCCGGGCGTCGGGGGTCGCATGCCGATGCCCGGCCACCGTAGGCGCGGGCTTGCGGACGGCGAGTAACGGGTAGCTCGCCGCCCGATAAGGACCAGGCCCGAGTATAATAAATTTTAAAATAGTTACCGCGGCCCTGGCTCAAGCAACTGAAGGAACACGGGTGGGTTTTAGTCAGTAAAAGTCTGACACGCCCTCCCGCTTCACCCAGAGCGGGAGAAGTCATTGGATGATTTCCCACCCAAAAAAAAAAAAAAAAAAAAGGCTAAACGACAGTCACACGCAAATCCAATGGTATGAATTCATCTTCAAACGTCACTCTGCTAAATCATAAGGTGGTGTCAATATTGTTTGCCGTACAGTCGCCGTACTTTCTCTGCCGTACAGTCAACTGCACATTAAGATTAAGATGTGCAGTTGACTGTACGGCAGAGAAAGTCTTAAGCTAAATTATTTCACCATTCGCTTCTCCATGTAATTTCGATCATTTTTTCAGTTTTTTTTTCATCATTTTTTGTCGTAGTCTAGGGCTTCTTCTGGGTAAGCTTATACCATCGTCGACTCTGTCTCTGTCACCTCTGACCTAGATTAGGGTCAAGAGCAAACCCATCACAAATAAATCAAAAGTTTTTTCTGACAGTCAGACTTGATGGCCTAGAATAGCCCAATATACAGAATGTAACGACAAGGTGCGATCACAACTCTTCAAACCATAACTTCTTCCAAGGAAGTAAGAGGCAATGCCAAAAAAAAAACCATACAAAATTGTCGTCACATGACCAAAATTTTTAATCAAACCTATAATGTTTGCATATTGTTCTTATGTTCGTGACAATTTGTCTTAATGAGAATAAAGTAAATGAAAATAAAATATATTTGGAACCTAACTATGATTTATTTCTCCTCAGCCAATAGTCCCGATGTTTACCCAGAACGTGCGCGAAGCGTTCCGCACAGTGGGCTGGCTGCGCGGCGTGTGGCTCAAGATCTACGCCACCTTCCGCATGCCCCTAGCACCCGTGTACGGAGGCTTCCCCGTCAAGCTCATCACCCATCTCGGCAAGCCCATACCGTACGATCCGGAGTTGACGCCGGAGCAGTTACAGCAGAAGGTAAGATGTTATGATAAACTTTAGTTTTATAGCCCGTCCGAGTTTTTAAATTTTCGTAGCCATTATCTTAGATTTTCATTTTGACCTTATTTTCGGCATTGGCGCCCTCGACTAGATCTTGTGTTTGTTGTGTCTTGATAACGACAAACAACATAAAATAAGGATCCAAAGTCAAAATTACCGTTATCTACACTCACAACGTAATGTTCCAAATATAAATTCAAAAAATATTGTATAAACACGTACGATCAAGATAGGATAGATAGATCCTATTCGTGGATAGGTAAAATTAAAAAAAAAAAAACATTACAGTGTAACATATTCCTTCATTTTGAAAATAAACTGCATCATAAAATAACTTTTTAATTTTTATAGCACAGTTTTACTTTATTGGCGCTTATGACACTATTTTTCTGCATTAAGTCAATGATGGACTCATTGAGTTAATGCAGAAAAATAGTGTCATTGTCTATGGATGCGCCCGCTGCGCAGTCATAGGCAATGAGAATCTAAATTGCCTGCCATACCACACATTTTTTCCATTTACACTTTTGTTTTATTTCAACTGTATGAGTGAAGATAAAATAGTGTATGCAACGGCATATAATTAGGTATTAAAACACTCGCGTGTTAATATTATCACATTGGGCTTCGCCTCATGTGATAAACCCACGCTCGTGTTTTAATTTAATAACCCCTATTGCATAAAATACTATTCGTCATTGTATAAACCTGCCGTGGCGTATTTTTCACTAAATAAGTGAGTCTGGTCTTGAGTCGTACAGTTATGTCTCAGATAGAGGAGACGTTAAACAATACTAAAGGATACAAAAAAGACTTACCTCATTATCTTATTCCAGGTCGCAAGCGCAATAGAAGAATTAGTAGAAGAACATCAAAGGATTCCCGGCAGTATCCTACAAGCGTTACTTGAGAGAATCTATGAGATGCCCAAGAAGAGTAAAAACATACCTCTGGTCACCAACGGTAAGTGTCAGAACGGCACCTTAAACACAGACAGTGAAACCAGTGCAAAAAGTGACAAATCAAAAGTGTCATAAACACTAAAACAAAGTGGCATACTGACTGATTTTTTGTAATTGTAATTTTAATAATTATAAAATAATAATTTTAACAATTATTATTATTAAGTGGCGTTCGGAAGGTGTTAGTAGAGAGATTTGGCTGTTAGAATTTTCTAATTAATGTTTTTTTTTTAATTTTTCGGCCATTTTAGTGTGTTAGGTCCGATGATAGGATTAATCCAGTTCTATGAATACTTTTTTGGGACTGAACTCATTTGTACATACAAGCTCAAAAAAAAACCATGGGAATAAGACAAAATAAAAGCAAAGTTTGAAAAAAAAGCTTGTGCAGATTTTCCAACGGGATTGGTTTTTTTCATAAGTTAGAAATACAGTGCTTCGCAAAAAATCATGACATTCTTTTTTTTTTTAGAAAACGGTTTATACATCAATTCCGGTTATTATAAAGCGAAGCATTTTAACCCAGATATTAACGACGGGGTTTTGAAAAGGCCCAATTAATTCTGTCAATAATTAAAAAGAAAGACGCAAGTAGTTTTTTTATGGCCTTGTAAAGGTTTCGTCGTAATATCTGGGTATACATGGTGCAACAGAGAGGTGTGGTCATAAGTTAAACTTGTCATCAGCTAAAAAAAATTTGTATGGGATTTTTTTTTTTGAAATCGGTTAAATCACTAAAAAAATTAAAGACTCAAGTAGATTAAATTTTTTTATGGCCTTGTAAAAGTCTCGTCGTAATATCTGGGTACACATGGTGCAACAGAGAGGTGTGGTCATAAGTCAAAGTAGTCGTCAGCTGACAAAAATTGTATAGGAAATACATTTTTTTTTTTGAGAATAGGGTAGATGACTAAAAAAATCTATTTAGTCCGTTAGTTAGATTACCTAATAAATTGGACACGTATTTTTCTTTTACCAAAATTACACAAGGATACAATGCGTTGAGATATCGTGTGACATCACGGTGTGCTACACTTTATACTGGCAAAGTGACGTCACAACCCCACACTCCTGAACTTTGATGCGCTTTATCTTTGTTAATATTTATTTATTTAAAAAGCCAAAAAATACGGGTCCAATATTATTTGACTAAATAACTAAATAAAATGACCATTTTTCTACCCAGGAAACATCCCTGTTGCCTATGACTTCTTTAGAGAGAGTTATTTACATGGACAGAAGCAGTTTTTAAAATACGATCACACCTTCCGTTACACACTGTATTTTTGGCTAAAACTGTATTTACACAAATGAGTTCAAATATATAAAAAAATATTTAATATGCATTTAACAAATACCCCTTGACAAAATCGGGTAAGAACATAAACGAACTTCTGTCGCTCCAATAACTTTAGATTTAGTTAAGACGCCATTTTTAAATGTACAGTGTTCGTTAGTCAGGCCCTGCATTAAAATATTAATGATAAATAAAACATCTATTGTGCATTCTTCTTTATTTGTCATATTTTGTAAACGAATATGGTGTGAAAATTATGAGATTTTTGCACGATTCAGCCAATCTTGTGAGATTCACATAAAAGACGTACGGCAATGCATCATCGGTACATGATGGACAGCCCACGCATACGTAAATGCTCTGGAAATACTTTCATTGTGCGCACAGCTAAGGAGCGGAGTTCCTTGCCGGAGTCTTTGTTTCCTGATAGCTACAACCTTGGTCTTTATAGAAAGGACTTTCAAGAGTGAATAGGTTACTTCTAGGCAAGCGTGCTTCACCGTCGACCACATCATCGCTTACCATGAGTTGAGGTAGTGGTCAAACGCGAGCCTATAATTAATATATAATATATATAAGAAAAAAACATGAGTTTTCTTATGCTGGTACTATACTTGGCGTATTTGTACAAATGTTTGCTCCAAATCTCTATTACAAAATGAACTTTATTTCAACGGCATTAAGGTATGTTTTGTATTGCCCAAATTTTACAAATATTTGTTCAAATATTGGCAAATATAGTGGCTGCAGTAGAAACTCGCCGCAATCTCAGTACTTATATCTCTTGCTATATTTTTTTACAAAGTAAGACAAGTCTAGTGAAATGCACTTTGTGACTAGCTGGGTCCTAATACTCAATATAATGTTAGAACTTTCCTGTAAAATGTGGCTTAGGATGACCATATAACTTCATGACAACGTAACTTCCCAAAGGGATGGGCAGAGTTGTAGAACAACCGCATTTTGCTAATAAAAAACCCGAAGAATGATCAGTTTTCAAAGATTCTTTCAAATGGGGCTTTCATGCCATTGTAATAAGGTATAAACTAGAATGATTGGCGCGCCATCTTAAAATGCAATATAGCTAAGTAAGGGTCAGCTTAAACCGAGACGCGAGTTTTAAGATAGCCATACAATATAGAATTTTATTTACTACACAATAAGGTAAACATTTCTGTGAGACAATTCGATTGTATTCGAATTAGATGCATCTCAGTGTAAATTGACCCTTAAATTGATGAACTTAAAGGTCATTATAAGCCATTTTATACAGGACTTTAGAATTAGTACTTATGTGTGACTGCTTTCAAAAAGCAGGTTATGAAATATCTATATTTTCTCGATACATCTTAATCAAATTTAAATTATAAATATATTTTCTATGAAAAAAATTAAACAGGTATGTTTTTCTGTCCAATCGAAACGAAATTATGAATGCATTCCCTTTGTTTAGCTTTTATATATATTTGATAGTTTTTTCGAATTTGAATTTCGCGAATTTGTAATGCTTTCGACATATCGAACAATCATTATAGTTACTTGAATGTGATAATAAGAAAATGGGTTCCCAAATTCTTTGATAGTTTAAAATTATCAAAACAATTCTGTGCTCCGTCTCTTTTTGTCATTGTAGTGATAGAAAGGGAGGTAGAATAATAATAATAAAAAATGTATTTTATTAGGAATATTAACGACTGTCGTGCCAGTGACACGAAGCAGAAAATTTATCAATTTTTCTTCGGTTAACAAAATTGTGTAACTGAGATACAACAGAAGCATTTTTAGTGTACAGTAACAAAAAGATGTAAAATGGAACGTTGTATTTACTATAGTTTATAGTAAAAGAAAGATAATGTGCTAGACGATCAGGTTTACAGAATTACTGACGAAATTGATTCAAAGTAAGAAAGTTGAGTTGAGTGGAAAGTTGTGATCATATTTAAAAAAAAAAATCTGCCCAAGTTGTCGTTAGCTGATCAAAATTTTTGTTGGGAAATTCATTTTTTTTTTTGAGAATTGATTTATGACTTACTTGGAAAAAAATAACAATTACTGTTCAAGAGGCTCATCGGCGTTGAGGCACTGGTTAAGTCAAAGCTCCAGAGCCTTGAGCATCGTCGCCGAGTTGCCGGCTTGTCGGTTTTATATCGATTACATTTCGGGGAGTGTGCGATGGAATTGCATGATCTAATTCCGCCCAGCCCGTTTCATCATCGGACTACCAGACGTACGACGATGCGCCACCGGTACATGGTGGACATCCCACCCATACGCACTAAACGTTTTGAGAATACCTTTATTATGCGTACAGCTAAGGAATGGAATTCCCTGCCGGAGTCTGTGTTTCCCGATAGCTACAATTTAGGGGTCTATAAGTCAACAGTGAATAGGTTACTTCTAGGCAAGCATGCTTCACCGTCGACCACATCATCGCTTACCATAGTATATATAATGGTCAAGCGCGAGCCGATATCAAATGAAAAGAAAAAATATGGGCAGTAGCACTTTTTAAAATATGATCACAACTTTCCGTTAACTCTTTATAAACCTTAATATAAGGGTGCATATCTAGGGAACGCCTGTATAGCAAAATAATCTTTCAAGTTTTGAATCGAATAAAACGTGATCGATTTCGATTTATTTGACTGGTAACATTGACATTGTTTTTCATAAGAACCAAGAATGTTGTTGTGAAGTTAGCGATTCATACTAATATGAGCCTTATTCATGCCTAATATCGTATTATCAAAATGTCAGCAAGCCTTTCTTAGGAAAATGAACATTACATCTATTAAAATAAGCTTCGTATTCGTATGCAACGCTTATCTAAGTAAAGGAAAGTCAAAGTGCGTTCTATCGTATCCTTGCATCTAGCCCTGATTGTCTAGCTAGCCCATGGTCTACCTTAGGCCTAATTTGTTGATCCGTAGTTAACTCAACTAATGGTTAAATCTACTAATAAATAGTTTAAAATTTTGCTAAAATGCACTTTTTCGTCGATTGTTAGCCTACCAAATGATCGAATAAGTTAGAGAGTTAATTATTTGACCATTTCTTAGGCTGAAAATAGTAAAAAAACGCGCTTGACCGAAATTTGAAACCATTGGTACAGTTTTCATTTTCGTGTAAAAAATAAAATACGGATCTATAAAACTGGACCTTAGTGTAATTGACTGAGAGTTTCGAACAAATTAATGATAAATAATATTTCTTTTTTAAGTCTGAATATAGTGTCATTCACAGTACCCGTAAATATGGCATATCATATTAAAAAAAAACATTTGAGTTTGTAGAGCGTTGTCTCTTTCACTCATATCTATTTGACAGTCTCTTTCTAAATCTCGATGTGTCATATTTCGCCCGAGTACTGTAACCATTATTTGTATTTAATGTAATATGTATGTGTGTAGCTGTATTGTTCCTCGAATAAGATTCAACGTTTAATCTACATTAATATATGAATAGTTGATACTATGTATGTACTTCATACTTTAGCTTTGAAAGTAATTTCTTCCATAACCACGGGTGTGGAGTGATATTAGCCGATACCACGGGGTCCCAGCACTAAGAAAGAAAATTTGGTTCAAATAAATATAACTAGATGGCGCGATATGCACCAATTTGTTATTGAATTGTGTGTAAAATTAACATATTCTGGAATTGAACATAAAAATTGTGTTCTTGTTTAATGAACTCTCCTAAGCACAAAATTATGGAATAATTTAAATATTGGGTGCTCTTAATTTACATTTCAAAGTTTATTTGAACGGATCATTTAAACATATGGCGCGGTTTAAAATTTCTAAGGCATGCCACTCGACTGTTTAAAATTGTATTGTAACACATTTTGGTGCATTGAAACTGTAAAAACGTACAAACGATCGACCAATGGCAGACGTTTGTTTTCCCGTTATCACTGCACAATTATAATCCGTGGTGGAACTTAGAATAAATTAATAAGTATGTATATCTGTTTTATGTACCTATCTGCATTCGATGTGGGATTTTCAAATAGTTCTGTATACACAGAGTGTATGTATAAGTTGACCAAGACAAGTTAGACAGTTTGGTTCATCTGAGTGACAAGGAACAATGATATGAAGTTCAAGCTAATTTCTAATAATGTACATGCCATATTGACCCTTATCTCCACAACGTAATGCACACATTTCTATGACAAAATACGTGCGCATACGACTTTGAATTTTCGAATTCGGTCGTCTCTTTCTGTTGCATTGGAATGTGTTCCATATTTTGTGGAGATAGGGATCAATATCCTGTTTTTTTTTAAATTCACTTCCACTATGTTTCATTGTTTCTTGAGTCTGAATTTTCGACAGTGACTAACAGTTTTCTTATTATTTTTGTTCTGTTAATATTGTAGTAGGTAAATGTACTATAAACCTGGCTACACAAGATTTGATAGAATAGTTCATTCTCAGCCTTTTAAACAAGATTCTAACTTATCTATTTACAATAAAGTTCAAATTCGTTATGTGCTTTTCGTGTGTGTTGTGAGTAGATACTTGTGTATAGCATATTATTGAATTATATATGCGCTTGTACATTATACCGCACGTTTGTGGTAAAGAAGCCAGTTTTAGCTGGTCTCGCATTCAATTTGAACTTCATACTAAACTAGACCAGCTAAAGTGTTGCCACTCACATATACGGTCTATTGTACCGGGATTATCTTTACCCTCTAAGCTTGACTTACAATCAGTATGGTTATTGTGAATCTGCTCCCATAATTACTATTTATAATAATCACTGCATTTATTTTATCGACACTGTAAATGGGTTAAACCGAAATTATGTTTGAATTAAGCATCGTAGCCACTAGGCAACATTTGATGCGCGACATGACGTATCTACATGCACATCATGTGGATCGGAAGCGTTTAGTAACGTTGTCCGTTCGCTTCATGTTGCCGGCTGGCAACATCGTATAACGTCTACCATATTTAAGGCACGCGTTGCGCGTAAAATGATGTCTGGTGGATACGATGGTAACTATACCAATAGGTAATTTTTTCTGCAAGTGTACATTCCAAATTATATTAATCAAAATTGGGTTGGGCCACCTTTGCTTGTCTTTCATGGAAATGTTAATCTTTAATACCTAACCGTAGGTATAGTACGATTCAAATTTAATGGCAGCTTGGAACACGGGAGACGGCAGGGGTGAGGGATACTGTGAAGAGAGTAGAACAGGTCACAGTCGCCATTAAGTTTGAACCGTACATTACTCGATATAAATAACAAATAAACAAAATTAATGGTACAAATATACCCTTTTGCTGTAACTATGAATAAATAGCCTGTATCTATTAGTGCCAGAGTTTTATACCAAAAGTTAACCCTAACTAGACTGCTAGCGTGTTTGTATTCTTTGTATACTTAATTCGAAAACAAATACTTAATATATAAGAAGATATTTTACAAGAAATGTCTTTTATTTACCTATCCTATAATTGTTCCATAGCAAAAATGCTTTCAGCACCTCGGAAAGCATGCTGAGCCGCTGGAGCAGTGGTAGCCAATGGTAACAGCCGCGACTTACAAGTTGTAGGTCGTGGGTTCGAACCCAGGCAGGCGCTTTACTTTGTGTAAATTATTTCATCACCACTGCTCTCAAAACGGCGAAGAAAAACTTCGTGAGGAAACCGGCATGTCCTAGAACCAAAAATTCGAAGACGTGTGACGTCCACCATCCTGCATGCACAACGAACCAAATTGGCGTCTAAGTGCGGAAAAGGAGGTCTAATCTATCCTAAATTTCATACAAAATGCATGGAAATAAAGCGCAATTTAGGACACACGGTATGTCGTTGCTCGGACGTGGTTATGACACGTGCCATTTCGGCGCCCGCACCTGATCAAATTGCGCTTTATTTCCATGCATTTTGTTTGAAATTTGAATGGAATAGGAAGCCGCCCGTGCCATGTCCGCGCCCGAAACCATTTCTATGTGGCCTGCGCTTTAGGTTTGACGTCATTACTTTCCAGAATTTGACCCTTATTAGCGACACTATCAGATCGTGTAATAATCAGCGTGTTTATTTTTTTTAAATCAACGGGTTTGATTCCTGGCTAAGAATATTGAGTTTTAAAAAATCCCATAATGCAGTTTTAGTTTTCATCAAAACGGCCCCGAGACTCCTTTCAGCGTTTGTAGTTTTTCGTCATAGTTTCGAATTTTGGCCCACTTGAAAATCTCACCCTGTAAACGATAATTTTATTTTATTTTTCGTCATTCCCGTGACTCACATTAATGTGATTAATGCCATAGTAAATAAGAGCTATCATCATCATCAGACTTATCAGATATATAAATACATTCTGCCATTTCGTTTATGTACGCCACCATGGGTATGGTTTTCATACTATAAAGTAAGAAATCTCTTCAAAGTTAGAGTCAACAGGCTTCTTCTGGGTAAGCTCACTCCATCGTAGACTCTGTCTCTGTCACCTATGACCTAGACTAGAGTCAAGAGCAAACCCATTACAAATAAAATTAAAAAAAAGTAAGATGTCCTTTAAATGGGATCAATTCGGGAACATGCTCTTTCAAACAAAAAAATAATTATCGAAATAGGTTAACAGTTGGCGAAGATATGGCTGAACAAATAAAAAAAAACAACTCCCTTTTTGAAGTCTGATAAAATCACATATATGGCCCTTTATAAGAAAAACCTGAAAATGTAACAACGAATAAAAATCATTCTTGTATAAAACTTAATTTATTACTTATTTATACATATGGAGTCAATCACAACAAAGTTGGGAAATAGCTTGGCTTATTATGTTCATGTCAAACCTCCGACTTCTGAAAGCGTATTTTCAAATCTCAACTCTTTAACAGTTTGAATAAAGTTCCAAACTAATAATATAAAGAGGTGAGCTTGTTTATTTGTTTCTGGACGTATTGATCCGTTCACGAGATTAGACTATAACTGAGCGACCTTCCTGCAATTTTTACTAGGCGAAATTGCAATTAGGCGCCACCGCCGGTCCTGGGGTAGAGGGAGAAGAGCGGTCGCTATAGGCGCCAGATGGCAAGGGGCACCAAATGCGTTAATCAATTTAAAATATAAAAAATATGGCCCCTTTTGAGACCATGGGAGCAGTGTTGCCAGATAAGATTTTTAGTGTTAATAGTTGCAATAAAAATTGTTTTATTTTTAATTTGAGAATTATTATTAATTTAAAATAAAACCGAAGTCGAACTTACTTAAAGTAAAAGCGTCAACCTAAGGGCGCTGAAAGACAATCTCACTTTACCCTGACCAAGGGCTAGAGCCGCCGCTACGTCGCCCCAGCAGGAAGGTCCTTGAGTGTCATAGGGTCTATCTCTAGGCATTTTATCCCGGAAATACGCACGATTCCTGTAGGATAGAGGACCAAGGTCATACCTACTTTCAGATTTGTTGGCGAGGCTTTCAGGAACCGGAGGTCACTTACTACACCCTAATATTATACAATGTTTCTCGAAACGCACGCCAACAGTACTTGTCTCAAACAAATTACGATATCAGTCAACAATCTAGGCTATATGGAAGGCTGGTAAAAAAGAAACATGATTATTTCGAGTAGGAATAATAATATTGGACCTATAGTGTATTTTATTCAGTCATATTTGGTAAACAAAACAAAGTATGAAAAATCACGAGTTATCGCATTCATCACTTACCACCGGTTTAAGAATTATCGATGGGTCACAAATTGGCTATTGAACATTAATTCAACAAACCGCAGCATTCATTTGCGTTTGAAAATGTGTGACAATAATGTCGCGATAATTTTGTGAGAGACAGAAATAAATAGAATATGAACGTCAGGAATACCAAGCAAGCCCAATTGCCAGAACAGGCAAGCCAAGATAGGACAACTTGGCGCAAGAAAGTGAGGTACCAGACCACAAATAATTGGACCAGAAATGGTCGAAGAAGAGGTAGAGAGTCAGAAATACATACAAGATCAAATATATTAAATACTTTTAAATATAAGATATCAGTGGGTACACCATGTTTGTTTACCAAATAAGACAAGTCGAAAAACACTTTACTAACAATAATTTCACAGCAATAGTTGATACAAAATAAGATATACATTCGTCTATTCATAGAAGTTACAAACAATAATAATATAAAATCTATCTATTTATCTTAAGTGCCTAATTTTATACATGTGTGGGCCAATCGTGATCTTTGCTTCTATACTTTTTGCGTTCTTATCATTTGCTTTGGCAAGTGGAACAGATGCTAAACAAAGTTTTTAAGTCTTATTCAAACCAAAAATTTTACTACTCGACCAAGTCAATTAGACATTTGCAAATATTTGTTTTTTTTAATGTTTCTAGGACGAACGCAGGATCCGAAGTGTTAAGAAGTAAGTTAGACTGCATTCCACTCACGTTTTCGCCCACGTTCGCAATTTAGTTGCCAATATATAGGTACAAATACATGTTTTTTTCTTAATTTATTACAAACTCTTTAAAATTGTTTGCAATTTCATTTTTTTTATAAGAGCACTAGTCATTCTGAAATCAACTTAATTTGCACTACTAGAAAATTCATATTTTAATACATGAAAGTAATACAAATAGGAGACAGGAATTTAGTATTGAATAATTGTCTTGGTCCAGTAGTTTCTTCCAAATTAACACCCATATTCTAAGTATTTATGAAGGTCATTGCCTAAATACCATTCCATTCCATTCCATTCAGTTGCGGAAAAAGTTATCAAGTCAAAGACATTCATGTCAATATATAAAATAATGAGTTTTAACTTTCAATTTGACTGAGGTAGGCTGAATCGAGTAGAGGATTGCCTCCAAAACTTCAAAAATGGGTGTAATCCTATAAAAATTCATTCACTCCTTCAAATAATGCCACTCATCCTCGTGGAACTGTGCCCACACATGCTTCGGCGAGAACTAGATGAAGTCGGAGTAGTTGCTGACATCATCGAACTGTTGAGGTGGGGCGGCCGGCCGGGGCGCGCCGGCGCCGGGTCTGTACTGCGGCTGCTGGTGGTAAACGGCCGTTTTAGAATACGAGATATGGTTGAGTGGTGGGTGAAATAGATAGGTGTACAGGCAAGTAACTTCACTGTTTTGCAATAACTAATATTATATAGAGAGAGCCCGAGTTTTGTGAGTTTGTTCCTACGTTTGGAACCACTAAAACTTATTTGAAAAAATCTTTCACCATTTGAAAGGTACATTATTCCAGATGGTTAAAGGCTATAAATTAATTATGACCCAGGAAAAGCCGTGTGCGGGCCACTAGTAAAATATAAAAATAATCAGATTTTTGTTTTTTGGCAGAATATTTAATCTGTTTCTTATTATAGAGATCTTGGCATAATATCTATGTAGTTTTACGTTAAGGCCCAGTTTTTTTTATCTGTAGTTAACTCAACCAATGTTTAAATATACTAACCGATGGCTTAAAATTTCGGTAAAACGCGTTTATTTATCAATATGTGTTAATCTAAAAATGGTGAAATAATTAACTCTTCAACTTATTTGATCATTTGTGATGCCAACAATTGATGAATAAACGCGTTTTCTGAAATTTTATCAAGTTAGCATATGAAGGCCCAGTTTTTTAACCGTAGTTAACTAATGGTTGAATATGATAACCAATAGTTTAAAATTTTAATAAAACGTGTTTTATCATTACATAGCTTCTGCCCGCGGCTTAGCCCGCGTTCAAAGTTGAAAAAAAAATGCTTCGATCGCCACCAAACTTTACAGGATTATTCGCTGGGTCAATCTAAAGAGATGAACATTTCATTTAAATCGGTCCAGCCGTTCGGAGTCTATAAGGAACATACATACTTTCTCTTTTATATATATAGATAGATTTTTAGCCTCACAAATGGTCAAATTAGTTAGAGATTTAATTATTCTACCATTCGTTAGACCAACAATTGATTAATAAATGCGTTTTACCGAAACTTGCAACCGTTGGTGAGCATATTTAAGCATTGGTTAAGTTAACTACGGATCAAAAAACTGGGCCAAAGTCTGTGTTACTGATTATGTATTATTGAACCAAGTGGATGCCATCCCTTGTCCGACAAATACCCGTTTTCAAAACTATAATGAACTATATTTTATCTCTAAACTATAATGTATAATAGTACTCTAAAAGTCCAGCTCTTCTATTAACTGAAGATGACTTCATAGAACACTTGCCGATAGATCTTTTATAAATTAATAAATTTAAATGTGATAATTGTACGCTACACGGCAAAACATAGAGAATCTAACTATTATTGTAAAATCTCTCACACCGTGTGTAATCCCCGGCACGTAAGTTGGCAATGGCAAGAGTAGTTAGATGCGCAGAAGTAGTTTTTTAGGTATCTTTGGTAGAGAAGCGGGGCGCGGGAAACGTTTAGGACCGTTCCGAGCGCGCGATTGGTTGGTCAGTTGACACAAGGATCGACTGACCAATCGTGTCGCGTCCACGTTCCTTTCGCTCTATATGCTGGTTGGTTGGCCGGTATACGCAGAAAGCCCTGAGACTGACTAAACCACAGTTATGTGCAGTCACAGCCGTAACGACTGGCCACGGGACTTTTATCAAGCATCTTTTTGTCCTAGGGATCACGGATAGCCAGAGCATGCATGGAGGAGGACGAGACAGCAGCACACCTGCTCCTAAGCTGCCCAGTAATCGCTGGTTACAGGGCCAAATTCCTCGGCGACCCAGGTACCGTACAGGGGATAGTTGGCAACACCAAGGCGATGCTGGCTTTACTCGAGGAGCTGGTATGGATCGAGTGAGGAAGACGAATCCCACCCGTACGCAAAATACGCGCTTAGACGTGGAGTTGCGGACACCAGCCCGTCTTAACTTAACTTATGGTGGTTGGTCAGTTCGCGAAATATGCGCGAACTTACTCCCACTACGCCAAAACCTTGCCAACTTACGTGCCGGGCACTATAACTACCTATGTTTACAAATAAAGATTCTTATTATTTTCCATAAACACTAATGAAAGAAAATACCTAAATTAATACCAAAATAAAAGCGCACTTTTGAATCTTCTTTAGGCGCTAAGAGTTGAAAATCCATTAGTGCATTAATCACAGCATTATTTTTTGCATAGACATTGTTCATTCAAGTACATTATACAGAATAGGCAAAAGTTGTTTGGTTCTTTAGAACCTACTAAAGTAGATAAGGCAGTAGGGTTTCTTCTAAAGTTAGTTTTGTCTTCTCACGGTCACTCCGCGTTAAAAAGTCCGCGTCCATATTCTCTCGGGCGGAATAGTTTTTTTACTGCAAATAAGCCCAACTATCGCTCTGGTTCGTTTGATCCACGATTTTTTGGCACCATGTATAATGATTAAATGCTACTTTTTGAGTCAAGTACATATCTGTATTATGCCTGTATACTTATCTATTTCACCATGTCCATTAAAGTTAACGACTTAAAAGTCAAAACATACACAATAATCACTTTCCAGTTTGCTTCCGCAAATGTAGACATCCTATTTTATCCTTCAAAATTAATGAAACCCTTAAACTTACATGAAAAACTAAAAATTATTTACAAGATGAATGAGTTTTAATGATGAAACTAATTTTAAAGCAGTTATTAATTTAAATTAAATGAAAATATTAGATCTATGAAAGTGTTATTTTTAGAACTGAAGAAAAGAAAGCATGCAACATAAAAAAGTGATCTGATGACATGTAAGTATTTATTTTTAAATATGGCAGGCGAAATAATATTTTGCGACAATATTTTGTAGTATCTAAACCCATTTCGAACTTTAGTAAACAGGTTCTACGATATAACTTTAGTACCCCCTACGATATTTACCCCGGGTTTTAGGAATAGACTTCTAGACACAAAATAATTAACGCAAGTCAAGTGATGTGATTGGCTGTCGAAATTCATTCAACCAACCACAGCAGCTGGCGCTGGATTAACTCTGACACCAGAGGTGGCCATATCCTCACACGAAAAAGAAAGAAAAAACAGACGCGCGTTTGAAAATTTACCACAGTAATCAAACTTGCAGAAACTGAACTTTACGAATGGAACGAGATTTTCAACTAAAATGATTTGAAGTAGGCAAAACTTATTAGTTCTATAAGTCACAGTGACATTTACAGTTTAGCTTTACTGCCTTTCTTACCCGACTACGGCGAAGCCAAAAGGACGGGTTATGATTTTAGCAGTGTATGTATGTTTGTATTTACGTATGTTCCTCCGTAGCGCCTAAACTATTCATCCGATTTTGATGAATAAGGTGTCAATCCATTCGTTATTAGGACCCGGGTAACATAGACTTAAAAACCGTAGTCGGGTTAGAGTTGTTATTAAACTTTGTTTCATTATTGATAGGCTCGCGCTGGACCACTATCTCACCTGGTGGCAAGCGATGATGTGGTCGACGGTGAAGCATGCTTGCCTAGATGTAACCTATTCACTCTTGACTTAAAGACCCCTAGGTTGCCCATAAAACCATTTCACCGTCCATACATGTCATAGCTCACAAAAAATTAGTAGTACAGAGGTGAAGCTTTACTTGTGCGTGCGTTAAGAGCGTGCAGGGAGGTGAGGCGGAGCCGGGAGGCTCACATGTGCGGCCGGGGACCGCGCGGCTGCTGCTGTTGCTAGAAACATTCGTGTGGGCGGAGTTGAGTCGGGTTGAGTGGGACGTGGCGGTTGAGCGTGACGTTGGATTTGAGAGTAGAGCATAACATAGTTTGTTGTTTGGAAGAGTTTAGAATTGTAGCAATGTCTTTTGTGAATAAAAGTAATTATGATTTGTATTTTATTCATGTACTTTGGTTCAATTTGTTTCTTTATTATACTAAATTATTTTGTATCATTATAATTTTTTTAGCATTTTCGTAAAAATATAGTGTTTTGTATAGTAAAATTAGTAGTAGCAGTAGTTTGTGTTTCATTAGTTCAATGTTAAGATACCACATTAGGCTCAATAATATAATACTCATGATTTTGCTCAACAAAACGTGTTTATGCTCATCCGAGCAACCTGTAAATCACATTAACCGCTACTCAAGCAACGTCACACTCAACCGCACTAAGTAGTTGAGCCCGACATGTTAAAACAAGCTGCAATGATGAGGAAGCGTTAGTTACGTCGTCGACATCTGAAAGAGCGCTATGAATGATTATTATGAAGGAAATAGACATGGGCTGAATTTAAATGTTTAAGTTCGTTTTTATGTTTGAAATGGCGCTTAGAGAAATAAAATAATTTTGCTAAAAGACGTTTACCACAATCATCGACTATTAAGCCGCATATCCGCCGTACGACGCCAATAAACTGACGATGGATTTCTGTTAACTCATCTAACTACAAAACCTGATGTTATGCCATCCTTTTAGATAAAAATAGTGCTGTCTATAAAAATGCACTACTCTGCTAAATCATATTTAAAATAGATAAATATAATTTTGTTTTAAAGCATTGCTAGTTGTTCTAAAGGCTAAAAAGTCGATGGCCGCAAGTTAAAATTAAGTACTGAAAAACATTTGCATTATAACAAAATTTAACCTATATTCCGCTGCACTTAAATTAGTACATCAATTCAGCTCATCTCTAAACCCAATATCTGTGGAGTAGAATTAAATAATCATATAAAAAATAAATAACATGAACCTCTGACTCTAAAATAAATTTTCAACTGCTTTTTTTTAAATTTAGGTCATTTAGACAGCTTATTTTTAATGCCAGAAACATACTTACGTGTCGTGGCGTGGCGCCTTCAGACACAGTTGATTGGCTCGTAGGCAGGAACAGCGTCGTTTGATCCCGGGCCACACCACACCACGACACGTAAAAAGTTTCCGCCTTAAAGTCTTTGCCAAAGACTAACTTTGACATTATTAAATAAGTTTGACAGGTCATCTCTCTGGTCTATGGTTATGGTATTAAAAAAACATCGATAATCATTTTAAAGCCAAGGTCATGAAGTAGGTAAGCTAAATAATTACACTAGGTTTAGTCAAGTCTCTAAAACTATTATTAATTTTGCAACAAGTAAAGAATTATGAGTGATGTGTTAATTGTGCTAATTTCTATTCACTAATTATAAGAATGCTAATATTTAATAAAAAATTGCGTAAACCAAATCTATGGTATCTAGTTCTTACAGTACAAAGATCTTTAGACGCTTATATGACATTGTCAGTGAGACGCTGTTGGTAAATATTTGTGAAATTCTCTATGGGCAGGATGCATTATACTTCTTAAAAGATAGCTTGATCTCTGCGACATAAATATGTCAAACTGACGTATACGTTATTGTTAGCCTGTCAAGCGCTATTGTTACTGTATTGATACTGACAGCTGTCACAGAGATCAAGCTATCTTTTATGTAAGTATAGTGCGAATTTTGGCCACGCGCTAAAAGATCCTTGAATAGATCCTTGATTATTAATTGTAATTTGTTACGGTGTATCTATAGCTATGTTACATACAATCCACTATGTTGGTATATTTCGTACCCTAATAACCTACTACTAAATGATTTTTTATGTGTGATGTGAATATAACAATATTTCTGTACGATGTTTAACTAGTAGAACTGCACCATAAATGATGATATGAATACCTTAAAATAAAACCAGTCAAATATTAGAGATCGCTTCTTGCTTCACGTGAATTATCGACTCTGTCTTTGATTATAACGATATTCTGTATTGATGCAAACATAATTATTTCATTACTATTAATAATAATTGTGAAGAAACATAATTCACATATACACAGGTCGAGCTGAGTGGAACCAGTCCATGCGTCATATTCGTGAACGGGCGCCGTCAGTTGAGACTGGTCATAGCTACCTCGGCCTGTTTTAATTGTAACTATCCAACAAGACTGATGTAACCAAATACTTAGTAATAATTATTGACTGATTGAAAAGTATGTCCTTGGAGTTTCTTGCACATTTTTTCCATAGAGACCTATCGACGCTTGCGAATGTGGAACTATGTAACTTTCTTATATTGCTTGACAATTCAAAAGTACTTTAAAATGGTTTTTTGAAATATATGATTTGAGTTTGACACAAGGAGCTTTTGGTTCTATTGAGAACAACTTCTTCATGTCCTAACAAATTGAAATATATTTGAATTGAAACTTCGATATGAATCGTTACTTGAGTCGTCGATAGATTCAAATTATATCGAATTAAAAGCTCTAGTATAACTCCTTGCTTTTCGATCTCATTTTTTCTCACTGAATCTGTATTTAACCCCTCGTACTCCACACATAGTGCCACCTACCTGCTGCAACAAATGTCTAAGGCCAGGGTTGGAAGGCAGGAGAGGTCGCATAACACGTGGCGGATGCGCAACACCACCTGCGCCGCGCAACTGTTGTTGTAGCTGTTGCTGGAGCTGGTGCTTGCGTTGTTGCTCCTGAAATATTGGTGTTGCATGTTACAAATTATATTATGTAAAGGTTACATACATACATAAACTTAACCTTTTTGATGACGCCTGATTATCTGAATCAAGCTTGTCACGGGCAATTTTTTTATTTTACTTTGGTATGGGTCTGCTCTTGACCATAATTTAGTCAGATGTGTGAAGTGACGGGCGAGGAAGACCCTTACCTCGAGCTCCAGCTGTTCCTATGATGAGCGGCCTCCAGGATCTGCTGCAGTTGCTGATCTTTCCTCCATTTCCTTATCTAAAAAAATCTTACCTCCAGCTGCTTATAATGCTGTTCGTGCTGCTGCGCGGCAGGAAGTCCACCTGTGACTTAAATTGCGACTCTTGCTGATGAGCTGCCTCCACGGTTTGCTGTACGTGTTTATCCGACCTCCAGCTGCTGATCTTACCACTAGTTGCTAATCGTAGCTTTAGTTGCCGATCTTACCTCTAGTTGCTGATCTTAACATCAGTTGCTGATCTTACCCCCAGTTGTTAATCTTACATATAATTGCTAATCTTACCTCCAGCTGCTTATAATGCTGTTCGTGCTGCTGCGCGGCATGAAGGTTCGACATGAAGTCCATCTGTGACTTACATTGCGACTCTTGCTGATGAGCTGCCTCCACGGTTTGCTGCACGTGTTTATCCGACCTCCAGCTGCTGATCTTACCACTAGTTGCTAATCTTACTACTAGTTGCTAATCGTAGCTTTAGTTGCCGATCTTACCTCTAGTTTCTGATCTTAACATCAGTTGCTGATCTTACCCCCAGATGCTGTTCTTACATCTAATTGCTAATCATACCTCCAGCTGCTTATAATGCTGTTCTTGCTGCTGCGCGGCATGAAGGTGCGACATGATGTCCATCTGCGACTTGAACTGCGCCTCTTGCTGATGAGCTGCCTCTAGGGTCTGCTGTAAGTGTTGTATCTTCTCCAGATTGTGTTGCCGAGCTGCTTCGAGGCCGTCCAACTGGGTTACGGGGCGGGGACCCTTGCCGCCTACTTGTTGGACCTGCTGGCCTATTGAGCCGCCTATCATCATGCCCTGGAAAATAGGCAATGCAAAATAAATTTATCGTGAAAAAAATATCATCGGATATGTATGTGGTAAAATAATTGGGCAATAAAAAAAGTTTTTGTTACAATTTTAAGTGTACATGAAGCATAAAGTGACAAAGGACAAATATGGAATTTACTTAGCCAGAAATCTCAATAGCATGAACAAAATCATTGACGCATACATGCGCAGTATAAAAAAAAAATACTAAAAATTATCGAATAAAGCACTTCAGTTTGTCCAGCGATAAGAGAAAGGGTGTTCCTATTTTTTATTAAGGCGTATATATTCCCCAATGTTAACGCAGTGCTGGCCGTGCGCCCGCTCGGAACCAGAATATCAATATTGAACCTCCTTTTGGACAGTTTTGTTTGGAAAATATATTTATATATGCTATTAGAGTTATGAAGAAATTCTAGCCATAAAATTTTCTGTGTACACATATTAAAAATTTTTTGGTCGTTTTGGAGGAGTATTCAAAAGTAGCGAAAGTTATTATTTTTTTTTAAAGTAAAACTATTTGTTATACGAAAAAACCATGTTTCACAAATAATGTACATGAAACTTTTTTTCAAACCTTTTAACCTAGCCGTTACTAAGGAGTATGCATAAGAAATTTACCGTTTTACGGCACTATAGCGGTTGTAGGCCCTTAACTATAAACTACTTCTTTTTATCTACATTTTTATTTTAGTTTTGCGCAAACCCTTCTCCTTCCAAACCCGTCTACAAAACACACAAGACAGTTAAAATCTTTACATAGTATGGTATAAAACTTATAGTAAGATTATCAAATAAAGAATTTCTCACCTGTGGGTGCTGCTGCATCTGCGACTGCACCATGCCCTGGTTGCCGGCGGGGCCGGGCATGTTGCCCACGTTGCCCGGCACGCTGCCCGGCCCCGCCTGCATGTTGCCCGCCATGCCCGCGCCCATGCCGCCTGACGACATGCCTGCGCTGCCGGGCATGGCTCCTGAACCTGAGAGGCAAGAGATTTGACAGAATCGTTACATTTTGTAAGATAACTGGCTTCTACCCGCACCAAAAGTTTTTTTAAACGACTTCAAAAAGGAGGAGGTTATCATTTTTTTTTTTGGTGTTGATGCCGAAGTCATGTAAAATGTTTGTTATTATGTGATTTAGGCTCACCCCATATGGGTGACACCAACGTTATTTAAAATGTTTGATGTTGTGTGATTTAGGCTCACCCCATATGGGTGACACCAACGTTATTTAAAATGTTTGATGTTGTGTGATTTAGGCTCACCCCATATGGGTGACACCAACGTTATTTAAAATGTTTGATGTTGTGTGATTTAGGCTAGTCCCAAAAGAGTAAGTATGGACTTGTGCGTTCTTCTCCATAACAAGTTACTTTCCGAATGCACGGTAGAATCAATTTTGATTTCTGATAGCTGAAATACAGGCTCTGCCTAGTTCGGCTACAGATGACTACACCACTTAATATCGACCTAAATCAGCCTATTAAAATAGTTTGTAAATTATATCTAAGTTTCTTTAAATAAATAAATAATAATAATAATTTCTTGTAAATTTTAATTGTGAAGTTCTAAAGAGCCGCTTGGTGGCCTAGTTGAAATAACATATCTTTGTCTTTATCCCCATGTGGGTGACGCCGATGTCATAAGCCTTACCTGCCATAGTAGCGTTGGGCATATTCTGTTGCATGCCGCCCGCGTTGCTGACGGCAGCCGGCAACTGTTGCTTGCTGATGATCTGACTGATCTTCTGTTGTTGGATTACCTGCAAGTCACAAGTCGTAGCTTAGTACAGGTCTATTCAAACTTAACGGCGGTTCGGAACACCTCGCAAATCGCTGCGCAGTAGGAAATTCTCTCATGGGCGTTAAGAAACATGGGGGGTGGGGTCATTATGTTTACAAGCCACAAATTAAATGCCAAACAAGAAAAAACCCCGGCCAAGTGCGAGTCGGACACGCGCACGAAGGGTTACCAATATCGCAAAAAAGGCAATAAAACACGTTTGTTGTATGGGAGCTCCACTTGAAATTTTTTTTTTCTGTTTTTAGTATTTGTTGTTATAGCGGCAACAGAAATACATCATCTGTGAAAATTTCAACTGTCTAGCTATCACGGTTCATGAGATACAGCCTGATGACAGACAGACGGACCGTGGCGTCTTAGTAATACGGTCCCCTTTTAACCCTTTGGGTACGGAACCCTAAAAACACCGAATGGTTTACGTGAAATCATGCGCTTCTAGCAAATAAATAATTGATGGACTTTCCTCCAGTTTCTGAATCGAGGGTTATAAGTTAAGAACTTGTCAAACACCTCTTTGACATACAAACTTGTAAAAATTTTGCAAAAACAATTTGACTAGGTATTAATTTGAAAAATGTTCAACTCAGAACCGGGGTTCCACCTTTTTTATCTAAACAAAAAAAAAATGTCATAGTCCCCACTCACCTTCCTAAGGCGATCGACGAACGTAGCCTGGTTGTTGGGTATGAACCCGAGATACGCCTTCTTGTCGGGCGTGTACAACAGTATGAGCACTTTGATGTCGCACTGCGGCGGCGTCGGCATCGGAGAGAAGTGCACGCAGCCAGCCTTGGAACACACGAGTTGAAATAGTTATATAGATACATACATTACCTCACGCCTTTTTCCCATGGGGGTAGGCAGAAACTATAGAACGCCACCTGCTACGATCCTTACATACTCTTATGTTTTTACTAGCTGTGCCCGCGGCTTCGCTCCCGTTAACTACCCTACCCTACCCTACCCTACTTACCTTTCTGCCAACCTTAATTACCTACCACAGAGAAACTATTACTCTATATTTATGAATAGTATAAAATACTTAATTAACTAGCTATAAATACACATAAATAAAAATAAAATAAAACTACGAACGCGTATAAAAGGGCAGGGGTCATAGGGCGTCAAAAAATTCGTCCACATCGCTGTCAACGTGAAAAGTGCCCAGAACGCTGGCAGCATTGCCACGTTACAGAGAAACTTATATAATTATGCGAACACCGCCATTCAGAAAATGACTTCAAATGCACAACGCCATCTATCGAATATCGAGTTCAACTGTCCGAGTATCTGAATTGCTTGTGTTATGATAATTTTACTTCTTGAACACTTTATATGCATCTAACTTTTCATAGAGTGAACCGATTGCGATGAAACAAAAATTAAACTAAGTAATACGTCAAGTTACGCATAATTTTTATGTATAAAAGTTATCTAAAT
Organism: Orthosia incerta; assembly: GCA_948252205.1. Taxonomy (NCBI): domain Eukaryota; kingdom Metazoa; phylum Arthropoda; class Insecta; order Lepidoptera; family Noctuidae; genus Orthosia; species Orthosia incerta. Next base: position 14,074,036 of record OX411758.1, read on the forward strand.
TGGTTTCATACATTTTACGTGATGCGTGCACAAATAAACAGACAAACAGATAAATAGACTAACAAAAATTCAAAATATGCTGGAAATGGGTTCTGTTGGCTATCCTTTAACACCCTGGCAATTTTTTTTTTGAAATATTTTCGATGTACAAAAATTACTTTGCCACAGATTTATTATATGTATTGATTTCTTTTGCTTCATTCACGTTCATACATCTAGTCATACACGCAATAATGAAATAATTTTATCACACTAATATTATAAAGGCTATAGTTTCTGAATGTGTGTTTGTATGTTTGTTACTTCTTCACGCTCAAATGGCTGGACGGATCTGGATGAAATTTGGCACAGAGATAGTTTATAGTCTGGAATAGCACATATGATACTTTTTATCCCGGGAATATGTTCCCTTGGGATAATTTTCGACATTCACGCGGGCGAAGCCGCTGGCAGACGTTAGTAATCTATATATAATAGGATCCATATTTCCTTTGGTCACGCCATAACTTGATTACGGCTTTACCGATTACATTCATCTTTTTTTTAAGTTTTTTTTTGTAGATGGTTCTTACGGAAAAAAATGGTAGGTTACCCTACCTACCATTTTTTATTACGGTAGGGTATATAGGGTAAGGTAGGGTAGGTAGGGTAAGGTAGGTAGGGCAGGTAAGGTAAGGTAGGTAGGGTAAGGTAGATAGGGCAGGTAGGGTAGATTGGGTAGATAGGGTAGATAGGGTAGGCAGGGTAGGTAGGGCAGGTAGGGTAGGTATGTTAGGTAGGGTAGATAGGGTAAGGTAGGGTAAGTAAAGTTGGGTAAGGTAGGTTGCATTGGATAGGCAGTAGAACCCTCGTGAACAGCTAGTGATAATATAATAATACTTTTTTGGCCTAATTGAAATAAAAGATTTGAGTTTGACTTGACAAGCCCAGGTTTCCTCACGATGTTTTACTTCACCGAGGTCCAGCGATATCCAAGATAAATGTAAGTCGGTTTAACCCTTTGAGTGCCTTAAACGTGGATCTACGCGAAACACAATCGATTTCTAACTGTTTCGGTGTTTCCTATCCGACTGCTCTAAGATACTGAAACAAACTGAGAGGTCACAGTATCTTTTAAATAATGAATCGTTCTAGACTTCATTTTGCTCAGATCGATCATTGCGCAATATTTAATGGACACTTTTATCAGAATTAGTAATTAAAATAGGTCATGATGTCAAATTCTGCTAACTGTATTATTTAAAATTGTGAAATTACTCTGATTTTAATCAAAAATTGTTTTTTTTTAAACAAATTTGTAAAGTTGTCAAAAAATAAAAACGCCCGTTTTGATAATAATTATACTCGCTTTTTTACTTAAGCTTCAAATATATATAAAACAATCAAATACTTACAAATCCATTCACCATGACCTTAGTCAAAGCATCCAACGCCTCGCTGGGCTGCAAATGAAATAGCACAGACTTGCTATCTTTAAGATACTGCCCCCCTATGTTAGAGATCAGCTGTTTGGGCATCAATTGCATTAGCAGTTTGTTGGGCCACGTGTCCACCTTAAGCTCAGGTTCTATGTCTTTGGTGCTGGCTGATACCTGGGGAAAAAGGATGGTTATGAGTTATTTATTTGTACTTTATTGTATAAATAAATAAATAATAAATAAAAATGCTTTTTATTTCATGCATTACATTTTTTACATCTAACAGATTGTTAAATTATTAAAAAAAAAAAAATTGTTAAATATCAATATTTATTGTATATCCAACGCTTATTACAATGAGGTGTGAATAATAAGGGTTGATCTATAATGCGTTCTAGACTTTATTTTGATCAGTAAAGTTTGCATACGAATATGAACCTTATTTTTTTTTGTGTATACTGATTTTAATGAAATCAAATCATTATGTACGGGAAGTGATTTTTTACATTGCTTACTGTACATAGTAGCAGTAACCTGTAACATAGACACAGTATTTATTCTATTTTTTCATAACAGGAAAAATAAATAAAAATTCACCGTTGTTAACAGTTGTCAATAAATAAAATTAATAGGTACCAACCGCTTATAAACAAACTTGTTTTGATAAAATATTGCCTACTTTAGTATATTGCATTGACAAACAAGTAAATAGTTACTGTGAAGAGATAAAAAGTCTCCAAGATAATAAATAATTATACAAGTAAAATTTAAAAAATACCCCGACACGATATCTTGCGCAAATACCCCGATGCAAACAGTAAATCGTCCATATCTTTCACACGGCTGAACCGATTTTCATTAAACGGGCATGTCCTAGAACCAAAAAATCGAAGACATGTGACGTCCACCAACCCGCACTGGGCCCGCGTGGTGGATTACGGCCTATTCCCCTCTCAGAGAGGAGGCCTGTGTCCCAGCAGTGGTAACATTAATAGGCTGATGATGTGATGTGATGATGAAAGAATTTGAAATGAACCTACAAATTATAACAATAAACTCCATAATCACCTGGCAAGGTAGATGTTTGGTAGTTTTCTGCTGGTCCCCGGGGGCTTTGCCCTTTTCCATCCACTCGATGACACCGCTCCAGATGTAGGAGCGCTGGAGCTGCGCCCCCGATGGGCCAGGCGTCACCATTGTGGGCATTCGTTGGTGGCCAGCCTGTAAACAAAAATTAAATAAATTGTATTTTTAAATTTTGCCTTCCGACGCGAGTACGAGGCTTGTTCTTTTGAATGTTTTGATTCGGAGTTTCTTTTTATTTTTACTTTTTTTTTTTCATGCTCTTTATACAACAATTACATGCCTATTAGAAGACGCGCTTCGATCGACAATGAATTTATTGAAACACGAAATTATTACACGATATCTTGTGAAGAGATCCCGATTCAAAGAGTACAATGCGCATAACTTTAAACGGTAACTGATTCTCATCAAACATAGCTAACACAATAGCTAAGATCACTTTCGACAAAGCCACCTTTCAAACGAAACTAAATCAAAATCGGTTCATCCGTTTAGAAGCTATGATGCCACAAACAGATACACAGCATAGCCAGCCATCTTTTTTTTCCGGCGGGGGTGTAAAAGATTTTTTCACTAGAATTCCATATGTAACGATAACGAAGATTAGCACTTAGCACGAGCGATTTACACGGCCATATTAATTTTACAAAATGTTACAAGTCAAGATACTGGAGCTCGTGGCTAAATAATAACAGCCGCACGGGTCGATCATCAAGGTTAAGCAACGCTTGACGAGATCGGTCAGTGGATGGGTGACCATTTCAACATACCGAGTTTCCTCCGTGCTTCGGAAAGCACGTTAAGCCGTTGGTCCCGGCTGTCATTTGAAGATCTTTGACAGTCGTTACAAGTAGTTAGAAGCTTGAGAACTGACGCCAGTCTTGCCAAGGTGTACCGTGTTACCCAGTTACTGGGTTGTGGAGGTCAGATAGGCAGTCGCTCCATGTAAAACACTGGTACTTAGCTGAATCCGGTAAGACTGGAAGCCGACCCCAATATAGTTGGGAAAAAGGCCAGGCAGATGATGTTACAAGTCAAGATACATCGGTAAAGCTTCATCTGGAAATCCTCAGATACAGTTATTTTTTGCTCCTTTAATGTAATTTGCTGTGATCCGGTGAGAGGATAAAAACCGACCAAGTACGTTTCGGACTTCGCACATTGAGGGTTCCGTACCAAACCGCAAAAACAAGTTGGTTAAATTAGGAAATTACATACAAAAATCTGATTTATCAATACATTGGTATTTGTTAGTAAAATATACGTAATAGTAAACATTATCACCAAATTTCAAGTTCATAGGTCAATGAGAAGTTATTTTTTTTATCTCACTTTGGTGGCTTCTTATTCCTTTGTTTTCCAAAATTTATAAACAAAAAATACAGCATTAATCTAATCAACGAGTTCTAAACAATGATAGCCCACTCGATGGGGGTAGGATTTTTTTTTTTGATTTATGTGAGCCCCCCCCCCCCTCCCCTTACCTTTAAAATATTTATGGTTAATGGCTTTGGGTCAACAAGGTGCTTATACTGTGAAAATTTGAAGACTAGCTCCAACCGTTTGGCTGTAGACGGAAAGACACCTGAGTGACAGCAATTAGGGCTCCGTTTGCACCCTTCGGGTATGAAACCCTAAAAACATTAATGTAGTATCAAGGCGCATATTCGTTTTCGTTTATTAGCATAGCTTAATTGTGAGCCGTCAGCCGGGGCGGGTCGCAAGTCAATAAAAAAATAAAACTAAACACCTCAACCAAGGAAAAACCCGTTTATTTTGATATGTTGAGCTTAAATCATAAGAGAAAATGCGGTCGCAGACATCCGACTGAATAACCTAAGTAAGAAGTCATAATTCGAGGTTTAGCTCTCGCCTTTTTCCTCCTACATCATCATGATGGAGGAGGAAACAGAAATTTGAATTCCGAAGAATTGCCAAACTTAAGGGTACACTAGTCGACGGCACAAACTATTTTGTGCGCGGGGTTAAAATGCATTTTATATCAATCGACAACACGTGCGAAAGAGATAGATGCTGTGGTGAGCAGTAGGATGCTAGTTCGCGTACGAATACACACTTTTGCAAATTTATAGCGAAATGGATAATGATTTAGGACGAAACCGAGCGCGCGAAATTTTATAAACAGACCTTTAGCAGTCTAGATATCATGAAAAAACGACTAAATCTATCTGTTCAAAATAAAATTATTTGCATTGTTGAACTACTAATCTATCCCTGTATGGAGGCCGTTTTGCAATTTTCCGTCTTCTTATGGTATTTATTCGCGCCCGAATTTGCGTTATAATTAGTGTCGAAATGTGGAACTTTTGAAGCCGAACTTTCAAATATTTTCTTTTTTTACTTTTTTGCTTCCATACAGGGCTAGATAATGATGAGACAAATTGATATCACTTTTTATTTTGAACGTACATCGTCAAACAGTGGAATAATCCCTAGACTACGTTTGTATGGCAGGACACATTGCTCGCAGAACGGATAGCCGATGGGGCAGAAAGGTTCTGGAGTGGCGACCGCGAACCGGAAGACGTTACGTTGGAAGGCCTCCCACCAGGTGGACCGATGACCTGGTGGAGGTTGCGGGGATCCACTGGATGCGGGATGCACGGGACCGGTCAATGTGGCGACGCTTGGGGGAGGCCTATGTCCAGCAGTGGACGTCTTTCGGCTGATATGATGATGATGATGATTTCCTCCTCCAATATTGGACTAATTTAAAAGATATTCCATAAGCTTAAAAAGAAAGAAATATACTGTGGCCCTTATGTTTTCGTTTTTCCATTAATAGTTGTTAAATCTAGTCCTCGGTTGACAGTGCAATTTTGAGCCTTGTTTTTAAAGATAATGTATCATCAAAAAGGAAAACATAGGACCACAGTATATATCTTTCTTTTTCAGTTTATGGAATATCTTTTAAATTTGTCCAATAATGGAGTAGGAAATAGGCGAGAGCCAAACCTCGAATAATAACTTTTTACTTAGGATATTCAGTTGGATGTCTGCGACCGCATTTCCTCTTAATAACCACTTACTCGAGTCCCCGTAAGGAGTTCATTTCTGAGTTCGCTATGTTTTCTTCGATAAATATCTCGTATTTTCGACTGGCCTGTCTCAGAATCTTCGTTATCCGTCCCCATGTCATCCACCTCTTGATTATTTCGATCAACTTCACGCAGTTCGACATTTGATTGAGACAGCGCTGTCTCCCGAATGTGTTGTTCAAATCTGTCACTATCTTCGTTTTTATCAAGCTGTTCCAAGTGGTTGCGAATCTCCTCATAAGCATCTAGCCATTGATTTCTAAGTTCAGTCACGTCTCCAACCAGTGTTGCTAACAGGCCTTCTTGTTCGGCATGCCAGGTTGTTAACCTTACTTCTTGTTCAGCTTTCCATGAGGTAAACACTTGTAGGAACTCTGTTTTAAACTGGCAAGCGCAGGCAGATTGGTTCATTGAGATTTCCGGACTCTTTGGTGAGTCGTCAATTCTCTGGCGTTTGTTTTTGCCGGTGACATCTTCAGATTTGTCAGTTACTGACGAAGATGGTTCATTATCAGGTTGTAATCGTAAGTTGTCTGTGGTTTCCTTTGGATTTGGCGGTATGTCGGCCATTTTTATTTCGTTTTTTTTTTCGATAAACTGCGTTGATATGTATGTTACTTGTTTACTATCTATATAAGGTCGTAATGTGACTTTTTGTAGCGGAGTGACGTAGGCGCGTATATCGGGCATCTATTTTGATACCACAATGACTAATCTCTCAAATATCCGAGGTAGGACGCACGAGCGCACGACTGCTGCGACGTTCAAACCTGACGTAAATGCCGAAAAGATATATAAATGATCAGTGGGCTTATTAAGAATTTATACTCAAGCTCGCTCGCGGATCGCGTTAACGTAAACTGCAATTTGTATTGAAACTGGATAAGCGTCCTGCGTCACCTGGCGACGGAAATTGCATTATTGTATACAAATTGACATTAAAGAACTTTGACGTTAACGCGATCGAACCGTTAAAGATCTCGGAATAAGGCATCTGCACTATGGTGCACTAAATCAGAACATGAAATTCGTAAGCAATTGCTTCATGAATTAAAATGAGTTTGTTTGTCGAGCATACTAAGGGCCGATTTCACCAATGACACGAATCGCGATTAGTTCAACTAAACTCAGTTTATGCTAATACAGCGTTCTGATTGGTTGAGACCGCTGAGAAACGACCAATCAGAACGCTGTATTTGCATAAACTGAGTTTAGTTGAACAAATCGCGATTGGTGTCATTAGTGAAATCGGCCCTTCCTTAGTCATTCTAAGATCTCACTTTGTAACTGTATAACTCATAAACTACATAGCCTATAAAAATAACATTACAGAATCCAGTATAAATTGCATTGCCGTATATTTTTTCAAAAATCGTCAATATCAGTAAATTGAATGTCATCCACTTAAGGCCGTACCCTGACCAAAAAATCAGCATGAGATATGAGCATTACTATCGGCACACTGGTGACGCATGAATTACAGTAGTGAATACGCCAAGATTTTAGAATAATGGCCTTTTGAAAAAAAAAAACATACAAAATGTTCGTTATCAAATTGTCTATCCATTAATGTTATTACAAAATAGTAGTTTATGATACTGTTGCATAATAAGGGGTATTAAAACATGAGTGTGAGTTTAAAAACCGAGCCGTAGGCGAGGTTTTTGAATAGTATTCACACGAATGTTTTAATACCTAGTTATGTGCAGTGTCATACACTACTTTATCTACACTCATACATTTTGGGATTGAACCTACTAAATACCTTTTTTTTGCATTTTCCATGCCATAAATTCGTGATAAATGCATCATATAATAATATCGACTTTGCTGGTAAGAGGTTATGAGCAATTTACTTCGCCGCATATAAAACAATTGGCGGAGTCAAATCTTCTTCGCATTCACTAATATCAGACATTTTAAGCAAAAATTTTAAAAACTATGAATGGCGCCAAAACCCAGCACATCACCGCATTATCCACGCATGCGCTAAGGCTTAGCACACGCACTGCGATATTTATTCGCGAGATTTTTTTCCGCCCTTTCTGCGACCTATGGAATTGTATGAAGCTGCTCGCATTGCGGTAAAAAAATCGTGCGGCAATAATACCGCATGAAATCCGTGTTTCGCAACAGAATCCACCGCACCGCGGCACGAATTTAATTCGCGCGAATATTTTGGGCTCTATGAACAAATAGAACGAGAAAAATTCGCGCGAATAAAAATCGCAGTGCGTGCTAAGCCTAAAGCGAGCATTGTCACAGACAATTTAAAATTGGAATCAAATCTTTTTATAATAGGTACTAAAATGGCATTACAAAAAAAATATTGATGGAAACTCCTTAGTGGAAACTTCTTGGATTTGTCCTGTATCGTAATAGAAAAAAAATTGTTTTATAGCATTATTTTGTTAGAGAAATAGTGGTATAATGAGATTCTATTTTTAAATTTCGGTATTGTGTTTATATAGTATGTCAATATAAACTTGTTTTGCAGTTTATAATTCGAATATTATGACATGAGAGTAGATAAAATAATTAATGAACAAATGTTCATTACGAGAGAGAGATGCATGCTATCAATCATTATTTCTTATTTTTATTGTTGTGTTGGAAGAAGATTAGTGAAACATATACCTCTTTAAAAAAAAGTATCCTACCATTTTAGAATCAAAATTATGTAGAAATTTAATGTATTTTTATAAATTGATATTTCTTTTTAAATAAAGAGTAGATAGCTCTTGTTGCGGGACGCACGGGACCGGTCAATGTGGCGACGCTTGGGGGAGGCCTATGTCCAGCAGTGGACGTCTTTCGGCTGATATGATGGTGATATGATGAGATAGCTCTTAAAAACTGCACAAGAACGACTAGCGCGGCGTTTTGCTCGGGGAGGCGCCTTAAGACGACGACTAACGCCAACGACCTTGAGGGAACAAAACGCGCACTCGTTTCACACCCGCGTGACCCAAAATTTAGTAGTTTTTTGTACTTTCCTTATTATTCTATGACTTTAAAAAAAAAGCCTCAAAAGATCAAAATGTAGATAATTAAATTGTCTATGAGATGGTGTCAATTTCATTAAAATACGCCCAGCGGTTTTGGTGTGATTTTCGAGTTTTTGTCCGTTTTAGACATAACTTTACAAATTAATTACACTATGTTATACGAATAAAACTCAAAATTTTCTCCGATCAAATTATTAAGAAAATAGTCTAACAGAATATATATTTTTTTCAAAAAATTACGACTAGCCATTTAGACGTGATTCTCATTTTAAAATCAGCTACTCAAGGGAATCGGCGCCTTAAATTTATTTATGCGTTTATCCTCACACTGGAACGCCTTACAGCAATTACACCACTGGAGCACAAACTTACATTATAGGTTCAGGTTTCCTCACGATGTTTTCCTTCAGCGATTTCCAAGAAAAACTTAGAAAACACTTTCTTTTATATGACTTGAAAAATTCACATACATTGGTACTTGTCCGTATTTGAACCCACGACATCGAGCACGAGAGGCAAGGTCTTAGCCGGCCACCACGACATGACGAAATTTAATTACTGTGTGCCGCCGCCGGTTCGATATCCACACTCCACCGCAGCAGAAGTATTTTAACCCGACTGCCGAAGGAGGGTAATGTGTTTGTTTACTACTTTGGTATAATAATAATAACTGTTTGGCGTTCCAATATGAGAATAAACTAATAATAAAAAGTCCGACGACAACAAAGGAATAATCACTTGGTTGATTGAGTCATCGCTATTAAATATAATATCACATCTGAACATAATCGCCGCGGACGTCTGTTTCGAACCGCGGCGCGGGGCGGTATACCGAATATCCTCAACTCAATGACTTTCGTCACACAGACTTGTTTTAAACACTCTAAGGCTTAGCACGCACTGCAATTTTTATTCGCGTGAATTTTTGCCGCCCATTCTGCGACCTATGGAATTGTATGAAGCCGCACGCATTGCGGAAAGAAAATCGCGCGGAAATAATACCGCAAGAAAGACGTGTTTTGCCACAGAATCCACCGCACCACGGCGCGGATTAAATTCGTGCGAATATTTTTAACTCTATGAATAGGTAGGAGACAAAAATCGCGCGGAATTTTATCCGCAGTGCGTTTTAGTTAGGCATAGCACGCACTGCGATTTTTTTCGCGCGAATTTTTCCGCCCATTCTGTGACCTATGGAAATGTACGAAGCTGCACGCGTTGCGTAAAAAAAATCGCAGTGCTTGCTATGCCTTAAATTCAGTACCTACGCAGACAAAAATCGCAATGCGTGGTAAGCCTAATGCATTCTGTAGGTAACAAACTTTTGAGTATTTCCAAGAACGATTCGAGGAAAACTGACAGTGCAAGCTTATTTTTCAAGAGATGAGGTAAAGTCTGTTTGTTTAAAGGCAACCTCTGAAAGTACTGAACGGAATATTGTACTAATAAACGGAATAATGAGTTTTATTATTTTATTTCACTGGTAGAAAGCTACATTATCACAGAGTGATACGAAACTTTTTATACGTGAAATAACCAAAAGTTTTTTTTTTTAAATAGGTTTTCTAAATAGATATTTAGAAAACCCCCGACATAATTATACTTCATACTACATATTTTTTTAGTTGGAGGTCAGATAGGCAGTCGCTCCATGTAAAACACTGGTACTTAGTTGAATCCGGTAAGACTGGAAGCCGACCCCAATATAGTTGGGAAAAGGCTCGGCAGATGTTCACTCTTTTTTTGTTGGTCTGAGTGTTCACTACATTATTTATCTAGTAGTAGACACGCTTCGATCGACAATCTATTGAACACGTAATTATGACACGATATCTTGCGAGAGCACCCCGATTCAAATGGTAAAACGTCAATAACTTTTGAACGGATAAACCGATTTTCATCAAACATAGCTAACAACACACTCGATAAAGCTCCATGCAAACAAAAACAAACTAAATTAATTCGGTTTTTTTTTTTTGCACAGACAGTTACACAAATACACGAACACACAGGTACACACATCAACACCTCTCTTTTTCTGTCGGGGCTTAAAAATTGATGATTACTGAAGAATATGCCACGGGAACGAAGCCGTGGGAAGAAGTAATTTTTTTTTTAATTTAAATTTACCAGAAACACGTTCACTAGATAATAACATAACTACGGTCCAGTCCATCCATTCATGAGTCAACTTCTCATTATAAATTCGCAAACAAATGAGAGACGATAAGAATATAAAGGGGAATGCCCTGTCCATAGACTATGCGCGGTCACTGAACGGCCGCAAAAATATTTAATTATGTAGGTTATTTTTTATCACGTTTTTAAGAGGAAACGTGGGCAGAGAACGCCGACTGAATTTCCTTAGTAAAAAGACATAATTCCAGGTTCGGCTCTAGTCTCTTTCCTCCTCCAATATTGGAACAATTTAAAAGATATTCCGTAAACTGATCCTTTTTGATGATATCCGTGTCGTGGCGTGGCGCCTTATGACGCATTTGATTGGCTACAAGATTCGTTGTGATATGACGTAGGATTGATCAGATTCATATGCATTTTATATCAACCGACAACACGTGCGGAAGAGATCGATGCTGTGATGAGCAGTAGGAAGCTAGTTCGCGTACGAATACACACTTTTGCAAATTTATAGCGAAATGGATAATGATTTAGGACGAAACCGAGCGCGCGAAATTTTATAAACAGACCTTTGGCAGTCTAGATATCATGAAAAAACTACTAAATCTATCTGTTCAAAATAATAATAATTTGCATTGTTGAACTACTAATCTATCCCTGTATGGAGGCCGTTTTGCAATTTCCCGTCTTATTATGGTATTTATTTGCGCCCAAAAATGCGTTGAAATTAGTGTCGAAATGTGGAACTTTCGACGCTCTTAACTTTCAAATATTTTCTTTTTTTACTTTTTTGCTTCCATACAGGGCTAGATAATGATGAGACAAATTGATATCACTTTTTATTTTGAACGTACATTGTCAAACAGTGGTATATTCCCTAGACTGGCATATTATAAGTTGGGGGATTACTTCACTGATAAAAATGCTTGGCTAAATGCTATTCCTGCTCCACATCCACTAGGGCGCAAAACCAAGTGATATGCAGAACATTATTGTTTTGAAGTGTTGTTGGAACTGCTGAAGACTGAATGAATATATTTGTATTGTATAAACTCAATTTCCTTACTATTGTATAACTGCAAAGCACGTGTGTGAGTACTATGTACCCAACTGTAAATCTGCCATTTACTGTACCCGTGTGTCGTTCGTTGACTTGTGTGTGCCCTGGCAGTTGAGTGTGTCATGCTCTCTCCAATGTCTCTCTGATGGTGGCGCGTGTGTTGGATCATCCGGTTCCCTTCATTATGGTTGAGCTGGGTGGTGCTAATTCATGCGTCATGTTCGTGAACGGACGCCGTCAGTTGGGATTGGTCATAACTTAACTGCTTCGGATTTTAATGCTTTTTTTCTAGCTTCTATTATATTATAACTGCACAGTGCATGTGTGAGTACTTTTATTACTTTATGCCTGTACGTAGTATAGTGTGTAGTGCTATTCTGGGTGCATTGTCCTCAAATATATGAATTTATTAATGAATGTACTTATGTAACTAAATATTGTAAAAAAACATTTTGTTTAAAAGAGTAAGTATGGAGTTTCTTGTGCATTCTTCTCCATAACAAGCTACTTTCCGAATGCACGGTAGAATCAACTTTTATAACTTGTAAATTTTAATGTACCTACCTAACGTTCAAAAGTGCCGCTTGGTGGCCTACTTGAAATAAAATATCTTTGTCTTTGACTACGTTTGTATGGAAGAATTTTCGACTAGTGTAACCTTAAGGCGAAGATTCCCTTGAGTAACTGATTTTAAAATGAGAATCACGTCTAAACGGCTAGTCGTAATTATTTGGATAAAATAAATGTTACATTAGACCATTTTCTTAATAATTTGATCTAAGAAAATTTTGAGATTTATTCGTATAACCACAGATAATATAATACTAGCATACAGATGCCTCATCCCATACAAAGAAACCGTGCCGACGTAACTAGCGTTTTTCATCTGATTAATCTTGTTATTTTTGTAAGTACATCAATCGCGTTCGATCCCGTTTCACGGCAATAGATGGTGTTAGCAGCGACTTGCAAGTAAAAAGGTTTACTAGGTTCGTGAACATTTTTTTCTTTAAATACAGTGAAGGTTCATTTTATAGTATTTTTTTCCACGTTTTTTGCACCAAAATGTTTTAGAATGCAAATTTTAACAAACGAGAGGAATGCCTCAGAAATTAAAAAATGCGCCATCTATTGGCAGCAGTTTTAAATGAACCGTTCAAATAATCTTTGAAATGTGAATTAAGAGCCCAATATTTTATAATTTTGTACTTAGGAGAGTTGATTAAACAAGAACATACAATTTTTATGTTCAATTCCAGAAAATGTTAATTTTACACACAATTATATTTAATTGTGTGTACATGTCGCGCCATCTAGTGAGATTTATTTGAACCAAATTTCCTTCCTTAGCAATGAGACCCCGTGGTATAACATAGTGTAATTAATTTGTAAAATTATGTCTAAAACGGACAAAAACACGACAATCGCACCAAACCGCTAGGCGTATTTTAATGAAATCGACACCATCTCAGAGAAAATTTAATTACATATCTACATTTTGATCTGAGGCTTTTTTTTAAAGTCATAGAATAATAAGGAAAGTACAAAAAAAACTACTAAATTTTGGGTCGCGCGGATGTGAAACGAGTGCGCGTTTTGTTCCCTCAAGGTCGTTGGCGTTAGTCATCGTCTTAAGGCGCAGATACCCCTCAGTAGCTGATTTTAAAATGAAAGTCACGTCTAAACGGCTAGTCGTAATTATTTGGAAAAATATATGTTACATTAGACCATTTTCTTAATATCTAAGAAAATAAATTTACATTTTGATCTGTGGCTTTTTTTTTAAGTCATAGAATAATAACAAAAAGTACAAAAAACTACTGAATTTTGGGTCGCGTGGGTGTGAAACGAATGCGCGTTTTGTTCCCTCAAGGTCGTTGTTACGCGTTCGAGTCAAAACACTTCGTGGCGTACGCGCCACTGCGATCGAATTGTGACGACATTATGTGTCCTTTCAGCACGTAATGTCATTGCTAGACATCGCATTATATGCATTTGCATGAAATGCAAATGCATAAACCCTATTTTTTAACTTTATTGTTTATTTTAGTACTTTCAGGGTTCCGTATCTCAAAAGGAAAAAAACGAACCCTTATTCGTCTGTCTATCAAGACCACAGACACAAATTAATATCGTATATTCAAGTTTGCAACCCCATACAGCTGTGAAAAAATCAAACTTCTAGATCAACGCAATCAATATATATGTAGGCATAAATGTAATGTTTTTTGTTGATTTTTAGGGTTCCATACCCAAAGGGTAAAACGGGACCATATTACTAAGACTCCGCGGTCCGTCTGTCTGTCTGTCCGTCTGTCTGTCACCAGGCTGTATCTCATGAACCATGATAGCTAGGCAGTTGAAATTTTCACAGATTATGTATTTCTGTTGCCGCTATAACAACAAATACGAAAAACAGAATAAAATAAATATTTATCTGGGGCTCCCATACAACAAACGTGATATTTTTTGCCGTTTTTGGTACGGAACCCTTCGTGCGCGAGTTTGACTCGCACTTGGCCGGTTTTTTTTTTATGTTTTCACTTGTGTTGTTTAATATCCTCTGACAAATTATTGATGTTCTGCTATAGTATGTGTAATAGTGAAATTGTTGACTCTGCACGTGGTGGGTCAAACTGCATGGTGCATTAAATAATTGAGATAAACAAGAGATACAGCCGTTAATGTCGCATATTTTACACTCGCAAGGGAATCAAAATCTACAGGGTACTTCCCGTTGACCTAGAATAATGAAATTTGGCACGAAGCAATGTCTTATAATGAAAGTAAACAGTAAATTTGTACCAACATAAAAAAATATTACTAACTTATTTGCAGTTGGTAAACTGATAGCAAATTAAGTCGATGTATGGGGACTACAGATCGGGTTTTCAAAAAAGCGCGATAACTTGAAAATTATAAATGTTTTCTTAAATCAAATTCCGGCACAAATACGCACATATCAAGAACTACTTGTGTATGTTTTTCTACAGGCGCAGATACAATGGTTTTAGAGATACACTATTCTGCAAATTTGTACCAACATAAAAAAAATATTACTAACTTATTTGCAGTTGGTAAACTGATAGCAAATTAAGTCGATGTATGGGGACTACAGATCGGGTTTTCAAAAAAGCGCGATAACTTGAAAATTATAAATGTTTTCTTAAATCAAATTCCGGCACAAATACGCACATATCAAGAACTACTTGTGTATGTTTTTCTACAGGCGCAGATACAATGGTTTTAGAGATACACTATTCTGCAAAACGTTACTCCAGCAGGAAATGCAATATCTCTATACCAATTATATTTTCGGCGCACATTTTTGCACAACTATAAGCTCTCTGCCCACGCACAATATTTCTCAATCCGATCATTCGTTTAAAATATTCCTGATGGAACAACGTCACTCCAGCAGGAATCACTTTTTTCCGTTTTTTTTTTCAAAAACGACGACAAGCACAATTTTTTTTATGTGGCGCACATTCACAGTAGATTACGCACTAATTATACGTTCCACTCATATCACTCTAGGAGCCACTTTCTTGCTGGAGTAACGTTCTCTCCCTGGTACCTTCATAACAAAGGATTCGCGTTTTTTTCGTAGCCGAGAATGCCCGCTATTTTCGTTATCGAGACTTCTCGAATATTTTCGCAACCGAATATTCACGGTACTTATTTTTGGAACTGGAATTCCGGCAGGCTTATTACGTATCTTTTGCAAGAGCAAAGCGATAGCGATTTTTGCGCAATAATTGCTCTTCCATACATAAGTTTTAGAGTTGTTTACGGTTTTTTTTTTTAATAATTGCATTTAACAAACAGCGAGCGATTAGCAAACGATTGTGTAGGACCTACCATACCTACACTGAAGGTAATTCCGACTTTTATGACATAAAGCGTTTGATCGCTATCGTTTTGCTCTTGCAAAAGATACGTAATAAGCCTGCCGTTCGCAAAACGAAGACGTGTTGCGCCGACCCTAAATCACATGTGCGGCATGTGCAGTCGGTGGCGGCGGCGGGTAGGAGGGCTGTGCGAGCTGTGTGAGCAGCGCCGTGTTCTTGGCGTATAACGGAGCCCGGGTAGGCGCCAGCCAGTTACCTTACCTCTTACACAGTTTTTTTTTTCGAAAGGAAGCCTGTAGGACATGTCCCTGGTATTGGGAGTCGCAGAACTGCGAGGAGTCACAACCCGCCAGTGCCGGATTTCCCTAGTACTATCGCAACCGAGTATTCCCGGTACCGTCGTCATTGAAAATTCGCAGTTTATTCTCGGTATTTATGTAACGGATAATTGCCGGTATTTTCATAACCGAAAATTACCCGCTTATTTCTTAACCTAGAATTCACAGGAGCGAGGCCTACCTGTGCAGCATGAGCAGGTGGCGGCGGAGGCGGCGGGTATGAAGGCTGCGCCAGTTGAGTGAGCAGCGCCGAGTTGTTGGCGTATAGTGGGGCCCGGGGAGGCGCCAGCCAATTACCGGCGCCGCGGCCACATGAAGTATTTCCTTGTAAAGAAAAGAACAGATCTATTACTTCATTCTATGCCAGAGATGGCGGACCACGGGACAAAATAATTCAGCCATTCTATTAATATTAAAGAATCTATTTACAAGAGCCTTATTAGCATCTAATATGTAGCAACAGAAATCATTAATCATCATAACTGCTATTTTATTCAATCCTACTAATTTTGGGTTGCAAAAAAGTTTTGTTCTATTAGTAGGCTCGCGTTTGACTACTAAAGTCGCCGACAGATAACAATAAAATTAAAGGCATTGATCCAATTTGTACCAAAAAGTAGGAGCCTTTACACTTAATGCTGAATGTTTAATAAAATAAATGTCAATGTTTAAAAGGGTATTTAATACTAAATTGCACTAAAATAATGTAATAATAGGAAAATGTTATAAAAATGTTGAATGTTGCGCGAGCTCGATACAAACCGAAGACTGATGTACTTGCGTACGTCCCGATGCTACATTTTATAAATAAACAAAATAAAATACAATGTGCGGTTGCTAACCGTACATCATGGCGGGGCAAAAGGTAATAATTAAGATAACTTATTCAATTATAGTTTTACCCGTGTAAATTTTTATTTATTTTATTTTTATTTATTTATTTCAACCTTATCACATTAATATTTACAGGATTACACCCAATACGATAAATGCGCTTATCCTAAGTTACTTCACATCGTACAGTAAACATAATCTATTACATAATATTAGATATCGAAACTAATTTTATGTTAATTAGTTTACAAACAAATTTTATCAATAACAAATTTTAAACAATGCACTCAACACAATAGCCACAAGGTTGAGCGTGCGGAGTGCACGCGTCAGCGAAGGTTGGTTCGACTGCGCGGCTCAACTAGCAAGCTCGGCCGCCGGCGGCGGCGTCGCCATACGTACCTGTCCGGAACACACAGACACACCTGTCCTAAAACAGTTGCATTATGCATCTTCCCTCTCAACATTTTGAAAACATAAAATTAATATTTATTTATAATATAAAATTATTATTTTGAAAATATATTATTAGTATTAAATAGATAAAAATATTAAATTAAAACAATGTGAACAAAAAAAGAATGAGGTCTCGCGTAAGTAAGCTCAATGTTTTCAGTGGATCCTTCAGCTCTTGGTGGTTTCCGTGGCGGTAAACTGGCGGACGCGCCGGCGGCGCTGACGGCGAGCTTGCCGCAGCGTTTGCAGTACACGTAGGCTCCTCCCGCGACGACTATTGACAAGATCAGCAGGCTTATTACGTATCATTTGCAAGAGCAAAACGATAGCGGTCAAACGCTTTATGTCATAAAAGTCGGCATTACCTGCAGTGTAGGTAGGTAGGTCCTACACAATCGTTTGCTAATCGCTCGCTGTTTGTCAAATGCACTTATAAAAAAAAAACCGCCAACAATTCTAACACTTCTGTATGGAATAGCAATTATTGAAGAAAAACCGCTATCGTTTTGCTCGTGCAAAAGATACGTAATAACCCTGCAGAAGAACCATCGTAGAGTATGATAGGATGTATTGGTACATATCGTGTTGCGACATTTCAGCCTGCTTCGTTTGATCTTCCAATTCTTTCAACGAATTATGAAGTTTTTCATAATCGTTTCTTACAAATTACGTGTTCTGTGGTCCAGTTGTTAAATCAAGTGGCTAGACAGATGTTAAATTATTTATGTCTTCTAGATCAATTAGTGGTATTTCCGGATTGACATTGATTTTATTTGCGTAGTTAACTTGAGTGTGTTCTTCGTTGTTTCTAATTATACATCCTTCCTTGGCTTCTAAAATTCCCGTTAAGGCGCCTCCCCGAGCAAAACGCCGCGCTAGTCGATTTTTGTGCAGTTTTTAAGACTACTCTTTATTTAAAAAGAAATATTAATTAATAAAAATACATTAAATTTCTACATAATGTTAATTCTAAAATGGTGGTACCCTTTTTTTTTAAAGAGGTTATGTGTCACAAACTCCTTCGAACAAAACCATAAAAATGTGCAATAATTATTGATAGCATGCATCTCCTCGTAAAGTGTTCATTATTTATTTTTTTATACTAACACTAATGGATAGACAATTTGATAACGAACATTTTGTAAGTTTTTTTTTTTTCAAAAGACCAATATTCGATTTTATATAGATTTTATTCTAAAATCTGGGCGTATTCAGTACCGTAATTCATGCGCCACCAGTACCGCTATTGGCCTAGATATAATGCCTAGCTAGAATGCTCATATCTCCTGCTGATTTTTTGGTCAGGGTACGGCCTTAAATGTATTGCCTTAGTAGTCATGCGACCTTCACAGATCATTTTCAGCAGCAGACATAGAGCCAGGTGTTAGGATTTCGTAATGGTGTCCATTTATTGTTGCAAGATTCGGATGTATAGATACATTTTGATAATGTAATGTTTGTTATTGCGCCGATTTCGCATGGAATTTGATAATTTCTCATGTTACGTGTTGGTTTGTTTAGTGAACATACATATGTACTTGGTTCAATTTTAATACAATGTTCCAGGTCACTGTCTGTGAGCTGCATGTATGTCTCCTTTCTTATATTCACTGCAACATATTTTGAATTTGTTTTCATTGTAAGTGAATGTTTGTTGTTTTTTATCATCGGAATAGGAACTGTTTTATATATAGTGAATGGAGTGTCGCCTGCTAATGGTAATGTGATTTCGATGATAAAATATTTATCAAATACTCTTGATTTTACTTCTAGTAGTTTGTATAAGATGTCAGCTAATTGGTTTTGAATGTTGTCAACGGGTAACGATAATTGTTGTGTCAATTGTCCAGAGATAATTTTAGTCCCGCGGTAAAAGTCTGGTGTATACATGACCATGGTGAATGTTAATAGCTGTGTCTAAAAGCATGTGTTGGATGTGGCGCAGTTTATACAGAATTGTTGAACTACGAGGGCAGTTTGACAAGTCCGTGACTTTTTGGCAAAAATGTATTTTATTGCCCAATTTTGGCAAAAATGTATTTTTCTCAAACATGCATGGAAATATTGTCATAATTTTAGAAAAAAGAACACGCGAAGTACTGAATTTACGGACAATGAAAATCAAATCCATTGCTGGAGAGTTTTTTGAATTTGGAACATTCCAGCAATGTTGTATGAAACGGCGTGCTGGGGTTATTAGATACTCTTTGATTGGATCTCTTTTATCATTCTTGGCGTAAAGTAAGTCTCTTTGCTTAGTACAAATTGCGTTCACGTGGCTGTATAGCCATAAATGCGTATGCCTTTCACAGCTGACAAATAGAAAATCGGCGGCAAAGCTGAAAATTCGTCTTGATTTGTTATTTAAATATTTAATAAATATAAATTCAATAATTAAAATGAGTTCCAACGGTTCACGGTCCACCAGATTTAAGATCAAAAGCCAAATTGGCAATGGAAAACCTGCTTCCAGCGAAGTCAAAAGAAAAATACATGAAAGTATATGAACATTTTATGATTTGGAAAAATGATAAAAAATTGAACATTTTCTCCGAAACAGTATTTTTGGCGTATTTTAATGAGATTTCTTAAACTAAAAAGCCTCTACATTATGGGCAATTTATTCCATGCAGAAATGTACAGTTCATGTTGAAAATGGCATTAACTTTAAAAATTAAGGAAATTTAACTACTTTTTTATTTCCCTGCATTCTTTTGAGAAAAGTATTATATATGCCTCGGCGGAAATGGCAATTGCCTGTCTCGTATTAGTGAAACTCATACTCGACCTGCCATTGTCTATTTCCCGGCCTTTGCAATAATGTACTATTATTGCCCAAACCTAATTTTGCCTTCTTTGGTGCGCGTTCACTCGTAGAAACTCATTATCTTGATTGTTCCTTGATCTCTTGGATCCATGTTTCGTCCACGGTTTGACGTGTTCTTCACATCGTCCGCGATCTCATCACTCTCCTGTTGTTCCGGAACATTCTCTTGGGCGCATGACCTTGTTCATCATCGATTTTCGGCAATAAGGTTTGTTTCAACTTCTTTATACTATACGAAGTCTCTTGTCTGTCATCATGATATTCAAGAGCGGTTTTACGTGTAGAACTATCTTTCTTAAAATTTTCATTTATTCTTTTAATAGCATCAAGATTTGTAGATCGCAAGTTAGGTAAAGCATCGTAAGAAGCCATTGTTGTTTAACGGTGGTTTGTGCTCACCATAAAGCTAAAATTTCAAAAAAGTAAGTAATATGGAACGTGCTCACCGGATTCGCTGCTTACGCTTGCTGCTTATACTTCACCCCGATCTGTGTTGTTCTCACTCGCTATCACTGTTCACACTGTTTTTAATGTTTTGTTGAATGTTCTGTTTAATTTTCAAATGTTCCCGCGAGTGAAACGTACCACGGCACTGATTCTACTATTAACGGCTCGAAGGACCAAAATGTAAGGGCAAGAGCCTTTACACTTAATGATAAATGTTTATGTTTTAGAGTCTGGCAAACAAAAGTAGAGACTGAAAAAGCGCGGCAAATTTAAAAAATATCAGCATAGTAACCCCAAAAACTAGTATGCAATACCTGGAATAACCTAATTTGATACTTTAGAATTATTTATATTACTTCGTCTGAATAAAAATACTATAATAATTTAGGTAGGCTAAATACATTTAGGTAGGTAATACTTTAGATATATCAATCTGAATAAAAAAAAGCAACAGTATTCTATAATAATTTTGGTTTATTCACAATCAATCAAAATCTAAATCTAGGACATCCATGTGAAAAGATTCATAAGAGTCACAGGAATCATTGTTTTCTACATTAATAATGAAACTTTATAAATTATTAAATAGAGAAAATGTTTTTTGCAAAAAGATAAATAGTGATTACGAATTAAAACAAAGTATCAACTTAGTAGCGTCATACGGAAAATTGGGGTTGACATTAGTATAGCATTGCCATATAAAAAGTTTGCAAATAATTCGAGTGTCTACTTTCGTTTGCCAGACTCTAATTTTGGATTAAAATTGCACTAAAATAATGTAATAATAAAATAATAGAAAAATGTTATAAAAATGTTGAATGTTGCGCGAGCTCGATACAAACCGAAGACTGATGTACTTGCGTACTTGCCGATGCTACATATTATAAATTAACAAAATTTGCAGTATTCTAACTAGGCCAAAGTACAATGTGCGGTTGCTATCCGTACACTACGTAACTTGAAAACATGAAATATTATTTGGAGATATTTTGATAAAAGTATTTTATCCTTTTAAATCTTCTATCTTGTGCCAGAAAGCGTTTTATACCATTAAAGATTACGTTGAGGACAAAAAGGCCTGGGATTGAGCTGCTCCAACTAAAAATTAATTTGGTTTTCTTGCAATGACAAGAATATTTACTTTTTAAATTATGACATTATTTTATTTTAATTATTGTGAATGTGAAGACTATGTGGATCATTCTTAGTTCTTAATCGTGGTCTGGCAGTTTGAGTAGTTTATGCGGCGGTGCGGCCTACCCGAATGTCCTTTCTTTGGTATTGTTCGTCGAATCGTTGAGCTCCTTAAATTCTGAGTAGAGCTGCTCGGTTATTGACAAATGCGTGCACTGACTGGACAGGTTCACTCAATCTGGCTGGCTATTTCCTCAAAAGACCATTTCAGACATCAGTCTACATGATCTTCACATGATCTAACCATGATTTTGTCTGGACTTTAAAAGAGACTGCCATGTGACCTCTGAGTTTTTTTTGGCCTTTCTTTTCAGAGTAGTCAGATAGGAAACGCTGACCTTATCTAGTTTAAAAAAAATATGATCGACATGTAAAAGTGTTTGTACGAACCAACTTATAGAAATAAAATCATTTATCGATCATCATATCTATACCAATATTATAAAAAGGAAAGATTTTTTTGTTTGTACCGAATAGGCTCCGAAACTACCAATAGAAAGCTACATTATTCCTGAGTGACTCCTATGTCATTTTTTTATCCGGTCCCATCGGCCATCTACCAACGTCAATTGTGACCAAATAATTCTATTTGAAATAAATATACATTAATTCAAATTCAACCTTAAACGCAATATTTAAAGTTGCATTCACAAAACTGTGTACAAAAAGCAATAAAACATTTATGAGCTTGCTTCGCTGTTCAATACATCAAAACACATTTTTCAATACAGTTGTTAAACATGGCGTACTTTCAGAGGCTATTATAATGATTCGAAAGTTAAATCTTACGCATAGGCATCTTTCTGTTACGCGGTCGTGACTTTTGTTTACGAGCTCGATCATTATGTTTGCAGTTTAGTTTTAAATTTATAAGTCAAGAGTTTTCAAACATAGAATTAAATGGGATAGATTTTCTACGAGGAAAAATTAATGATTCCGTACGTTTTAGCATTGAATTCTCAAAAGTCTTTTAAATGGTTGTTTGATATATTTAATTACCAGTTTTGAGTTAATTATTTTCACATCAACGTTTGTCAAAAATCGAATAGGCTGTATAGGCTGTTTTCTTTGTAAAAAAATATGTCCAGTTGCAAAAACGCGCCATATTAAAAAAAAATTTTTTTTGTGAATAAACAAATCTAATTCTTTGATTTGTTTTTACTGTTTCTCACAACTATATTAAAAAACGTCGTGTGATACACGGGTGTGTAGGTTATTGCAAACTCGTGTCATTAAAAACCCTCGCCTTCGGCTCGGGCTTGTTAATGACAACTCGTTTGCAATAACCTACTTTCCACCCTTGTATCACAATGTACTATAGTCTTACACGCATGTTTTAAAGCCTAAATTACAAAGTTCTAGAACAGTCGAAGTTTGTTACAATAGTTGGCGCGTTGTCGACGCAAACGTTCTTCAATCATAATATTTGGTAATTGATACATATTTACTATTTTATTCGGTTTTTACTTTATGAAATCACTAAATGATATAAAGTTTATATAATTTAGTTTTTCGGTAAGTTTAAATGATAAACTTACCTACCTTTAAACGAAAAATTCTTGTATATATATAATTTGAATCTCGGAAACGGCTCCAACGATTTTCATTAAATTTGGTATTTCGGGGGCGATAAATCTATCTAGCTAAGTTTAGTTTTTAGAAAACGTCGTTTTCTCTATTTTCACCCGAGCAGAGCTCGGTCGCCCAGGTAATTTATTTTTATTCAAATTTTTTTTTTTAACGAATTGGTAGGTAGGGTACGATAGGTAGGGTAGGTGGGTAGATAGATAGGTAGGTAGGGTAGGTAGGTGGGGTAGGGTAAGTAGGATAGGGTAGGTAGGTGGGTAAATAGGGTAAGTAGGATAGTGTATGTAGGGTAGGGCAGGTAGGTTGATAGGTAGGATAGGTAGGTAGGGTAGGTGGGTAGGGTAGATAGGTAGTGTAGGTGGTAGGTCGGTAGGTAGCCAGTTGACGGGAGCGAAGCCGCGGGGTCAGCTAGTTTTATTATACTTTTATTGTATGTATAACACTCTCACATTTATCAATATTTTATGGTCCAAAAATGTACTAAAATCATTGTAACAACACTTACCTACACCGGCTACCCCAGGTACACCAGGCACGGTACCCACGGGGCCCACCCCTGCAGTGGCCGCGACGCCCGGACGTGGGAAGGTCTGCGCCCCTGGCCGGGCGGGGCCTGTAGTGCCACGGCCCTGACTGTGAAAGAAGAACACGTTTTATAGAAACCGCTTTAAAAAGGAACTAACTGTTAGAAGCGTCTTTTGCCATTTTGATTCGAGTATAAGTTTCATATTGGAGCAGTATAGGTGGCTTTGTGGTGCAACTTCACACATACAGTGTTCACCAATAAAGCAATTTTTGAATGAACTAAGTATTTCGATGAGAAATGCCCCTCGAAATATTTTCTACCGTTTTTGAAGGTCTATCGCATGAACCACAATAATTATCTAGACGGTTTACCTATAGACGTCAGACTGTATATCGGGCACGGGCGGCGGTGCAGGACTTGGCGGGCGCTCCTTCAAACTGTACCCGCGTAGTAATACTAGGTGACGAGGATCCTGAGAACAATGATAGTTGACAAACTGTAGTCTTCAGTTGATAATGTGTTGTCATCATTTGGCAATGTGTAGTGCATGTTGGCAATGTGTTGCCTTCAGTTGACAACTTGTAGTGTTAGTTGACAATGTGTTGTCTTCATTTAGCAACGTGTAGTGTTAGTTCACAATGAGCTGTCTTCAGTTGAGAACTTGCAGTGTTAGTTGACAATGTGTTGTCTTCATTTAGCAACGTGTAGTGTTAGTTGACAATGTGTTGTCTTCAGTTGATAACTTGTAGTTATAGTGGACAATGTGTTGTCTTCATAACTTGTAGTGTTAGTTGAAAATGTGTTGTCTTCATTTGGCAGCATGTAGTGTATGTTGGCAATGTGTTGCCTTCAGTTGACAACTTGTAGTGTTAGTTGACAATGTGTTGTCTTCATTTAGCAACGTGTAGTGTTAGTTCACGATGAGTTGTCTTCAGTTGAGAACTTGTAGTGTTAGTTGACAATGTGTTGTCTTCATTTAGCAACGTGTAGTGTTAGTTGACAATGTGTTTTCTTCAGTTGATAACTTGTAGTGTTAGTGGACAATGTGTTGTCTTCATAACTTGTAGTGTTAGTTGAAAATGTGTTGTCTTCATTTGGAAGAATGTAGTGTATGTTGACAATGTGTTGCCTTCAGTTGAGAACTTGTAGTGTTAGTTGACAATGTGTAGTCTTCATTTAGCAACGTGTAGTGTTAGTTGAAAATGTGTATTTTTTTCAGTTTATAACTTGTAGTGTTAGTGGACAATGTGTTGTCTTCATAACTTGTAGTGTTAGTTGAAAATGTGTTGTCTTTATTTGGCAGCATGTAGTGTATGTTGGCAATGTGTTGCCTTCAGTTGACAACGTGTAGTGTTAGTCCACAATGAGTTGTCTTCAGTTGAGAACTTGTAGTGTTAGTTGACAATGTGTTGTCTTCATTTAGCAACATGTAGTGTTAGTTGACAATGTGTTTTCTTCAGTTGATAACTTGTAGTGTTAGTGGACAATGTGTTGTCTTCATAACTTGTAGTGTTAGTTGAAAATGTGTTGTCTTCATTTGGAAGAATGTAGTGTATGTTGACAATGTGTTGCCTTCAGTTGAGAACTTGTAGTGTTAGTTGACAATGTGTTGTCTTCATTTAGCAACGTGTAGTGTTAGTTGAAAATGTGTTTTTTTCAGTTGACAACTTGTAGTTTTAGTTGACAATGTTTTGTCTTCATTTGGCAACGTGTAGTTTTAGGTGACAATGTGCTGTCTTCATTTGGCAATGTGTAGTGTATGTTGACAATGTATTGTCTTCATTTGGCAACGTGTAGTAAATGTTGAAATTGTGAACCCATAATGCTTATGAATTTAGCATTATGCTTATTTAGCTTTAAATTCGCCAGCAACCAGTCTCGTGTGGACACGTTGAAAAATGTAATAATTGCTCGCCGCGTGAGCTAGCAGGCGTGCTCTAAACAGTTGTTAGGTACCTTAGCATAGTTCCTCTGCTGCGCCTGGTGCAGCTCTCCACCGGCATGCTCGTATAGCGCGTGCAACGCGGGCACGCGCCGTGCTGACGCGACTGATACTTGCACCCCACGCTCGGCTAGTAGGCGGGCCGCTTGTTCTACGGTTGCAGGGGCACCTATAAGTGATATGATTTTTGTAGATTAGGGTTACCCATTCAGAACCACGAACAGCGATGATTGGGGCAGTAAGAATCATACTATAATTCATTTATTAACCGAAAACCAAATTATTTTTATTGCACAAAGTTACTATGCTTAGAAGATTTACTTATTCCACAGATAATATAATACTAGCATACAGATGCCTCATCCCATACAAAGAAACCGTGCCGACGTAACTAGCGTTTTTCTACGGACTAAACCAATTATTTTACTGAAAGAATGTTGGTTCTCTTCCAAGCGAAAAATGGTGTTAGAGTCTGGCAAACGAAAGTAAGTAGACACTCGAATTATATGCAAACTTTTTATATGGCAATGCTATACTAATGTCAACCTCAATTTTCCAAAACAAGATGACGTGTTGTTGTTGGTGATTTGCTGTGGTCTTGTTAATAGCATTCATTAAGTGACAAATGAATAAAACAATTAAAAGTGTATTACGGGAGATGTTGTTTCGCATGATGTCTAAATATCAAGAAAAACAACAGGGAAATGATGCCGAATTCAAACAAAGACAAGATTGTTTACGTGAGGTGTTAGATTTCATAAGTTAGTATGACGCTAATAAGTTGATACTTTGTTATAATTCGTAATCAGTATTTAACTTTTTGTAAAAACTTTTTCTCTATTTTGATTCACATTGTTTTAGAATAAGTTATACACCTTCATAATAATGCGTTATTTATCATACCATGATAAATGTTGCATTGCATTGTAATTTTAACATTTGTTTTTAGGGTTCCGTACCCAAAGGGTAAAAACGGGACCCTATTACTAAGACTCCGCGATCCGTCTGTCTGTCCGTCTGTCACCAGGCTGTATCTCATGAACCGTAATAGCTGGACGGTTAAAATTTTCACAGATTATGTATTCCGGTTGCCGCTATAACAACAAATACTAAAAACTAAATAAAATGAATGTTTAAGTGGGCTCCCATACAACAAACGTGATTTTTTTGTCGTAGTTTGCGATAATGGTACGGAATTTTCTTTTACAGAAAATCTGGAGGATGTAACAGGGGTTGATTAGATAGTGAAAACTATTGAAATACTTACGACATTAAAGCAGAAAGATAGCATAAGAACCCAGAACCAATACTTGGATGAAATAGCTAGCGGAGTGGAAGAAAATGACTGATAATATATGTAAAGAAAGGGACAGAATTACAGAAAATATTTTAGAAAGTTTCATTATTAAGGTTACACTAGTCTAAAATTCTTCCATACAAACGTAGTCTAGGGATTATTCCACTGTTTGACGATGTACGTTCAAAATAAAAAGTGATATCAATTTGTCTCATCATTATCTAGCCCTGTATGGAAGCAAAAAAGTAAAAAAAGAAAATATTTGAAAGTTATGAGCGTCGAAAGTTCCACATTTCGACACTAATTTTAACGCATTTTTGGGCGCGAATAAATACCATAAGAAGACGGGAAATTGCAAAACGGCTTCCATACAGGGATAGATTAGTAGTTCAACAATGCAAATAATTTTATTTTGAACAGATAGGTTTAGTCGTTTTTTCATGATATCTAGACTGCCAAAGGTCTGTTTATAAAATTTCGAGCGCTCGGTTTCGTCCTAAATCATTATCCATTTCGCTACAAATTTGCAAAAGTGCGTATTCGTACGCGAACTAGCTTCCTACTGCTCATCACAGCATCTATCTCTTCCGCACGTGTTGTCGGTTGTTATAAAATGCATTTTAACGTTTGTATGGAAGAATGACCGACTTGGGGACCCTTAAGTGTATATGTTTGTAGCAATAGTTAATTAAATATTTTATACTTTAGTTGTAAGTTAACAAATGACATACCAGCCGGCACCAATCCTCCAGCATACGCAGAGTAAGGTGGAGAGCAGCATAACAAAAGCAAGTGGACTGGTTTGTCCGTACGCCCGAGCTCGTCAAAGCAAGCAAGTGCTGTTGTGAGGGCTTCTGTCACGCACGCGCGACTTTCTGCATGCCCACCTATGTATCTGAAATGTTTGGAAAAATTCCTTTATAATTAAACTAGCTGCCGACCACATCTCCGCCCACGTGACACTAGTACTTAACCTAATATCTTTATTAATTAATGCTTATCAGTTATTCTGATGTATAAGCTACAAAATTCTTTTATTCCAATCATCTCGCATCTAAAAGTAATGTATGGCCAATCAAGAGACCATACATCATCACATCATCAAAGACAAAGACAAAGATATTTTATTTCAAGTAGGCCACCAAGCGGCACTTTTGAACGTTACATTTTACAAATAATAATAGTTGATTCTACCGTGCATTCGGAAAGTAGCTTGTAATGGAGAACAATGCACAAGAAACTCCATACTTACTCTTTTAAAAAAAAAAAACTTTTTACAATATTTAGGTACATAAGTACATACCTTGATGAATGAAATTGAGTTTATACAATACAAATATATTTATACAGTCTTCAGAAGGTTCAACAATAATTCAAAACAATAATGTTCTGCATATCACTTGTTTTTGCGCCCTAGTGGCTGTGGAGCAGGACTAGCATTTAGCCAAGCATTTTTATCATTGATGTAATCCCCCAACTTATAATATGCCAGCCTGCATAGTGTGCGTTTTATACAAGTTTTAAATTTCGTCTCATTCAGTTCAAGAATTTGGGGAGGAATTTTATTGTATCATTTTGTACAGTACCCCATGAAAGATGAGGCTACTTTAGCCAGTCTGAAACCTGGTTGAACTAATTGGTCCCTATTTCTAGTAACATAATTATGTCTGTCGCCGTTTTTACTAAAAAGATGTAAATTCTTTCTTACGTACATGATATTTTCATAAATATATTGACAAGGAACCGTCATGATGTTAATGTCCTTAAACAGTTCCCTTAGAGAATCGCGCCGGCGAAGATTGTATATCGCTCTGATGGCTCGTTTTTGCAGAATAAAAATTGAATCAATGTCTGCAGCCCTTCCCCATAGTAAGATACCGTAAGACATTATACTATGAAAATAACTAAAATAGACCAGTCTGGCGGTATCCACATCCGTTAACCGACGAATCCTTCCAACAGCATAAGCCGCCGAACTCAGCCGCCCCGCAAGGGATACCAAATGAGGACCCCATTGCAACCTTGAGTCCAGCGTGATCCCCAGGAAAACCGTTTTATCGACGAATTCTAGCTTCTCCTTGTTTAATATAATGTCAAAATCAGTACTTTTGACATTCGGCAATGAAAATTTTACGCACTTGGTTTTTTTACCATTTAAAACTAAATTATTGGCAGTGAACCAATCCTGAACCTGCCGTAGCGCGTTATTTACGTCGTCAACCTGACAAGTACGTCTATTTATTTTAAAAATTAAAGATGTGTCATCAGCAAATAACACCATGTTAAGTTTGTTTTCCAATAAACGGGGTAAATCGTTTATGTATACTAAAAATAAGAAAGGACCTAAAATTGAGCCCTGGGGTACCCCCATTTTAACGTTTAACCCGGACGAATTCACACCGTTTATTTGAACTAATTGCTGTCTATCATTCAAATAAGATTTAACTAAACTTAACGCTGATTGACCTAGCCCGTAATGCTCAAGTTTCAGAAGTAATGTTTCATGATTAACGCAATCAAACGCCTTCGACAGGTCGCAGAAGATACCTATGGCATCCTGCGAATCTTCCCACGCATCAAATATGTGTTTTAATAGAGCGACACCAGCGTCAGTTGTACAACGTCCTCTGGTGAAACCATACTGTCTATCATGCAAGATGTTATTCGTATTAAAATGAATGAGCATTTGATTTAGCATTATCCTCTCAAATACCTTGCTGAAAACCGGCAACACGGATACTGGTCTATAATTATTTGTGTCTTTACTGTCCCCGGATTTAAAAAGTGGTATAACCTTACTATATTTCATTAGATCCGGAAAAACTCCTTGATCCACACACAAATTGAAAATCAACGCTAAGTACGGCGCTATAGTCTGAATAATGGAGGTACAAGCTTTGATGGACATTCCCCACAGATCTTCAGTCGGTTTGATCTTGATTTGCTTAAAAGCTTTTATTACTGTCATGGGGTTTATATGTGAAAAATTAAATACAATCGGGCAGGATGAAACGTTCGCGTTTAATAATTCAAAAGCAAGCGAGGGCGAAGAATTTAAAGTTTCAGTAGTTTTAATTGGGATGTTGGTAAAGAAATTAACAAATTCTTGCGCAACTTTTTTGTTATCTCTAATAAGTCCGTGTGTGGTCTCAAGCGTGTAATCACTACTATTTCTTTTATTCCTATTCGTTTCATTGTTTATAATTTTCCAAACCGTCTTGATTTTATTTTCTGCTAATTTAACCTTATTGCTAATGTACAAGACCTTAGCTGCCTTGCAGGAATTTTAAAAAATTCTTGAGTAAGTAGCAACATACTTATTAAACGTTTCAGTGTTAATACAAGGCTTAAGCCCATATAGCTCGTAAAGTCTTTCCCTACTTTTTCTAAGTCCTGTAGTCGCCCAGTCACTGAATAAAAACTTAGGGCATATAGTTTTAGTTTTCTTCTTAAAAGTGTTATTGAACTCTTTTTGAACCACTGAGAAAACTTCATCATACAAAATATTACCATCATTCACTGTGAGGTCCTGGATGCTTAACTTACTGATTAAAGTGCTGTTAAATTTATTTAATTTACCGGATGTTATTGGTCTGGATTGAATCTGCACTTGTTTTATTAGCATAATGGACTCAAAGGCTACCAGTAGCCCACTATGATCCGAAGGCAGAGAATTTATAATGGCCTTGTCCAAGTAGTTGCAGCTACAAAAAACATTATCAATACATGTAGCAGAAGTCAGTGTAGTTCGGGTTGGTTCCATAAACACATGTGACAAATTAAATGATTTAAAGAGATTTAATAACCTACTGCTTTCTGAATTATCTTCTAGAATATTAATATTAAAGTCACCACATACAATTATTAGTAGTGTCTTTAAAAAAAACATTGCCCCACACTAGGAATTCCTCCTGTATCGTGGGTGCGTTTACAAACATATAATTTCACATACACAAACACCCAGAGCCGGAACAACTATTTGTAGATCACACAAATATTTGTTCCGTGCGGGAATCGAACCCGCGACACGCAGCGCAGCAGTCACTCGCTCAACCACTGCGCCAACCGTGCGCCCAAAGCTTATTACCCATTGCAAGTTTTGCCAAAACATCTTCCATCACTGACTCGAATATAGAGTAGTTCTTATAATTTGGGGGTCTGTAAACGCACACTATGACATGCTTATCCAGCTCAACACAGGACAGTTCAACACTATGTTCAACTGATAGGTCTACTATATCTTTACGAGGTTTTGATTGAATACCATTTTTAATTAACATCAGCCTATTAATGTTCCCACTACTGGGACACAGGCCTCCTCTCTGTGAGGGGAATGGGTCATAATCCACCACGCGGGCCCAGTGCGGCTTGGTGGATGTCACATGTCTTCAAATTTTTGGTTCTAGGACATGCCGGTTTCCTCACGATGTTTTCCTTCACCGTTTTGAGAGCAGTGGTGATGAATTAATTTACACTAAGTAAAGCGCCTGCCTGGGCTCGAACCCACGACCTACAACTTGTAAGTCGCGGCCGATACCACTGGGCCACCACTGCTCTCAGAGACCATACATAGGTATATAATTGTACAGTTTCATCAAAATGTATTCAGTAGTATTTGCATGAAAAAGTAACAAACATTCTCACAAACTTTTACATATAAAATATTATTAGTAGTATTCACTGGAAGGCATTTGAAGAGAAAAACTCAACGCATCTCATTAGGGATTCGCTATATTCTGGTCAGAACTTCACAGTGATGTCAACCCCCGAGACCCCGACTCTCCATACAACTGTACGTGCCCGAATAGCCTGCTACTACCACATAAAACGCATAAGGTGTTTACACATGCAAATTTGTGCGTGAACTATGTAGTTTACTGCCTCATCGCAGGCGACGTATTTCCTCTGCTTTACTGGATTTCATGGAAGAACATGTTTGTAAAGATGAGCAATATTTTCTCTAATTTTGTTTTGCTAGCCAGTATTCAGCACCTCTAGGGTGGGCGGCTATATTCATACTCAAAATTTTTCCTAACAAAATATCAACTATACTTACTGTATTTTGTCAACAGTCTCAAGAACTGTTTGTGGGCATGTGTAAGGACCGTAGGTGGCAACTGGCATGCCAGGATGGCAATCAGCCGCTTTGTATGTCACTATGCAGTAAACTGAACCACTGCCACCTCCTTCTTCTAAAGCACCTCCATGGAAGTATCTGGAAATATGTATAATCATCAAATTGAAAATTAAATAATATAGTTTATTTCACATAAACACAAAAGCATGAGGTAAGCTGAGGCCTTAGTGCGAGTTTTTACCCACGCTCAATCGCGTAAACGTTAACGCCAATTTGTATTGAAACTGGATAAGCGCCGTCTGGTGACGGCAAGGCGAAACCTCTTTTTTTTTATACATTTTGACATAAGAGATCGTTAACGTTATCACCAGTGAGTACGTTAAAAAACTCGCACTAAGCACTCTGGACATATAGTCAATACAAATTTGAAATCCCAAACCTACCCTGAGCAAGTGTGATAATTAACATTTGTGCCATCAGCTTATATGAATCCTTTCTCCTTGAATGGGACAGTAATATACTATATGGACACTGCACTAGAGTATATAACATCATACTCTAGTGCAGTGGTGGGCAAACTTTCTTAATAGGGGGGCCAGAAAGTTTAAGAAATTTCAGAGGAGGGCCAGAATTATACCATGGTAGGCGTGTGAGACATATGAAATTGCCTTTGATTTGCCATAATATTTTTGAATGCAGGGTCGAGCTGTGACAAGGTAACTTTAATCAGTAAGTCGGTTTCTGATTGAGTGACATGTCATCATGTCAAAGGACCGTTGGTGGGCCGGATTAAATGCTTTCGTGGGCCGGAGATAGCCTGCGGGCCGTACTTTGCCCATCACTGCGCTAGTGCATTGTTTGAATTGGTTGTTTATTATGGAAAAGAACTGTCAAGAAACTGCAGAGCTACTCATTTCTTTTTTTTTGCTTTATAATGCTTTCACAATAGTGGTAATAGTTATGAGAAGACTGTCTTTCTGATAGGAGTGAAGAAGAGCCCACTCTGCAGAGCCTGCATGGGGAAGGACGAGACAGCAAATCACTGGATACAGGGCAAAGTACTTCAGTAACCTAGGTACCGTACATGAGATAGTCAGTAATACCAGAATGCTACAGGTCTTCCTTGACCTGGGGTGGATCAAATGACCCATTTATCCCACCCGTATGCAAAATAAATGCTTAGATGTGGAGTTGCTCAAACCAGCCCGTTTATAACATTAACAGTAGGTATGTGCCAACTACATCTTCAAGTAGGTATGTTCTTTGTACCAGCACTCATAATATATAGTCATTTAGGCTCATCTTAAACTAGTTTAAGGCCAGATCTATCCATGAATATCATAAATAGTACACGTAGCCATGATCATAGTAGTCAGGGACAGTGAAATTAGGTAAACAAACGAACACACTTACTCTAAAGTTGGGATAATGTAATTTGATTTCAATTCTCCTATATACGCGCCGTTGGCAGCTGTAGCCTCTATTACGAATATGACTTCGGCCTGTACAGGCGAGTCTGGCGCGTTTACGACCATATTTATTTTATATTAGCAATTTCATTTGTATAAAAATATTATACACAAGTACACAACACAAAACACCACAAGCACTGACTTAACCACAAGCGACAATAAATTTGACGTTTTGTATTTTTCATTTCCTGTCAACTTAGATTTTTTTTTTTTAATTCTTTTCCCTTTCGGGAAGGCAAAGGGATCTAGCCCATACAGCCTAGTCATCAGTATTTTTTTTGAATTCTTTGGTATGCATTAGAATGCGGATGTAACGTATTCTAATGTTTTTTGGAGTATTTGGCAGCAAATTGTATCGAGTCAGCCTTCCCAGTAAGCTTTGCGGAGGTAGTCAATACTACAATAAAATTCTCCGCTCCACAATCCTGAGATCGCTTCTGTCAATGATTTCACACATTGTCCAGTTGCGTAGACAGTTGAGACACAAAACTACACCAATTTTATATCACAATATCCACTAGGAATCAATTTGCAAATAATATTAACAGCCGCTGAACTTCACTCGAAAAAATCCCGCCAAAAAACCCTGTCAACTTAGATTTTTGACGTTCCTATATATTTTTTAATG